>CM052660.1:1222353-1245054 GCA_028533165.1 Leontopithecus rosalia
TACTGTGACGTGACGCCGACCTCACGCCACGGGAACGGGACGCCGACCTCACGCCACGGGAACGGGACGCCGACCTCACGTCACGGGAACGTGACGCCGACGTTACGCCACGGGAACGGGACGCTGACCTCACGCCAAGGGAACGTGACACCGACCTTACGCTACTGTGACGTCATGCCGACCTCACGCCACGGGAACGTGACGCCGACCTCACGTCACGGGAACGTGACGCCGACGTCACGCCGCGGGAACGGGACGCCGACCTCACGCCGCGGGAACGTGACGCCGACCTCACGCCACGGGAACGGGACGCCGACCGTACACGCTAGTAACCCGTTGTAGCCGTAACAAGACAATCTTGTCTTCAAACTCAGCCAGGCAGACACGTCCCGGGTTCCCACCCCCGAGGTGCAGCGCTTACCGCCACGTGAGGAAACAGTCACGGGCTAAATGCATGTAAAGGAACAACAGTTTCTAGCGACGTAATTTTAATACGAGGAATCGAGCGCTGATACAATCATGGAGGGACTGGAAGAACGGGCTCCAGGCGGGGTCTCAGGATGTCACTCCCAGAATAACTCCACGGAGCCAGCCCAGCAAGGGAACAGCGACTGTGACAAAAACTGTTCCAAAAAGAGGTTCAGAAACCCACTGCCCTCGCCCCTGGCTCCGGGATCACACAGCACCAGCGACACTCCCTCCAGGGCTCAGGAACTTTTGGCCCCGGAAATATGCCGCCCCCACCAGATCCACAGCAGCAAAATGACGACTCTTACAGCACAGCTTCTCTTCCCACTTAACCAAATCCTGACCCCAAATCTTGTTCAGCATTAGTGGAAACTGCATCGCATCTGGAACCTGAAAGCCACCAGAGGAACTGACGTCTAACGCTTCAATCTCTACGTCCACGAAGGTGCCAGAAGGAAGTTGAAATAGCCCATGAGTGGGGTGATCTGCCATATTAAACCCATGGGTAGGAAAAAAACAGGTCCTAAGAGAAGTATCAGGAAATCCTACAAAATGCATAGGAGAAAACCGCCTATCTGACTACGAGGGCCTGCTCAGAAAGACTTGAATTACACTCCAATGAAGGAGCAGTGTTCTTTGCAAGAAGAGAAAGAAGGTGAACTTGGATGAGGGACAGCATGGGTCCAGTCACCACTGCCACAGCTCTTCCATAAATGTGAAATTGTTTCAAAGTAATGAATCTAAAATTATAGACATGAGAACTATATAGAAACACGATTTTGGCCAAGCGTGGCGGCTCACGCCTGTAATCCCGGCGCTTTGGGAGGCTGAGGCAGGCGGATCACGAGGTCAGGAGTTTAAGACCAGCCTGGCCAAGATGATGAAACCCCATCTCTACTAAAAATACAAAACTTAGCCAGGCACGGTGGTGTGCATCTGTAGTCCCAGCTACTCAGGAGGCTGAAGCAGGAGAATCGCTTGAACCTGGGCGGCAGAGGTTGCAGTGAGCCAACCACTGCATTCCAGCCTGGCGACAGAGTGAGACTCTTCCTCAAAAAAAAAAAGAAAGAAAAATAAACAATTTTATGACAGAATATTATATCAGTTCAATATCTTAGCAGCAAATAACCAAAAACACAGAAAATAAAAAGCCCTCCAACATGCTTAAAAAAATAAGTAAATAGGCCGGTGTGTGGCTCATGCTTGTAATCCCAGCACTCTGGGAGGTCGAGGTGGGCAGATTATTAGGTGAGGAGTTTAAGACCATCCTGGCCAACATGGTGAAACCCCATCTCTACTAAAAATACAAAAATTAGCCAGGCGTGATGGCAGTTACCTGTAATCTCAGCTACTCGGGTGGCTGAGGGAGGAGAATTGCTTGGACCCAGGAGGTGGAGGTTGCAGTGAAGCGTGACGACACCACTGCACTCTAGCCTGCATGACAGAGCAAGGCTCTGTCTCAAAAAAAAAAAATAATAATAGATAGATCACCTCACATAGCGAGAAGTCCAGAGATAGGGCAGACACCAATACTGGCGGATTAAACATCTCCATAGCATCAACACCAAAGACATGGGCTCCTTTCCCTCTTATCCCCATCCTCAGCCTGAGGCTCGCCACATGGTGCCAAGGTGGCTGCAGCAGCTCCATGCATCACACCTAGTAATGACAGGGATCAAAAGGAGGGATGAAGTCTCTTTTCCCAGAATCCTTGGTGCAGACTTCCCTTCTAAACCATCTAAAGCATCATTCATGAGAGCGTTAGAATAACCTTGCTGAGCTCAGCTGACTCATCCATGTGGAATGAATGTTGGGGATCAACCATGTGACCACGACAGATACTGAGTTTGAAAAGCAAAGACAAGCCGGGCACGGTGGCTCACGCCTGTAATCCCAACACTTTGGGAAGCCAATGCAGGTGGATCATGAGGTCAGGAGTTCAAGACCAGCCTGGCCAACATGGTGAAACCCCGTCTCTACTAAAAATACAAAAAATTAGCTGGGCATGGTGGCGTGTGCCTGTAATCCCAGCTACTCGGGAGGCTGAGGCAGAAGAATTGCCTGAACCCAGGAGGCGGAGGTTGCGGTGAGCCGAGATTGCGCCATTGCACTCCAGCCTGGGTAACAAGAGCGAAACTCCGTCTCAAAAAAAAAAAAAAAAAAAGCAGAGACAAGAGAGTGTTCATTAAATACCTGTCATAATATTCACATGTAGGTGATAAACGAAAATAAATGTCCATATTTAGAAATAATTGTGTGGGGAAATAACTAGGCATTATTTTCCTTTGTTCAAAATATTCACCAGTCTGCACGCATCCCCCTGGCTTTTCTTTCCGTCTTCCTTCCTGCTCCCTCTCAACTCACTTCCTTCTCACCTCTCTCTAAGACCGCCCTCTAAAACTCCAATATTCTGGGTCATATAGGGGAGTGTTTTGTGAAATGTGGCCCACGAGGCACAGGTGTTAACATTAGCTTGGGAGGGGTGGTTTGCTTGATAACCGAAGATGCCTAGACTCCGGCAAAGACCTACAGTCACGATGTGAATATCCACAGTCAACTGGGATAGTTATAAAAAGAAACATTTGTCTTACACTTTTATTAGATTATTCGAATGAACCCTTTCAGAGAATGATGAAATAGTGCTACAGGCTGGGTGCAGTAGCTCACGCCTGTAATCCCAGCACTTTGGGAAGCCAAGGTAGGTGGATCACCTGAGGTCGGGAGTTCAGGACCAGCCTGGCCAACATGGTAAAACCCTGACTCTATTAAAAATACAAAAGTTAGCCAGGCGTGGTGGTGGGCACCTGTAATCCCAGCTGCTTAGGAGGCTGAGGCAGGAGAACCACTCAAACCCCAGAGACAGAGGTTGCAGTGAGCCACCAAACCCCAGCCTGGGGAACAACACTGTGAGACTCTGTCTCAAAAAAAAGAAAGAAAAGAAAACGCTACTAAGATTTTTAAAATCTCTTCGCAGTCATCAGGGAAGTGATAAGACAGCAGGGACTTACTAGGCCAAAAGTTTACATCAAAGTGGGAACCCAGACGGGTTGGCTGAAGTCAGCAGCTCCTTTTACTGCCAGGCACCGCCTGCCCAGGTTTACTCGAGCAGAGTTTTTTTGATACCCATGCTAGTGCATGAGTGTAGTTTTTAATGGTCTTTCAGGGCAAGAGGCACAAGAGTGAAAAACCAAGCAAGTGGGGAGTGTGGGAGGAAGCCCTCTCTCCATAAAACTCAGGCCCCCGAGGCTACACCGCAAGGGTAACGGAGAATCAGAGGTAATGCCCCTAACCCCACACAATCAGGGATGGCAAGAAAGGCGGGGCAGGGGCAGGAGCAGGAGGAAACCCTTTTCAGAGCAGACGGAAGCAGGAGCCAGCCATGTCCAAAGCTGCATCACTCGGGTGACCTGGATCACACGCATGACCTGGAACACTTCAAGCCTGTAATTTAAGGTGAAGTGGTCCCTGCTTTCCACGTCCCCTGGGCGCCTGGAAGAAGCAAATTCGAGCCTCTTTGGAGGGACAGCTTCATGTAGGGCTCACAGGACCCCTACAAGCAGTTTTTCAAGGACAGTCAAAAGCAAACATGACATGGAAAATAAGATAAAAAGAGAAAAGGAGAAGGAGGAGGAGGGGGAGGAGGGGGAGGAGGAGGGGGAGGAGGAGGAGGGGGAGGCAGGAAGGAGAAGACAGCCAAACAGACCTGGAAAGACCTCAGGTATTCAGATTGCCAGACGAGGATATTAAAACTACGCACACTCTGATTAGAGGCATCAAAAGCAAGATGGAATTTTCTGGGGAAAGCCAGGAACGGTGTAAAACAGACTAGCGTATTTGAAAAGCAACCCAGTGGAATTTCGGGAAATGAAAAATTATAACAACCAAAGTTAAAAGCCAGGTTTAATAACAACTTGGCCACAGCCAAAGAATTAGTGAACCATAAAACAGGGTGAAGAAACTGTCTAGAAAGCAACCCAGAGATACAAAAAATTAAAAATCAGAAAGAGAGGTTAAGAGAGATGGAGAACAGAGGAAAAAAAATAAATGTTTAACATATATTCAATTAGTGTTCCCGAAAGATCAGACAGAAATGGGCCAGAAGCAATAACAGTTGAGTCTTTGATAGTACTGGTAAAAGAAATAGGCGGCTCACGCCTGCAATCCCAGCATTTTGGGAGGCTGAGGCGTGCAGATCACGAGGTCAGGGGTTCAAGATCAGCCTGGTCAACATGGTGAAACCCCGTCTCTACTAAAATTCAAAAATTAGCCAGGCATGGCGGCGCGTGCCTGTGATCCCAGCCACTCAGGAGGCTGAGGCAGGAGAATTGCTTGAACCCAGGAGGTGGAGGTTGCAGTGAGCCGAGATCGCGCCACTGCACTTTAGCCTTGGTGACAGAGCAAGACTCTGTCTCAAAAAAAAAAAAAAAGAAAAAAATAAGAAAAAGAAATAAATCCACATATTCAAGAAGCCCAACAAATTCCAAGCAGATAAAAACAGAAAACTCAGGCACATTAGAGTAAACGATTTCAAAACAGCCTTTCAGGGGTTCGGTCCTCAGAATGACAGCTGGCTTCTAACTGTTAATACAGAAGCCGGAAAACACCAGGATGGTATTATCAGTGCACAGAAAGAAAAGTTAATAGCTAAACAAGAATTTTAGACCCCGTGTAAACAGTTTTCCAGAAGGGGAAAATATTTACATTTTCAGACAATCAAAAATTAGTAAGACAGTTTGCTACCACAGAGCTGCTACCAAAGGAAAATTAATTTTCAGATGGACATAACTGTATCTCAGGAGGCGTAAAATGCAAGAAATAATAAAAAGTACATAAAGTAGTTTAAAATTAGGTAAAGGTAAACAAAAACTGATTTTATAAAACAGGCCGAGTGAGGTGGCTCACACCTGTAATCCCAGCACTTTGGGAGGCTGAGGCGGGTGGATCACCTGAAGTCAAGAGTTTGAGACCAGCCTGGTTAACATGGTGAAACCCCCATCTCTATTAAAAATCCAAAAACTATCCGGGCGTAGTGGCACGCACCTGTAGTCCCAGCTACTCAGGAGGCTGAGGCAGGAGAATCACTTGAACCCTGGAGGTGGAGGGTGCAGTGAGCCGGGATTGCACCATTGCACTCCAGCCTGGGTGACAGAGTGAGATTCTGTCTCAAAGAAAAAAAAGATTTTACAGAACAATAATAGTAACACCTTTTAAGTTTAAAAAGGTACAGTTAAAATAGAGAACAGAAGTAACACACAGCTCAGGAGGGGTTAAACAGTCAACGCGTTTGCTCAAAGGGAGGGGAAAGGTATTGGCTAGTTTCAACTTGGATAAGTTGATTATGCATTTTGTCGTTTCTACGTGGTTGCAAAAAGAATAGAAACAGAATATATAATTTCCAAACACGCAGGGGGAAATGGAATATTAAAAAATAATATGTACAATTATTACATATCAATTAAACATACACGGAGAATCAGAAGAAAAGTCAATGTTAAGTAATCCTCCTAGACAGGCTGACTGGAGCAGCAGCACCTGCCAAACAGCACTGAGACTCACAGGAAGAGGATCCCACCCAGATGAGCACATGCTTGTCTGACTCAAGGATACACAGGGGGCCGAACACCTCATGCATGAAGAAGCTTGTTTAAAATTAACTGCATTGTTCTCTGCATCTTTTAATTGAAAAACCAATTACAATTATTTTAAGACTTTTAAAAAGTGATTCTCAAAGTCTTAAAAAAGAAAACAGGCTGGGCTCCGTGGCCCACACCTGTGATCCCACGACATTAGGAGGCCAAGGCAGGAGGATCCCTTGAGCCCAGGAGTTTAAGACCAGCCTGGGGATGGGTGCGCTGGCTCACACCAGCACTTAGTAGAGATGGCGAAACCCCATCTCTACTAAAAAAAATACAAAAATTAGCTGAGCGTGGTGGTGGCTGCCTGTAGTCCCAGCTACTTGGGAGGCTGAGGCAGGAGAATCGCTTGAACCTGGGAGGCAGAAGTTGCAGTGAACCGAGATCGTGCCACTGCACTCCAGCTTGGGCAACAGAGCAAGGCTCCATCTCAAAAAAAAAAAGGTAAAATAAAGACTGGTCTGGGCAATATAGTGAGACCCTGTCTCTACTAGAAAATTAAGAATTAGTGGTCATGGCGTGTGTGCCTATAGGGTCAGCCTCCCTACAGGGAGGCTGAGGTAGGGGGATAGCTTAAGCCCAGGAGTCCAAGGTTCCAGTGAACTATATGTCACTGTACTCCAGTTTCGGTGACAGAGCCAGATCCTGTCTTTAAAAAAAATACCAAAAAATGGGTAATAAAGAAGAGAACAGGCCAGGTGTGGCTGCTCACTCCTGTAATCCCAGCACTTTCAGAGGCTGAGGCAAGCCAATCACCTGAGGTCAGGAGTTCTTTTCTTTTTTGAGACAAAGTCTCACTCTGTTGCCCAGGCTGGAGTACAGTGGCACAAACTTGGCTCACTGCAACCTCTGCCTCCCTGATTCAAGCGATTCTCCTGCCTGAGCCTCCCGAGTAGCTGGGACTACAGGCACACACCACAGTGCCCGGCTAATTTTTGTAGGGACAGGGTTTCGCCATGCTGGCCAGCCTGGTCTCCAACCACTGATAATATGAAAAGGTCTAATATCTGTGTGATCAAAGTCATAGAAGAAGAGAAGACTGTGGTTAAGAAAAAATATGTGAAAAAATAGTGGCTTAAAATTGGCCAAACATGGAAACTAAGGCAAAGAAAAAATCTTGAGCCAGAGAGAAATGATGCGTCATGTATGGGGGACCGACAGCTGTGCTGCAGGAAGCACGAAGGGTGGAAGGGAGGGGAAGACACCGCTGAAGGGCTGAGGGAAAACAGCCGTCAGAATGCTATGTGCAGAGAAAAGATCCTTCAAGAATAACGTGAAATTAAACATTTTCAGAAGAAGAAAAACGAACAGAATTTGTTGACAGCTGACTTGGTGTAGATGATAAACACCACAAGGAACCTTGAATGTGGAAAATTTGTTTAGGAAAAAAGAGACATCATAAAACTTAAGAATAGAGGTGACACGAAAGTGAATGGGTAGGAAAAAGCATCTCAAGCATCTCATACCAACGCCCCATGCCCAAAGCAGGTGAGCTATGTTAATGTCTAAGAAAATAGGCTTGATGGCAAATGTGTTCATATAAACGTGGTCACCTATATTAAAGGGTTCAATTCATCAAGAAGATGTATAAAATTTAAATGTATATGGACACAACACAACCTAAAAACATATAAAGCAAAATTTGACAGAATTGTATAAAAAGTAGAAAAATCCATAATCATCATGGAAGAAATTAAGATCCCTGCCTCAGTAATTATTAGAATAAACAGATAAGTAAGTAAACAATAAGCACACATAGGCCAGGCGCGGTGGCTCACGCCTGTAATCCCAGCACTTTAGGAGGCCAAGGCAGGAGGATCACAATGTCAGGAGTTCAAGACTAGCCTGACCAAGACAGTGAAACCCTGTCTCTACTAAAAGTACAAAAAATTATCTGGGCGTGGTGCTGCATGCCTGTAATCCCAGCTACTCTGGAGGCTGAGGCAGGAGAATCACTTGAACCCGGGAGGCAGAGGTTGCAATGAGCCAAGATCACGCCACTGCACTCCAGCCTGGGTGACAAAGCAAGACTTCATCTCAAAAAACAAAACAAAAAACACAATAAGCACAGTAAATGCTGAATAACTGCATTAACCACTTGGTCTAATAGACAAATATAGTCTCCTTTAACAGCACACAATATTTTCAAGCCCAAGCAGGACTTTTATAAATATTAACCACAATCCAAGTCCAAAAACCGTCAAATAATTAAAATCACACAGAGCATATTCTCTGTCCACAATGCGGTTAAGCTAGAAATCAATAGCAAAAAGGTAGCTAGAAATCAGTCATGCTTGAAAATTAGCAAACACACTTTTACGTAACCAATTTTGGTCAAATGACAAATGATGATAAAATTTAAAAATGCTCTTAAGTAAGCCGTAATGAAAGCAGGAAATACCACGTTTGTGGAATGCAGCTAAAGCCACACTTAGTATTTTATACTTCCAAGTGTGTGCAGCAGAAGGAAGCAGCTGACGGGAAGGAGCCAAGCAGGTAAGCTGCTAATCATCTATCTCGGGAACTTACAAAGATGGTAAACCGCACCCAAACGGAGGAAAGAAGGAACTGACAAATAAAAGGCAGAAATTGATGAAATGGGGGAAACAACAGATAAACTGGGCCAAAAGTGATGATTTGAAATACCCATGTCATTCACTAACTTCTGAAAATTTTATTGAAATGCTTTAGATATTTAAAAATAATAAAAGATTATGTAAATTTTGTGTCAATAAATTTAAAATTTTAAGATAAAATGAATAAATTCCTGGAAATATAACAAAACTAATGCAGAAAAAATAGATTTTTAAAGGCACTGAATCAGCAGTGAAAAATCTTTTCCCAAATAGACATTTTCCCATCTAAGCACAGATGGCTTCACTGGCAGTTTCTACCAAATGTGCAGTAACAAACAATTAAAATTGTATACAGGCCAGGTGTGGTGGCTCATTCCAGCACTCTGGGAGGCTGAGGCAGTCAGATCACTAGAGGTCAGGAGTTCGAGACCAGCCTGGCCAACATGGTAAAACCCCATCTCTACTAAAAATACAAAAGTTAGCCCAGCATGGTAGCCTGGTGCATGTCTATGATCCCAGGTACTCGGAAGGGTGGAGCATGAGAATTGCTTGAACCTGGGAGGCAGTGGAGGTTGCAGTGAGCTGAGATCATGCCACTGCACTCCAGCCTGGGCAACAGAATGAGACTCTGTCTCAAAAAAAAAAAAACCCAACTTACACAAACTCTTCCAGATAATGGAAAATAGGGCTAGCCAGGCAAAGTGGCTTATGCTTGTAATCCCAACACTTTGGGAGTCCAAGGCAGGAGGATTGCTTGACCCCAGGCGTTCAAGACTAGCCTGGGAAACATGGCAAGACCCCATCTCTACAGAAAAAATTTTAAATTAGCCATGCATGGTGGCACACACCTGTGGCCCCAGCTACTCAGGAGGCTGAGGCAGGAGGATCACTTGAGCCTGGGAGATTGAGGCTGCAGTGAGAGATGACCATGCCAGAGCACTCCAGGCTAGATGACAGTGAGACCCTAAATAAAAACAGAAGAAGAATGAAAGAAGGAAAATAGGGTAACGCTCTCAATCATTTCATCAGAGTAGCGAAATCTAGGCACCCAACTTGGATGAGGAGCGTGTGAGGAAGGCAAGTCCAATCTTACTCATATTCGTAGAATTCAGTGTGGAAAAAATAATTAAACAAAATTCAACATTGATTTATGAGTATTTTTTTAAAGTTTAAGCAAACTTGGATTAGAAAGAAACTTTTTTTTTTTTTGAGACAGAGTCTCACTCTGTCGCCCAGGCTGGAGTGCAGTGCCACAATCTTGGCTCACTGTAACCCCCACCTCCTGGGTTCAAGCCATTCTCCTCCTGCCTCAGCCTCCCAAGTAGCTGGGACTACAGATGCCCATCACCACCCCCGGCCTAGAAAGGAACTTCTTTTTTTTAATTTTTATTTATTTATTTATTTTAAAGATGGGGTTTCACCATGTTGGTCAGGCTGGTCTTGAACTCCCGACCTCAAGTGATCCACCCACCTTGGCCTCCAAAGTGCTTGGATTACAGGCGTGAGCCACCATGCTCAGCCTTGAAAGGAACTTCATAAACAATGAAGTGTGTCTATAAAAAGGAAGGAAGGAAGGAAGAAAAGAAAAGAAAGAAAAAGAAGGAAGAAAGATACCAGATTATCACATGAAGTGACAGATCATCATAAGAAATGATAGAAGATTCTGGGAGACCCGAAATGAGACAATTGTACTGACAATTCTACATTGTACTGAGGATCTAGACATCATAGTAAAGCAGTAATAATATAATGAAAGATCTAAAGAGAGAAAAAAAATTTTTTGAGGATGGTATAATTGTACAGGTAGAAAACCTAAAACACATTACAGATATTAGAATTAATAAAATAGTTTAACAATATTGCTGGATTAAAATCTCTCTAAAAATAATTTAGAAAAGAAAATAAAATTAACAGTTTACAATAATACAAAAAAATGAAGTCTCTCAGTATAAATGTGCAAGAAAAGTCATACAAGTTTGAGAGATGTTAAAGAAAGCCTACGTAATATAGTTGTATTGTTCTTTGCCTGGAAACCCCAGCTATGGTAAAGAAGTCATTTCTCCCCAAAGTGAGCTATGGGCTTAATAGACTTCCAGTAAAAATCCCAGTAGTGTACCTATTTATTATTTATTGCTGCATAACAAATTACCCCAAAACGTAGAGGCTGACAACATACATGTATTAGCTTACAGTGTCTGTGTCAGGAATTTTGGCACAACTTAGATGAGTTCTCTTCTCAGGTTTTCTTGTGAGGCTGCAATCAAAGTGTTGACTGAGGTTATGGTCTCATCTGAAGGCTCAATGGGGGAAGTTCCACTTCCAAACTCACTCCTCCTGTTAGCAGGATTCAGCTTCTCTCAGGCTGTTGGGCTGGCCGAGGACCTCACTGCTCAGTTTCTTGCCAATTGGGACTCTCCATGAGGCATCTCACAACAGGACAGTTTGCTGCATCAGAACAAACACAAAAAAGAGCCAGAGAGAGAAAGTGCAAGCCAAATAAGTCCCAGAGTCTTAGTCTTTCATAGCCTAACTGCAGAAGGAACATCCCATTGCCTCTTCTGCATTCTGTTCATTAGAAACAAGTCACTAGGTGCAGCCCACACAGAAGAGGAGGATTCCCCACGAGCATGCATAAATGCTAGGAGGTGCATGATTGCAAGCCATTTCAGTGGCAAACTACTGCACTCCAGCCTGGGTAACAGAGCAAGACTCCACCTCAAAATCTCTCTCTCTCTCTCTGTGTGTGTGTGTGTGTGTGTGTGTATGTCCATTGACTGTTTTAAAGAAGTATATTCCTTAAATCATGTTTTTGGCAAATTGGTCACTTGGCACATTGGCTTCAAGCCATGGAGGTGGAGTCAGGACGAAACCTCCAGAAGAAGAGAGGTAAGGTACAAATGCAAAGTCCTTGGTGTGGCTTTGAACTCTGGATTGGCCTTGACTGAGGCCCGCCACACCTCCTGACTTTTTCAGAACATGAGTCAGTCCATTCCTGTTAGAGTTTGACCCAGGTTTGGTTGGGTTTCCTGTTACTGGCAAGTGAAAGCATCCTTACAATGTATTTTTCTGAATATTTCCAAATTCTGATCTTCCAATCCTTGGCTGCAGCCAAACCAGTCTACTCACCTTTCCCCAGGTCCTCTCATGCTTTTCCATCACATGATCATTCTCTTCTGCTCCTCTCTTCTGCTCCCCTTCCTGTTCGGTGTTCCCCTGGCTTTCCAGACAGGAGCCTCTCCCTGTTCCTGGAGCAGCCCCCGGAAGCTGCTGCAGCCCTCCACGGCCCGGCAGCATCCCCCAAAGCTCCTGCAGCCTTCCGTGGCCCCTGCCTTCTCTGCATCACTGTCCAGCTTCTTTGGTCACTGGAACCAAAAACTCAAGGAATTCCTTCCTGAGGCCAGTAGGGGCTGCGCGGTGACTCACACCTGCAATCCCAGCAAGTTGGAAGGTCGAGATGGGCAGATCACAAGGTCGAGAGATCAAGACCAGCCTGGCCAACAAGGTGAAACCCCATCTCTACTGAAAATACAAAAATTAGCCAAGTGTGGTGACACATGCCTGTAATCCCAGGTACTCGGGAGGCTGAGGCAGGAGAATCGCTTGAATCTGGGAGACAGAGGGTGTAGTGAGCCGAGGTTGTGCCATTGCACTCCAGCCTGGGCAACAGGAATGAAACTCCATCTCAATAAATAAGTGAAAAAGAAGGTGAATCTATGCATCTATCTTAAACAGCTAGAGAAAGAAGAGCAAATTAAACACTGTAGGAGGAAGGAGATGATAAGACAGGAGTAGAATTCAGTAGAATAGAAAATAAACGATGGAGGAAATCAAGGAAGCCAAAAGTCGGTCCTCGGGAAAATTTAATAACATTGAGGAACTCCTTGCAGTCATCAGCAAATGAAAAACTTCTGCTCATCAAAAGACACTGTTAAGAAAATAGATAACCAAGACAGACTAGGAGGAAAACATCTGCCGTAGGTGGATTTAACAAAGTGTGTACCGATGAATTTGGGCAACCCAGTAATGAAAGAATAACCCAGTGAACGTACGGGCAGGAGATTTAAACAGACACTCCGCAAAGGAGACACGAGGAGCCAGACAGTGCACGGAAAAGTGCTCAACACAGAAGGCATCAGAGAAATGCAAGTAAAAACCGCCGTCCGGTAACAGTGGACACCCCGGGCTGTGGGAAACAGACGCCGCGTTCTGCTGAGGATGCGGAGCGGCCGGGACTCTCAGACGCTGCTGCTGGGGGGCCAGTGCGACCACCGCGGTGGGAAATGGAACGTTTCTTCAAAGGATGCCACTGCCCTATGACCAGTAATTCCCATTTTTAGGCATTTATCCCGAGAAACATAAAGACAGAGCTCTCCAGGACAGCGCTATCAGTTTTATTCACAGCGGACAGGCAGAGGCGCACGCGGTCCCGGCGTCCCGCCGCAGGGGGACAAGTGACCGAACGGCCACGTGCAGAGGTTTGGAAAGAACCAAGGCGAGTCCTTCCGCGGTGGTGGCGCGCTGCCACCAAAGGACCAGCGCACCACCAAAGGGACCAGCCCCTGGTGCGGGCAGCAAGGAAGACCTGAAACCAGCGCGCCGCGTGGCGGGGCCGGATGGAGAGCGCCGGAACCGCTCCCCGGAGGCCGGGAACCACCGGTCCCTCCTGGCGGCCAGGACAGGGCAAGACGGAGCTTCGGGGGCCACAGAAACGTTCCGTCCTGGTAGGAGTGTGGGTCGCTGGCCCGTGTCAAAGCCGATCCACGGTGGTTAAGACCCGTGCATTTCCCTGATTGAAGGGTCTTCCGACCGCAACACACAACCCAACACAGCGTCTTACCCCATTCACGTATGTGCACTCTGCTTTCTCCTCAGATCATATAAACCTTTTGCCCTTTAAAATACATTACATAAAAATCAGAAACAGGGCAAATCAAACAGCGCTTAGGTGTGGAGGCTGGTGACATGGGGAATTGGGGCAGCGGCCGCTTCCGCAGGAGGGAGGCCGCGGTGTCAGGCAGGAGCCTGCGGGGGGCTCGGGCTCCCGCTTGTTCCAGTTCCTGACTTGGGTGCTGGCCACACGGGTGTTGATTTTCAAATTATTCTTCAAGCTGTTCTGAGGTAAGGTGCTTTGTAGACTTTTCTGTATTCCATCAAATATCCCAATTTTTAAAGAATGCTGGCCCGGTGAGGTGGCTCATACTGTAATCCCAGCACTTTGGGACGCTGAGGCAGGACGAGGATTGCTTGTGCCTAAATTTTCATAGAGAAGGGACCAGCCTTGTCTCTGAAAAATTAAAAAACTAGTCAGGCGTGGTTGTACTCACCTGTGGTCCCAGCTATTCAGGAGGCTGAGGTGGGAGGATCATTTAAGCCCAGAAGGTTGAGGCTGCAGTTAGCCAAGATTGTGCCACTGCACTGCAGACTGAGTGGTCCCAGTGGAGATCTTTCTCTTTATATTTTGTAGAGATGAGGCCTCACTATGTTGCCCATTCTGGTTTCAAACTCCTGGGCTCAAGCGATCCATGCCAGCCTCCCACCGTGCTCAGATGACACGTATGAGCCACCATGCCCTGCCCAGAGCTCTTGCAACACAGGAAGGTTTATTGTTATAAAGAATTACTTGCTGAAATCCACTAGAAATGAAACGCCAGACTCTAAAAATAAGCACCATGCCATAGAGAATAGAGAAAACAAGGCAGCCCCTGAGGCGGGAGAGCAATGCTGGGGGCAAGACGGTGAAAGGCTGGCTCTCGGTGACCTGAGCTCACTCCCAGCTTTGCGCTCCCATTGCATCCTGGGCTCTGGGCCGGGACCACACAGCTGGGCAGAGGCACCAAGCTGGTTTGGAAGCTTTAGGTTGTGCTCCAATTAAAGAGCAAGTGCACTGGCTGGGGCGCAGAAAAGCAGGCTAGCTGTGGCTGAACACCCGTGCACAAACACTCTTGTGACACCTCCCTCTGGCTCACCTGTGGCTCGGCTCTCCGGCTCTCCACTGTGGCTTCAACTCCAGGAAGGCTCTTTCCAGAGCCATCGGCCATCACGGCCCCAGGGACACCCCACCGCCCAGAGGCCGTAGTGTGGAGGTGGGTCCTCTTCTATCAGGTTTCCACAAAAGTCACCAACACACATCCCATACCCGAGCTGCTCAGACAGGGTGCAGGGAGTGTTTCCAAGAGAAAATTGGGCTGAGGCCACCAGAAGGAGGGGAAGCTTGCCAGCTAGGCATGACGCAGGTGTCCTCGCGGGGACGCACACATGAGGGAGTTTGCACAGGCTCTGTGCCTGCCCCAAACCACGTGGAAATAGCTCTGGAGGACCCATTTCCTCAATGCGACTCACTGCAGGTGACACAGATGAGAATCAGACAAATCAGCGCCTTGGCCAGCTCCACAGCTCCCCACGGCCCCCACTAGGGATGCGCTGCAGGAATATAAATGCAGGGGTTGGTGAATGTAAGCGGTTGCGGCAGGGACGGGGCTTTCCAGTGACACAGGAAGACGGCACTTGAGAGAAAACGAGGGAGCCACGCAGGTGTCTAGAGGGAGAGCATTCCAAGCAGAGAACAGGAAACTCTAAGGCCCCGAGCAGCAGCGTGCTGTGTGCTGTCACGATGTTAGAATTACCCAGTATAGTAAATGCTCTGGCATCACCACAACACACAGTGGGGGGGCTGGGAAGTTGAGTTTAGTGACTGAATATCCCAGGCCGCCCCCAGGGCTGTGGTGAGCACCTCGGCTGGGAGCTGCAGGGCCTGGACTGGGGCCCAGCCCTCCGACCTTCTGCTGCACGGTCCTAGCCAAGCTACAGCCATTCTCGGTGTCTGCCTCCTCGCCTGCAGCATGAGCCAGCGCCCAGTACTCCCCACGTTATTCCACGGCAGCTCCTCCGAGCCGTCTGCACCCGCTGCTGCTGTCCTGGTCTCCCGCACCTCAAAGCACGGCTGCCTCCCTTCACTGCTCAGCGGCTGGAGCCCCGAGTCTGAACTTCACCCCCAACCCCAGTCTTCAGCCCATCTGATCTATCACCAAACCTAGTCCTCTGATTGCCAGGAGTTCGAGACCAGCTGGGCAACACAGTGAGACCTCCCTCTACAAAAAAAACACTAGGCGTGGTGGCACACACCTGTGGGAGGTGGGAGGCTCACTTGAGCTCTGGAGTTGGCAGCTGCAGCGAGCCGTGATCTTGCCACTGCATTCCAGCTGGGGCAACTCTTTTTGAGACTCTGTCTCAAAAAAAAAAAAACAAAAAAAAAACAGAAACAAAAATAAAAAACCCTCCTGGGGCTTCCCAGCTCCACGGCTTCCCCTCATCCCCACCCGTGAGCCCCCAGCCCATCCTGTCCACACACAGACCTGGAGCCCCCACCCAGTGGGGCCTCCGCAGTCTTTCCCACTGCAGCAGATTCTCCTGGCTTTGCAGGCCAGAAGCTCCCAGCTCTTCTTTTTTTCCACAACTAAAAATCAGTTTATTAAAATGGCTGACTTGAGTATCTGCAAGGGTGACTTCAGGCTCCGCTCCCGGCTCAATTCGGAAGAGCGAGTGTCTTAACAATCCTGGGGGACCCGCAGGCCAGCGAGCCGTGTGCAGATTCCCATCTAGAAGCCACCCCACCTTGCGACCTTCCTGCGGTGGTTCTCACAGTCCTGGCAGGCTCTGAACCGGCCCCTGCACTTTGAGGTTCTTTTCCTTGGCATGTCTCATCGGGTTGGTTTACTTGTTCTCCAGGGGTTTTATGTCGCGGCTGGTTAGGGTCAGTCTGACTCAGTGACTCCCACCTCTGGCTCCATAAACCAGTATCTTTAAAAACCATGGCTGTGAGAAAAAAAGAGGAAAAGAAAATGACCCAAAGGGATATCACAAAATAGTAATAATCCTATTTTTTATAAAAGAAATAAACCGCGCTGCAGCACAGGTCCTGGCTGTTCCTCAGCTCTGTCTGGAGCGGCTACAGCTGCAGACCCGCCGGCTTCCAGCCCTCCCACCCCAGGACCAGGCCACCGTGCTGGACCCTTGCAGTCCCCTAAGTGATGGCCTGCCTCAGCAGCCCGTGGGGACCCCTACACCGCGAGCCCGGTCCTTCCACTCCTCCGCCCAAGGTCACCCCAGGCCACGCCATCAGGCCTCCGGCTGTGCTGTGTTGTGGCTGACCATACCGCCCAGTGCCCTGTTGGCCCTCCAGGGCCTGTGTTGGTTATTCCTCTTCCCACGGTGGCTGCTTGAATTCCCACCTCACTGCCTGCAAGCCTCTGCAGATGTCTCCTCTCAAACAGCCTCCCCTACCAGCCTGAGCCAGACAGCAAACCCGAGCCTGCCCCAACTGTGTCCTTCCTGAATCAACCCGCTTCACAGGATGCAAGTTCACACCTGAAATGCTGTGTGTTCATCTCAGCCTCACCTACCCCAAACTGAACTGTAACATTCATGCCGAACCGGCTCTGCCCTGGCTTTGTTGCTCTTATCTGCGCTGTGTCCCTAGAGCTGAGGTCCCAACCCCCAGGCCCTGGACTGGTACCCGCTCAGGGCTTGTTAGGAACCAGACCGCCCAGCAGGGGGTGAGTGACTGGCCAGAAGGTGACGCTTCCTCTGTATTGACAGCCTCTCCCCCTGGCTTGTGTTACCACCTGAGCTCCGCCTCCAGTGTGACAAGCGGTGGCATCAGGTACTCCGCCTCCTGTGTGATGAGCAGTGACATCAGGTGCTCCGCCTCCTGTGTGGTAAGTGGTGGCATCAGAGTGCTCCGCCTCCTGTGTGATGAGCAGTGGCATCAGGTGCTCCGCCTCGTGTGTGACAAGCAGTGACATCAGGTGCTCCGCCTCCTGTGTGATGAGCGGTGGCATCAGGTGCTCCGCCTCCTGTGTGATGAGCAGTGGTATTAGGAGCTCCGCCTCGTGTAATGAGTGGTGGTATCAGAGTGCTCCACCTCGTGTGATGAGCGGTGGCATCAGAGTGCTCCACGTCGTGTGATGAGCGGTGGCATCAGAGTGCTCCGCCTCCTGTGTGGTGAGCAGTGGCATCAGAGTGCTCTGCCTCGTGTGATGAGCGGTGGTATCAGAGTGCTCCACCTCGTGTGATGAGCGGTGGCATCAGAGTGCTCCACCTCCTGTGTGGTGAGCGGTGGCATCAGAGTGCTCCACCTCGTGTGATGAGTGGTGGTATTAGAGTGCTCCACCTCGTGTGATGAGCGGTGGCATCAGAGTGCTCCACCTCCTGTGTGGTGAGCGGTGGCATCAGAGTGCTCCACCTCGTGTGATGAGCGGTGGCATCAGAGTGCTCCACCTCGTGTGATGAGCGGTGGCATCAGAGTGCTCCGCCTCCTGTGTGGTAAGCGGTGGCATCAGAGTGCTCCTCCCCCGGTGTGGTGAGCGGTGGCATCAGGTGCTCATAAATGGTGAACCCTATTGTGAACCATGCTTGCCAGGGATCTAGGCTGGGGGCTCCTTATGAGAAGCTCATGCCTGATGATCTGAGGTGGAACAGTTTCATCCCTCAACCATCTCACCGCCCCGTTGTTGGAAAAACTGTCTTCTACAAAACGAGACCCTGGTGCCAAAAAGGTTGGGGTCCACGGCCCTAGAGCTTAGGAGGGCGCCTGTCACGTAGCAAGATTCCCTGAAAATGTCCTGAGCAAAGGCTGCCCGGACTCCCACAGACACCTGGGGTGCGTCTCCGTTTCCACACTGGGCCACGTCTCAGCCCTCCGGAGAATCTTCTGGAAACACAAGCCCCCCAGCACTGCGTCTGCTGGGAACTTCCGGTGGTGTCTCATTATCCCCTGGGTTAGTCCAAAATGCTTCCTGAGACCCCCGCACGCCGTCCCGGCATTTACTCAAACCCTGCTGCTCCCCGTGGACACTGGACCCTGCCGCATGTTCCTGCGTGGACACCAGCGTCTTCCTCTCGCGGGGCGCACTCGGGCCCTCCTCGGGGATCCGGAGATGAGCAGCGACTCTGGATGAAGCAGCTCGCAGGTGCTTTCGGTCTCAGGAACGCGGCACCATTTCCGGATCCGGCTCTTCAAGGGACACGCACGCCCCAGGCCGCGTGACCAGAGCATTCCCAGGGGCGATGAGACGCCACCGGCCCCGCCGCGCCCCCGGGAGTCCCCGCCGCGCCCCCGGGAGTCCCCGCCGCGCCCCCGGGAGTCCCCCCGCGCCCCCCGGAGTCCCCCCCGCGCCCCCCGGAGTCCCCGCCGCGCCCCCCGCAGTCCCCGCCGCGCCCCCCGGAGTCCCCCCCGCAGTCCCCGCCGCGCCCCCCGGAGTCCCCCCCGCAGTCCCCGCCCTTACTCCCCCGGAGGCCGCCGTGTTTTCCGACAACCTCCCGCAGGTAGTTGAGGGGAACTTCCCACCCATGCACTCGTGTGCGTTCTGGGAAGGCTTCCAAGTGGCCGCGCGAACCAGGGTGTGCTGCATGTACTGCTGGAGACTGTTCTGAGCACACCTGCCCCTCGGTACTTACAGGACACCGAGCCGCTTTCCCGCCGGGCCCGTCACAGGCAGAGCGGCCGTGATGCCCCCGTCTGTCCCCGGCACTCCTGCTGCTTTCCCGTTTCCCAACCGTGGGCAGCAGGGGGCGCCCGCGAGCCGGAGAGCGGAAGCCGAGCGTCCAGCGCGCCAGGCTGTTTCAGAAGGGGGAGCTCAGGGAGCACATTCTCGGAATAGATCCAGGAGGAAAGGCATCAGCATATTCCAAATATTCAGGAACTTGTTCGCGATGACAATTTTTTTTTTGAGATAGGTCTCCGTATGTTGCCCAGGCTGGTCTTGAACTCCCAAGCTCAAGGGATCCTCCCGCCGGCCTCCCAAAGTGCGGGGGTCACAGGTGTGCACCACCGGGCCTGGCAGACAGATCTTAATTATCAGGCAGCTGGTTATTGCAGGGAGCGTGATGGTGGGTTTCAAACGACAGAGAGGCCACACGTGGGCTGTGGTGAGGGACAGAGCAGCAGGTGAGGCCCTCACACCCCACGGGGCTGCCGTGCTGCGTGGCTCCATGGCCTCTCTCACAGGATGTGACCCCGACGCCGTCACGCCAACACCCTCTAACACATTCTTCCTGATCAACTCTGCGGGGGATGTCCTTGGAGATTCGTGACTTGAGCCAAAGCACCCCCCACCCCCCACTTAGCGTTCCTACAGCCTCCAGATCTCACCTGGGCTGGGTCCCGGGTGTGGATGTGTCCCTCCAGAGTGTCCTCTGCTGGAAGCCACTTTCGGTGCTGAACCAGAAAGCAGCGTGGTGGGTGGGAGGGCATCAGACACTGGTAGGCTGGTTCCAGCAAGAATGGAGTGGCGTGGTTCACAGTACAACTTCCAGAGTCACTGAAATCTTGTCTACAATGCAGAGTCCAGCCCCCTCTATAGTAAGCCTGAGGTCTGGGCTGGGATCTGGGAACTGGTCATTTGAACCTGCTGACCAGGCCATGTGCAGAGGGCTAGGAAGCTGCAGCTCTGGGCACCTGTCAAGTGTGGGTTGGAGAGGGCAGGTGTGAGATCCTGAGCGACCAAAGGGTCCTATAAGGGGACGGGGAGCAAACGAGGAGTGCCATGTGGGTTGACGAGCCCGTTCCCACTGAGGCCACCACCCCGCACTCACTGTCACAGGCGCCCCTCACTGTCGCAGGCGCCCCGCACTCACTGTCACAGGCACCCCTCACTCACTGTCACAGGCGCCCCTCACTCACTGTCACAGGCGCCACTCACTGTCACAGGCGCCCCTCACTCACTGTCACAGGCGCCCCACACTCACTGTCACAGGCGCCCCGCACTCACTGTCATAAGAGCCCAGCACTCACTGTCACAGGCGCCCAGCACTCACTGTCACAGGGGCCCCTCACTCACTGTCACAGGCGCCCCTCACTGTCACAGGCGCCCCGCACTCACTGTCACAGGCACCCCGCACTCACTGTCATAAGAGCCCAACACTCACTGTCACAGGCGCCCAGCACTCACTGTCACAGGGGCCCCTCACTCACTGTCACAGGCGCCCAGCACTGTCACAGGCGCCCTGCACTGTCACAGGCGCCCTGCACTGTCACAGGCGCCCAGCACTCACTGTCACAGGGGCCCCTCACTCACTGTCAGAGGCGCCCCGCACTCACTGTCACAGGCGCCAACCACTCACTGTCACAGGCGCCCCGCACTCACGGTCACAGGCGCCCCGCAATCACAGTCACAGGCGCCCCTCACTGTCACAGGCGCCCCGCACTCACTGTCACAGGCGCCCAGCACTCACTGTCACAGGCGCCCCGCACTCACTGTCACAGGCGCCCCGCACTCACTGTCACAGGCGCCCCTCACTCACTGGCACAGGCGCCCCTCACTCACTGTCACAGGCACCCCACACTCAGTGTCACTGGTGCCAGATGCAGTGCCCTTTGCTCTGGATCTTCCTCCCCCAACCTTTTCCACCCACCAGGTGATGAGCACATGCTGTGTGGGAACATCTCTCCCCCAGCCCTCCCAGGCCCTGAGCCTTGAGCTCTCCTGCACCCGTCCCCATGCACCTGAGCAGCTCTGCAGTGCCTGCCTCTCCCGCACCTGGACCCACGCCACGTGGCAGCCATGAAGCCGTGCCCACAGCACTGCCACGGCATCCATCAGAGAGAGGAGGCCCAATGGGAGAGATGGAGGGGGCCAAGTGTGACAGTTTAATGACAGTTTCATTTTCAGCAGCAGCAGCAGCAGCAGCATCTGAAAGTGCCCTGCAAATGTAGCTATCAAACCCGAGGCAGGACAGGTAGTCAAGGAAGTGACCATGTCCTCGGGACAGAGCCACCATGGTGACCAATGCAGTCAACACATAAGCGTCAGCACTGGCAGTGGAACTGAGCTCATTCAGGCAGGGCTATCTTTAGTAGGGACTTTCCCTAGAGAAAGCATACACACTATGAGCCTACCTGTCCGCAGACTGACCCTTTGCTCATTATAATAGTAAAAACCGACCAGGCAGGGTGGTTCACGCCTGTAATCCTAGCACTTTGGGAGGCCAAGGCAGGGGAATCACGAGTTCAAGAGCTCAAGACCAGCCTGATCAACATAGTGAAACCCCGTCTCTGCTAAAAATACAAAAAATTTGCCAGGTTTGGTGGCACATGCCTGTAATCCCAGCTACTCAGGAGGCTGAGGCATGAGAATCACTTGAACCCAGGAGGTGGACGTTGCAGTGAGCCAAGATCGTGCCACTGCACTCCAGCCTGAGCAACATAGCGGGACTCCATCTCAAAAACACAGTGGGAGGACAGCTTCAGCTCCCTGTAATTTCATCCCTGAGCCAACCAATCAGCACTCCCGACTCACGAGCCCCCCTACCCACCAAATTGTCCTTAAAAACTCTGATCCCTGAATCTGGGGGAGACTGGTTTGACTAATAATAGAACTCCTGTCTCCCACACAGCTGGCTCTATGTAAATTACTCTTGCTCTTGGAATTCTCCTGTCTTGACAAATCAGCTCTGTCTAGGCAGCAGGCAAGGTGACACCACTGGGAGGTTACAGTGGGTGTTACAGGAAAGCAGTCCTAATCCAGACTCCAAGAGACGGTTTGTGGAGCTTTCAGGGCAAGTCCACAGTACAAAGCAAAAGCCAGTCCAAAAACAAAGTGAGGACTAAGCTCTGATTTTTTTATCTTGCCCAAATTCCTGTCTAAGCGCTCTGGGGAGTCAAGCCCTACAAACCACAAATTCTCATCAGATGGATTTTACTTAGCTCTGTATACTGTGACTTACTTTCCAACCTGACTCTAGCATAATTTTATGAGACAAGGAAGAAAATCAAAATATTTTACCCCCAAACACGTTTCTCTGCCATCTGTTGAAATGGCCGTGCAACGCTGTCCTTTGTGGGGGAGAATCCACATCTGTAAAGAATATCTAGTAACATGGCTAGATCTTTTTCTTCCAGGCCCTCCCAATCCTGAAGAGAGTAACTGAGGGTCTAGCACCTTTTAAACACCTGGACAGGAAGCACTGGTCATCTGTTGTCTCTAAGGGCAGCCACTGTAAGACTCCAAAAGAACCTTGGTCTCCAC
>CM052660.1:1245554-1265796 GCA_028533165.1 Leontopithecus rosalia
GTGGAGACCAAGGTTCTTTTGGAGTCTTACAGTGGCTGCCCTTAGAGACAACAGATGACCAGTGCTTCCTGTCCAGGTGTTTAAAAGGTGCTAGACCCTCAGTTACTCTCTTCAGGATTGGGAGGGCCTGGAAGAAAAAGATCTAGCCATGTTACTAGATATTCTTTACAGATGTGGATTCTCCCCCACAAAGGACAGCTTCACACGGGCATTTCAACAGATGGCAGAGAAACGTGTTTGGGGGTAAAATATTTTGATTTGCTTTTTTTGTCTTGTAATGATATGCCAGAGTCATCTTGGAAACTAAGTCACAGTATATAGGGTTAAATAAAATCCATCTGATGAGAATTTATGGTTCCCCACACCCCTTAGATAGGAACTTGGGCAAGAATTAAAAAAATCGGAGCTTAGTCCTCAATGTTAACGAGTGAAAATGGTGATAGGAGAGGAAAAAATGTGCCCAGCGGGGCATCCTGGCCTCCCACCTGCACGTGGGGAGGGAGGTCGGCAGAGGGTGTACACCTGCGTGGCTGGACTGTGTGGACTGCGTGGGCAGCCAGACTGGGGCAGCCTTCATGGCGGGCAGGGTATTTGCTAATTCCTGGACTTTGGGAGCAGACATGGGATAACTCTTGCCTACCCTCGGGGCAAATTACAGCCCTGGCTTTTCCCAGCAGCTGTGCCAGACAACCCTGTTACAGGCAGAGGGCATCCAGGTTCTTGGTGTTTTGAACAAAGAATTGGACAAAACACACAGAGCAACCAAAGAAGAGCACAGATTTATCAAAACAAAAGTACACTCCACAGCGCAGGGGCAAGCCAAAGGATCCATCGAGAGCACTGCCTGCGGAATTTTCCAGGGTTTATACCCTCCGAGGTTTCCCACTGCAGACCTGGTTCACAGCCTGTGCAAATGAAGTAGGGCCTGCAAGGAGTCTCATTCCTTGTGGAGGGTGGCCAATCAGAGGCTGAAGTGAAGTCCCAAAGCTACACATGAACACTTGGTTTACGACCAGTCTGACTGGCTGCAGGAGGGGACCCATCGTAGGTACGTTAATTTTTCATCTGCAAAGCAGAAAAGTGGGGCTTACAAAGGGAGTAGCCACTGAACTTTTGGTATTTGTGTGGAGAGATGGGGACTTTCCTTTTCATTTAGTTATAGGAAGTCAGTGAGAATGAGCCTTAGGTTCCCTGCCCCTACTCTCAACGATGCTCTCTCCTGGGGATCCTAAGCCTGAGTCCCGCCTGCACCTGGTGTTGATTCCATAGTCACCTCAGGCACAGTAAGCCCCCTCAAAGCCTCCTTCCCTGCCTTCCTACCTCCATTGGCTCCTCTTCCTGTAGCTGTGTCTTGGCACATAGCACGGCCCCCTTTAGTCACCTGAGCCAGCTTCATTCCACCGGCAAGTCTGGCTGTTCTTCAGTTGAGTGTCGACGAAAAGAGTCAGACTCTAAAATATTTGAAGAGATTTATTCTGACGCAAACATGAGTGACCACAGCTGTAGGGCACGTGGGGAGCCCGATGTAGGGCTGAGGGCCCACAGGGTCGTGGGGTGTCCCTTATGCTGTGCTGAGGCGCAGGATCCGAGAAATAAAGAGACAGGACACAGAAGTACAAGGAAAACGCAGCTGGGCTTGGGGGGCCACGCCACCTATAAGCGGAGTCAGGAGAGGCCCGAATGTCCAGAAACGTGAGTATTATTGTGTATAGGTTAGGGGGCAGGGCATAGTGAAATCATCTTTAAGGATAGTGATAGGGTCGTGAGCAATAAAACCTGGGGTCCATCCCCATTAGGTCACCTAGGCCAGGAGGTGGACAGTGCACAGCAAGGGGCCCGTTCCCACAAAGGCAAGGGCCGTGCGCAGTAAGGGGTCCACCCCCATTAGGTCACCGAGGCTTGAAGGTGGGCCGTGCGCAGTGAACAGGGTGCCGTGTGCAGTACTTCTATCTGTGGTCAAACTACTTCTAAGAAGATTTATAGGAGGATGCTTTAAGTCACACAGCAGTGACAGAGCTGTCAGGGTTACCGCCACCTGCCGGCAGCTTCCAGTGGGTTCTATGGGAAGATGCTTTTCGAGCAGCACAGCAGCAAGAGCTCATAGAGTTCACAGTCACCAAGGTGGATTGCCGGGCTGAGGGCAGCCTTCCGCAAGAACTGGAGCAAGGTCCTACAGCTCCTTTATCAGGAGGAGCAGCTCTCCCCCCAAGCCTGACATACAGCGGGTGTCTTTACAATACTGAACGCTGCCGCCTGGGCCATGGATTCTTGTCCTGGCATAACTGTTTTCCCTTAAATCGTGCTCTGCACTGTGTCTGCTCTGGGCATTCCTGATGATAAGCTGCTTATTCCTTAATTCATGCTCTGCACTGTGTCCACTCTAGGTGTTCCTCCGATTATGAACTAAGATATAATTATAGGTATGTATGTAGGGAAATATTCTTTAGGCACTCATACTATCAGCTATTATATAAGTAGAGGATTGTATAAAGGAATCCTTCAAGCCCTAATTCTATAAACTAATATATGATCATGTAAAGGATTATATAAAAGGAAATAGCTGAGTAGTAACACTATAAAGTGAGATATTCCTCAGGCCCTAACTGTGCCAGGGTTTTGCTTAGCTCTCATTCCTCGGTGCCTATATGGGGGGTTACCCACAATGGCCAGTGACACAGCCCTCAGGAGGTCTTAAAAGCATGTGCCTGGCTGGGCGCCAAGGCTCACTCCTGTAATCCCAGCACTGTGGGAGGCCCAGGCAGGTGGATCGCCTGAGGTCAGGAGTTCAAGACCAGCCTGGTCAACATGATGAAACCCTAGCTCTACTAAAAATACATGAAATTAGCTGGGTGTGGTGGCACACACCTGTAATCCCAGCTACTCAGGAGGCTGAGGCAAGAGAATCACATGAACCCAGGAGGTGGAGGTTGCAGTGAGCTGAGATCATTCTACTGCACTCCAGCCTGGGCATGTTGTCAAGGTGGTCGGGTACAGCTTGGTTTTATACATTTTTGGGAGACAGAAGAAAACAATCAAATACATTTAAGAAATACACTGGTTTGGTCCAGAGAGGCAGGCCAACTCAAGGTGGGGGCTTCCAAGCTATAGGTAAATGTAAACACTTTCTGGTCGACAGTTGGTGGAGTTTGTCTGAAGACCTGGGATCAATAGGAAATGTTCAGGCTAAGATAAAAGATTGTGGAGACCAAGGTTCTTTTGGAGTCTTACAGTGGCTGCCCTTAGAGACAACAGATGACCAGTGCTTCCTGTCCAGATGTTTAAAAGGTGCTAGACCCTCAGTTACTCTCTTCAGGATTGGGAGGGCCTGGAAGAAAAAGATCTAGCCATGTTACTAGATATTCTTTGCAGATGTGGATTCTCCCCCACAAAGGACAGCGTTGCACGGCCATTTCAACAGATGGCAGAGAAACGTGTTTGGGGGTAAAATATTTTCATTTTCTTCTTTGTCTCGTAATGTTATGCCAGAGTTAGCTTGGAAAGTCACAATATATAGGGTTAAATAAAAGCCATCTGATGAGAATTTATGGATTGTAGGGCATAGACTCCTCAGACTCCTTAGATAGGAATTTGGGTAAGATAAAAAAAAAATTAGAGCTTAGACCTCATAACTGGTCATCGGGCCTTCCCTGCAAAGCCTGACCAGGGTCCCCTCCATCATATCCACAAAGAGCTCAGCATTCTCCTTTGACCCAGGGAAAGGGCTTGGCTAAGAAGGGCAGGACTCTTGGAGACAGTGTCTCAGTGCTTTGAGTGAGAGCTCTGCCACTCCAGGTGCAGCCTGGGGGCTTCCACCAAGGGGCAAAACAGTTGTGCTGGGCTGGGCTTTTGCTGGGGCTCTTGCGGAGGCTGAGGTTTAGTCCTGCCAGCTCAGGCTCCGGCCAGTGGTCTGTCCTCTGGCTGCAGCCTCTGCCTTCACTTGCCCAGCCAGGGGCCCCCAGGACAGTCACACTGGCATTTTCTGGGTCCCCTTGGAGGGACCACTCTTCCCACCCTCCCACCCCCGATTGGCCTCTCCAGCTGATCACTGATTCTGTCTTTTTTTGGTGATGAGAAGCGAGATGAGGCCAGTGCTAAGAGGGCCTGTTTTCAAGTCCCAGCTCCTGTGGCCATGGGCTCTCTGAGCCTCAGTCCCCGCCGCTCCTGCATGAGATAAGGACACCACACCTCCCCTCACTGGCTACTAGGAGGTTAACAACACAGGGGAGGAGTGTGAGACACAGGCGTCGCCCACCAAGCACTGTCATTTGCCAGGCACGGAATGCAGTGCCCTTGTGGACTCATGGAGTCACCATGTCGCCCTCATTTTAAAGATGGGGACCTTCACTGAGGTGAGTCGCTTCTCCAAGTGACACAAGTCCTTAGTAATGGAGCCCAGACCGCAGCTCTAGCTGTCCCCTGCTTTCTGGTCCCCTGGTATCTGCAGACTCCCTCACTGCCTCCTCTCACAGTGGCAAAAGCCTGTGTCCTCTTCCCTACTCCCTGCTGGCCTTTCCCCAACGCCACCATGAGTCAGCAAAACTGTGGACTTGTGTTTGAAAGAGACAGAGCCAGGTGCAGCAGCTCATGCCTGTACTCCCAACACTCTGAGGCCAAGGTGGGAGGATCACTTGAGGCCAGGAGTTTGAGACCAGCTTGGGCACTACAGTGAAAACTTGTTTCTACAAAAAGTCAAAAGTTAGCCAGGCCCGTGGTGACACATGCTTGCACCCTCAACTCCTCGGGAAGCTGAGAGGGGGACCCCTTGAGCCCAGGAGGTCAGCACTGCAGTGAGCTATGACTGCACCACTGCACTCCAGCCTGGGAGAGAGAGCAAGACCCTGTCTCTAAAAATAAAAATAAAAAAATGAGAGACACAGGGTTGACAGGACGAGTGTTTGTTAGGCCTGTTGGTGCCAGGTCACTGGGAAGTGAAATGCCAGGAGGCCACTGGCTTGGGACAGAGCTCCTGCCCTAGGCCCAACACATGAAACCAAAACAGGTTGTTTGTGCTAAGTTTCCACACCACCAAGTGGAAACTGTCCATCTGAGCTTCTCAGAAATCAGGAGAGAGGAAGAGATAGTAGCTAAATTCCCAAACAGGCCAGCTTTAGCTAGCACAGCAAGGAAGCCTTCTGCTTAAACCTTTAACTTTGAAAAGACCAATCAGCTTTTTGTTCTGGTTTCCGCTTTCCTTGACCCTTTTCTCTGTTATAGAATGAGGTGTTGCTCATTCTAGAAGAACAAATACAAGCCAATGAAGGCCTCTAAACTAGATCTGCTGTACTTTTGTCTTCTGACACCATCTTGACTGGTTATTCTAGCCAGAACATTCTGCAATCTCCTCACGGAGGCGCAATGGAGCTATTACTTCACGTACCCAAGCACAAATAAACACCACCAGCCCAGCATTCCCGGGATTCCTGGCCTGAGGGCTTGTGTCCAGCCTCTGGCAGGAATGTGACTTGAGTCTAGTGGCCACTTCCTGTTTTGAGCGCTTTCGGGCCAGCGGTCCAGCGTCTTATCAAAGATCACCCTCTGCTTTCCACAGGCCCCTGCTGTCTCAGCAGCCAGGCATGCTGAGCAAGTACACACCACGGGACGTACGTGTGTGCACACTGTTTACAATGCTGAGTATTTCATCACACCGACTCCTAAAAATAGCCCCAGTATAGTACAAATATCATTGTGAAATCGCAGAAAAGCGTTTTCCTGGAAGAGGGAGGGAGACAGAACAGTTGGCAAGCACACAGGCAGGTGCTGCAGAGGCGGAGGAATAATCCCTCTGGCGCCAGCCCGATGGTCCTGTCTGTGCATTTGGTGTCACTGATGTTTGAAAGTAACAGAAGAGTTACTTCTGCTTCCGGCAGATTCTAGACAAGCCCATCCTCGCTCCCCTTCACATGAGGCCCCTCTGGGTCCCAGAACCCAGGCCCTTGACCTGCCTGCAAAGGCACAGCTTCCCGTGCTCAGTGACCTTTCTCTTTTTTCTGAGATGTAGTCTCCCTCTGTCGCCCAGGCTGGAGTGCAGTAGCTCAACCTCAGCTCACCGCAACCTCCACCTCCTGAGTTCAAGTGATTCTCCTGCCTCAGCCTCCCGAGTAGCTGGGACTACAAGTATGTGCCACCACGCCAGGGTAATTTTTTGTATTTTTAGCAGAGATGGAGTTTCCCATGTTAGCCAAGATAGTCTCGATCTTCTGACCTTGTGATTCACCTGCCTCAGCCTCCCAAAGTGCTGGGATTAAGGCATGAGCCACTTTGCCTGGCCAGCAACCTTTCACCTAGAAGGGGCAGGCAGTATGATCCCAGCTCTGCCCTGTGTGGCAGGACACAAGGATGTGTTTGGGTGGCACCAGGCTGGGCAAATGTAGTAGTCAACAAGCGTCTGCTTAAGATGGTGGTGATGAATTTAAATTGAAACCAGTCCAAACGTCTGTATCTCCTCTCTTTCCACTCCCAGCAGCTTGTGTGCAGGCCCAGTGCCCAGCTGGGCTTGGCCAGTTGGGTGCCACACAAGGAAAGGGACACTCTAGGGAATGAGCAGATGGAGCTGGACCAAGGCATAAGGATCAACAGGCAGCAAGGGGATGTGAAGGGTGAGCAGGCAGGACCCAGACCCCTGAGCCTCCAGTTCCCAGCAGTGAGCGCAGCTGGAGAGGAGGAAGGGCTTCACTGCTTTAGCGTGACATCCTGGGACTGCTAAGGCTGAGCATCTTTTCAGTTCATTGGCCATTTCTCTGTTTTCATGAGATGCCAGTTGTGTTTCCACTTACCAGATTGTATTGTTTGGGCCAGCTGCAGTGGCCCATGCCTGTAATTCCAGCACTTGGGAGGTCGAGGCGGGTGGATCACTTGAGCTCAGGAGTTTGAGACCAGCCTGGCCAACATGGTAAGATCCCGTGTATACAAAAAAAAAAAAAAAAGTTGGGGACGGTGGTGGTGTGCACCTGTAGCCCCAATACTCAGGTAGCTGAGGTGGGAGGGCTGCTTGAGGCCAGGTGACCAAGGCTATAGTGAGCGGAGATCATACCACTGCATTCCAGCCTGAGCAACAAAGTTGAGACTGTCTCAAAAACGAACAAAAGAGATTGTGTTGGCCGGGCGCGGTGGCTCATGCCTGTAATCCCAGCACTTTGGGAGGCGGAGGCGGGTGGATCACGAGGTCAAGAGATCGAGACCCTCCTGGTCAACATGGTGAAACCCCGTCTCTACTAAAAATACAAAAAATTAGCTGGGCACGGTGGTGCGTGCCTGTAATCCCAGCTACTCGGGAGGCTGAGGCAGGAGAATTGCCTGAACCCAAGAGGCGGAGGTTGCAATGGGCCGAGATGGCGCCATTGCACTCCAGCCTGGGTAACAAGAGCGAAACTCCTCAAAAAAAAAAAAAAAGAGATTGTGTTGTTTGTACCTTTACCATGATTTTTAGATCCATTTGCATATTCCATCACTAATCTTTTGCCTATTGTGTGGGTGGTAGATATCTTCTCAATTGAGTCACGGAGTGGATGTATGGAAATCCATTTTATTTCAATAAAACGGATATTCCACTCTGTGAAAAAAAACCAGTATAATTCCTGCCTGCATGCGTCCTGGACAGTGGTAAAGGGGTCGTTCAATGTCAAGTGCTCAGGACACTGTGGGGCCTAGATGAGGCTGGGGAGAAGCTGGGCTATCCCTATGATCACTGTTACGATCAGTTTTGTCCTGTAAGAACATACTATATCTTACAATTCTTAATAATATCCTTTTTTTTTTTTTTAAAGACGTGGCTGGTTTGGGTGCTGTCCTGGGTAGGGCTTGGGGGCCCTGAATAGTGTCTGTTATATCTTAACATAAAGTTTTATGATTTTCTTTGTATGTGTCTTGAGTCTTGAACATTTCTTTTTGAGACAGGGGTCTCTCTCTCTTACTACGTTGCCCAGGCTGGAGTGCAGTGGTACGATCTTGGCTCACTACAGCCTCGACCTCCCAGGCTCAGGTGATCCTCTGACCTCAGCCTCCAAGTAGCTGGGACCACAGGCACCTGCCACCAGGTCCACCTAATTTTTTGTATAGATGGGTTTTTGCCATGTTGCCTAGGCTGGTCTCAAACTCCTGGACTCAAGGGATCTTCCCACATCAGCCTACCAAATTTTTTTTTAAATTAAAAAAAACCTGAGGTCTCTTTATGTTGTCCAGGCTGGTCTCAAACTCCTGGGCTTAAGAGCTCCTCCCTCTTAAGCCTCCTGAGTAACTGGATGACGGGCATGAGCCTTTGCTTGAACATTTCTTCTTAAATTTCTTCCTAGATTCTGTTGTTGTTGCTCTTACAAATGAGGTGTTGTTCACACTGGGGTCTATTGGGGGAATAGGGGAGGGACAGCTGGGGGGGAGCTGGGGAGAAATGCCAAATGTGGGTGAAGGGGAGGAAGGCAGCAAAACACACTGCCATGTGTGTACCTATGCAACTATCTTGCATGTTCTGCACATGTACCCCAAAACCTAAAATGCAATTAAAAAAAAATGAGGTGTTGTTCATCTCCAAACTGGTCATTGCCAGTATACAAGAAAGTCACGGATTTATATATGCTAACCTCTTAATACACACTTTATTGCATTCTTATTTGTTCAAATAGTTTTCCACTTGATTTTTTTGGTGAACAATTTTATTATTCTTTGTGAATTTATATTCAGTAAATGTTAACAGAATACTTACTATATACCAGGCATGGTTCTAGGTGCTCAATGTACATCAGTAACCCTAAAAGACAAGGATCCATACCCTCATGGAGCTTACATGGGGACAGGTTGATAGTAGACAATAGAGACAGTGTATGTTTTTGGTATTTTTAAAACTTCATTTCTCCATCCTGTCTTAGGGCATGGCCTAAGCCCCCCAGAACAAAGCTGAGTAGCAGGTCGTGCAGATGACAGCACACTGGCTTGTTGCCCAGACATGGAAATGCCACTCATATTTCCCAGCCACGCGTGGTGCTCACAATGGGCTTCTGGCAAACACCCTCTATCAGGAAAGCTTCTGAGTTGCACGTAATAGAGACCAGCTCTGGCTGATTAAATTGGAAAAGACCTTTGCCGACAGTGTTGGAGGGCTCACAGGTGGCTGGGAGGGTCCAGACTTGAGAACTGGGCAGGAGCAAAGAGCAATCACATGGCCAGGACAGCAGAATCAGCCAGTCCTGCAGGTAACCACAGCCGTGGAGTTGGAGCATGAAGCACAAACACTGCCCCTGCCATGCCTGTGCTAGGTGTGGCTCACGCCTGTACTCCCAGAACGTTGGGAGGCCTAGATCGGCAGATCATTTGTGCCCAGGAGCGCAAGACTAGTCTGGGCAACATGGGGAGATCCCATCTCTATAAAAAATACAAAATTTAGCTGGGTGGGGTGACACGCACTTGTATTCCCAGCTACTTGGAAGGCTGAGGTGGGAGGATTGCCTGAGCCTGGGAGATAGAGGCTACAGTGAGCCAGCTGTGACTGCACCACTGCGCTCCACTTTGCTCTGTCACCGGGTGACAAACATTTCCCCTGGAGCCTCTGGAGGAAGTGTAGCGCCATGGGACCTTTTCTGCCCAGTGAAACTGATGTTGAAATTTGGACCTCAAGAACTGAGAGAAAATAAATTTGTTGTTTTAAGCCACCAAGTCTGTGGTAATTTGTTACAGCAGGTACAGAAAATGAATACACGAGGACACAAGAAGCATGAACTATTTTTTTTAGATGGAGCTCTGTCTCCTAGGCTAGAGTGCAGCGGCACAATCTCAGATCACTGCAACCTCTGCCTCCCTAGTTCAAGCAATTCTCCTGTCAGCCTCCTGAGTAGCTGGGATTATAGGTGCCTGCCACCATACTCTGCTAATTTTTGTATTTTTAATAGAGAAGGGGTTTCACCATGTTGGCCAGGCTGGTCTTGAATTCCTGATCTCGTGATCCACCTGCTTTGGCCTCCCAAAGTGCTGGGACCACAGGAGTGAGCCACTGCGCCTGGTCAGCATGAATTATTAACAAAATTAATAAATTGGACTTTGTAAAAATAGAAAACTATGGTCTTCCAAAGACATGGTTATGGGCCGGGCGCGGTGGCTCACGCCTGTAATCCCAGCACTTTGAGAGGCCGAGGCGGGTGGATCATGAGGTCAAGAGATCGAGACCAACCTGGTCAACATGGTGAAACCCCGTCTCTACTAAAAATACAAAAAATTAGCTGGGCATGGTGGCGCGTGCCTGTAATCCCAGCTACTCGGGAGGCTGAGGCAGGAGAATTGCCTGAACCCAGGAGGCGGAGGTTGCAATGAGCCGACATCGCGCCATTGCACTCCAGCCTGGGTAACAAGAGCAAAACTCTGTCTCAAAAAAAAAAAAAAGACATCGTTATGAAAAGGCAAACCATAGACTGGGAGTGAATATTTGCAAACAAATTTCTGACAAAATGACTTGTATCCAGAATAAACAAAGAACTCGTAACTAAATAAGACAACCTTGTTAAGAACTAGGGATAAGATTTGAGCTGGTACTTCACTAAGGAAGACATACAAATGGCAAGCAGGGTTTGTGGGTTTGTGAAAAGATGTCCTAATAAGGAAATCACAACGAGACGGTAGCACACACCCATTAGAATGGCTGAAATTAAAAAGCCCGGCCAAATCACAGTTGGAGTGGGTGTGCGAGCTCTGGCACTTTCCTGCTGGGGGGAATGTAGCACGTGTGAGCACTCTGGAGAACATGATGGCAGTTCCTTAAAAAGCTAAGCCCACCCGTACCATATGACCCAGCCACTACACTCCATGATATTTACCTAAAAGAAATGAAAAAACACGGAGATGCAAACTCTGGCACATGACTGAATGTTCACAGCAGCCCGATTTGCCAGCGGCAAGAACTGAAAACATCCCAGATGTCCAACAGGTGAACAGCAAACACTGTGGTGCATCCATGCAAGGGATGCTACTCAGCCACAGAGGAACCAGCTACTGATACATGCATCATCGACGGATCCCAAAGTAATTACACTGGGTGAAAGCAGCCATATGAGGACCCTTTTGGAGATACCGGGCATGTTCATCACCTGATGGTCTTGTGGTGTCTACAAATGTAAATCTCATCAAATTATTACTTTAAATATGTGCAGATTTTGTACATTAATTACATCTCAATAAAGCTGTTTTAAAAATTGCATAATCTTAGGTCTTACAAAGCCTGAATCTGCTTCTGCTTTTGGACATTCTAGATTGTTTCTGTGTGTGTGTGTGTGTGTGTGTGTGTGTGTGTGTGTGTGTGTGTGTGAGACAGGTCTCACTCTGCTGCCTAGGCTGGAGTGCAGTGAGGGGATCACAGTTCACTGCAGCCTTGAACTCCTGGTCTTAGGCGATCTGCCTGCCTCGGCCTCCCAAAGGGTTAGGATTGCAGGTGTGAGTCACCGCGCCCAGCCTTCCCGTGCTCTTTTTTATCGTCAGTGTTCCCGGCACTTCGCCTTCCAGATGCTATTAATGCTGGTCCACTGAGGAACCTGCTCTAGTTCTCCTCTCCGTGGTGGGTTTAGTCTCTTGCATATTTCTTTACTGTTATTTCAGTGAAGTCTTGAGAGGAAGGCAAGGCTAAAAAACGTGTTCAGTATGCCATCATTCTCACTTAGGTTGTGATACATATTGACTTTGTGATCTTTATTATTGTGAAAAATATCCAACATATACAATAGTAGATAGAATAACATGGACCCATATGTACCTAAGACCAGTTCCAACAACTGTCAAGTCACAGCAAATCCTGCTTCATCCACACCCTCGGCCAAGGCCCCTTCCTGTGCTATGTTGAAGCAGATCCAAAATATCATTTCATTTTATCCATAAATATTTTAGCAAACATATAGATGACACACTAAAAGATAAAAATGCCAAAAGAATGCCAAAGAAAGATTACAATATTATCACATGTAATAGTCCAAAATCTTTAAATGTCCACGTGTTCAAATTTCCAATTCTTTTTTTTTTTAGTCTAAATTGGGAACAAATCCAACTCCTATTTTTCCTCTTGCAATGTATGTATATATGTATTTTTTGAGACAGAGTCTTGCTCTGTTGCCTAGGCTGGAGTACAATGGCATGCTCTCGGCTCACCACACCTCCGCCTGCCAGGTTCAAGCAATTCTCCTGCCTCAGCCTCCCAAGTAGCTGGGATTACAGGTGCGCACCACCACATCCAGCTAGTTTTTGTATTTTTAGGTAGAGATGGGGTTTCACCCATGTTGGTCAGGCTGGTCTTGAACCTCTGACCTCATGATCCTCCCATTTCAGCCTCCCAAAGTGCTGGGATTACAAGTGTGAGCCATCGTGCCCGATGCAATTTATTGAGAAACTCATTTATCATACTATACTTTCCCACTTTCTGTATTTTGCTGATTCCAATTCCAGAGTATTATTTATCTATTTTATTTTTTATAGAGATGGGGGTCTTGCTATGTTGGCCAGGCTGATTTCAAACTCCTGGCCTCAAGCAATCCTACCACCGTGGCCTCTCAAGGCACTAGGATTACAGGCCTGAGCCAACTCACCTGGCCCACAGTGTCATTTTTTTTTTTTGGAGACGGAGTTTCGCACTTGTTACCCAGGCTGGAGTGCAATGGCGCGATCTCGGCTCACCACAACCTCCGCCTCCTGGGTTCAGGCAATTCTCCTGCCTCAGCCTCCTGAGTAGCTGGGATTACAGGCACGCGCCACCATGCCCAGCTAATTTTTTGTATTTTTAGTAGAGATGGGGTTTCACCATGTTGACCAGGATCATCTCAATCTTTTGACCTTGTGAGCCACCAGCCTCGGTCTCCCAAAGTGCTGAAATTACAGGGTTGAGCCACCGCGCCCGGCCCACAGTGTCACTTAATGTGTTCCTCTGTTCTGAATTTGTTAGGCAGTTTTAAAGCCTGGGCCAGGTTCAGGTTCTATTTTCCTGGGAGGGTGCAGAAAAAGGACAAAACTATTTCATAGGCTGTTAGGCTCTTCCATCAGGAGGCACATGATTTCTGTCTGTGTCTCTTTCTGCAGTACTGGCAGCTGTGATTAGTAATGAGATTCATCAATTCATTAGGAGTTATGTGATTTTTGTTTTTGAGACAAGGTCTTGCTTTGTCACCCAAGCTAGAGTGTAGCGGTGTGATCATGGCTTACTACAGCCTAACCCTCCTGGGTTTAAGCGATCCTCCTACCATGGCCTTTGAAGCAGCTGGCACCCTGCTAGTTTTTAAATTTTTTTGGCAGAGAGAGACTTTTGCTGTATTGCCTGGGCTGGTCTGAAACTCCTGAGCTCAAGTGATCTGTGTGCCTCAGCCTTCCAAAGTGCTGGGACTACAGGATGAGCTACCACCCACAGCTCTCTTTAGATTTTTAAACTGACATTAAGAGTAACTTAGAGCTTTCTTTTTTTTGAGACAGTCTCGCTGGTCACCCAGGCTGGAGTGCAATGGCGTGATCTCAGCTCACTGCAACCTCCACCTCCCAGGTTCAAGCAATTCTCCTGCCTCAGCCTCTGGAGTAGCTGGGACTACAGGCACATGCCATCCCGCTGGGATAATTTTTTGTATTTTTAGTAGATATGGAGTTTCCCCATGTTGACCAGGCTGGTCTCGAACTCCTGACCTCAGGTGATCCAACTGCCTCAGCTTCCCAAAGTGCTTGGATTACATGTGTGAGCCACTGTGCCCAGCCAGAAGGATTTCATAATTAGCAACTGGAATGGTTTTTGGCAGGAGGTTTTCCTTTTACAGATGATGTTGAGAAAAATTACTGTATTCAGAATGCAGCCTGAATAATTTCTACTTTTGAGAATTTGAGGTTTTTTTGAAAAGTGATTTAATACAGAGCAGATTGGAAAAAAAGATCCAAGAGTGTTTAAGTATGTAGTTTCTGTGTTGCTATGAAAGTTCATATAAACGTGAAATCAAGTTTGTTAACTTTTACTCCAATCTTTCATATACTTGCTATTTCCCCTTTCCTGTTGCTAGTTTTCTCATTTAGTAGTTTGAAAGTTGAGGACCTAACTGTAGTCTTCTAGCAGTTATCTCTACATTTTAAGAAACATAGTTCAACTTTTACTTTTCTATCAACATATTTAACGTAATTATATACATATTGGCATCTACAGCCTTCTCTTCCTGAATGTTCTATAATAAACAAGCTCCCTGTCTCTCACCCAATCTCTAACTGAAATCCAAATTTTAGTGCAAGATTTTATTTCATTCTATCTCAGGACTATGAACAATTACCTTAGGCTCATCCACATTAGCAGCAGTTATTTTCCACCATAATGGGAGGGCGTAGGGGGCCGAGGACACATGCAAACGGGCTACTCTCCCTTCAGGAAGCTTTAAACTACTCAGTCCAGGAAGTCACTTCTAATAACGGGTTTGAAGTTGAGGAGTTGTGAGAAACCTTTCCTTTTCTTCCCATCAAAGGCAAAGAAACCACTTCATCTGATAACATTTCTAACTCTCCATCCAGTTCACATTTTCTATCTTCTTTTCTCTTAGTAGACCAGCTGGTGTGGTAGACAATTCTAAGACCCTCTTCTTTCCCATATCTGTCACTGGGGCCTGTACGTTGGCTCATACATAATCCCAGTACGTAGGGAAGCCAAAGCAAGATCTCTTGAGCCCAGGAGTTAACGACCAGTATGGGAAACATAGCCATCCCTATTTTTTTAGAAATTAAAAATACCTGTTATATGGTCACATGTATCTCCCTCTGCTCAGTTCTTAGTGACTTTGTGCCTTTCAAGAACTAGACTTCCTCTGCTACAGTTTGTACCTCCATGGACATGTTTCATTTTGCTTCAACTAGCTTTTCTTAGGACCCGAGTCTACAGTACTTTAAAACAGTAACGTCTGTCCTTAAAAACTTCGATCCCAAATGCTCAAATGCTTGAGAAGACTGTTTTGAATAATAAAAGGAACTCCAGTCTCGGGCACAGCCAGCTCTGTGAACTCCTCTTTCTCTACTGCAATTTCATTCTCAACAAACTGGCTCTGTCTAGGCAGCTCGGGCAAGGCGAAACCGGATACAACTTAAGTAGAATCGTATGGTATGTATCCTTTGTGTACGGCTCTTTACCTAAGTTTGTGAAATTCATCCACGTCGTTACATGTATCAGTCGTTCAATTCTTTTACTGGTGAACTCTATTATATCGTATGAATACGCTATACTTTGTTTATCCATCCTCTTGTTCATGGACATTGTGTTTAGACTTTTGACCATTATGAATAAGGCAGATCAGAAACACTACTTTATGGATATATGTTTTCATTTATCTTGAGAAATACTTAAGACGGGAATTACTGGATCATGTGTTTACCTTCACCAGAAACTTGCCATCAGTTCTTCAAAATGGCTGTACCGTTTTACATTACCACTAGCAATACATGAAAGTTCTTGTTTCTCTACATCCTGGTTAACATTTGGTATTGTCAGATTTTTAAAAATAATTTTTGTCTATGAAATAATAAAAACAAACCAGTAATGTAAGACTTGTGATGCTCCCTGCAATCCTGCAGCAGGCAGATGTTTCTTTAAATATCATCAGCAGGGTATACCTTCTGCTATACAAGCCTTCATTGGTTAACCTTGCAGAAAGTAACTTCTGCTTCTGGCTGCACCCACCTCTCCACTGTTTCCAAATGAACATTCTCCAAATTAGCTACTTTTGGGGCTCTGACATCTGCTTTATCTACTCACAGCTGTGCCAAGAGGAAATCTTAACCTCAAAAACCCTGGGGACTCCCTGTCTGCAAACCTAGTCCAATAATACTGAACACATTTTGCACCTTATGGGGACCGAGCAGAGAATCCTCCCAAATACCGAGCCAGTGAGGGCCTCTCCCACTCCATTCCTGCGTGTAGAAGCTGAGTTCTCACAAACTGCCTGCTGCCTGCTATCTGCTGTCCTGCCACATTGCTGTATTAAAATAAACCTGACTGTTTTCTTTAAAAATCTGCATCAGAGACAGCAAAAGTGATGACAATGGGTGAATGAATCCAAAATTTAAGGACAGAGAGGTTTACTTCACTCAAACAAAGATTCCCTAAAATGAAGCATGTGGATTATTCAGTGCTTGCTGGAGAGCATTGTAGAGAGGCCGCAAAGCTGGGTATGGTGGCTCCCACCTGCAATTCCAGCACTTTGGGAGGCTGAGGTGGGCAGATCACTTGAGGTCAGAAGTTTGAGACCAGACTGGCCAACATGGCGAAACCCTGTCTCTACTAAAAATACAAAAATTAGCCAGGTGTGGTGGTGGACACCTGTAATCCCAGCTACTCAGGAGGCTGAGGCTGCAGTGAGCCAAGATCACACCACTGCACCACAGCCTGGGTGACAAAGCAAGACTCCATCTCAAACAAAACAACAACAAAAAATGCTCCAAGTAGGTGATGGCCTTGGGTGGCGGGAAACAAGCACTTAATTCCCAGAGGACAGTGAGATTCACCCAGCAAACCAAAGTGTGAGAGCTGATGGGTAGGGCTTTGGTGCTCCACCTTCCCAGTCAATTCCAAAGCCCCCCTTTCTTGAATAAGGACTTCAGCCAAGGCTCTTCCTGATGCCTTATCCCAGGTTCCTTCCTAAAAATAAAGATTCAAGGAGAATTCAACAATGCACTAAAAGTCCAGACAAATCTATGCTTAAATGTTTTGAAGTCTGGAAAAACATTTAAAAAATATTCTAGAATGCTTAATGTTAGCTTCTAAGATCATTAGAACGACTCCTTATAAATTCTACTTTCCTCAGTAGCTTAAGTCAGGGTTTGGTTAACAAAGTTAAAAGATACCAGCTTAATTGGGTGAATAAACAAACCCATGAATTACTAAGCTATACAGATCAACTTCCTAAAACGACTCAGAAAGAAAAAAACTAAGGTCTCAAAGATTATGAATTTGCAACTACAAGAACAGCTACCCAAACAAGGCCTTTTAAGAAAAGACAGGGCCTCCTTCTAATAATGAAAGGGCTGTTTGCTTCTATTGTAAAAAGCCTGGAGAAAAGTTCACAGCAGGACCAATGAAAAAACAGGATCCCTATAATCCCAGCACTTTGGGAGGCCGAGGCGGGTGGATCACGAGGTCAAGACATCGAGACCATCCTGGTCAACATGGTGAAACCCCGTCTCTACTAAAAATACAAAAAATTAGCTGGGCATGGTGGCGCGGGCCTGTAATCCCAGCTACTCAGGAGGCTGAGGCAGGAGAATTGCCTGAACCCAGGAGGCGGAGGTTGCGGTGAGCCGAGATCACACCATTGCACTCCCACATGATGAACAGGATTGCTGAGGACCAAAGGGCAGTTCTCCTGTTTCTACCAACACCCTAGGAGAAACGGACATTTCCGTAAATGAAGAAGGGACACTTGCCCTCAAAGATACCGGGGCTATTGTTTTTGTCCCTCACCCCACCACTTCCAATTGTCGCCTTCCTTGAAGTAAGGGAACTGGACAAATGGTAGCGTCATCTAATCAGCCTGTCACTGGACACAAGCCCAAGCCCTTAGAACCCCAGGGCCTTCACTCTTTCCCTCATGCCTTTCTTCACCACCCCACCTCCCAGGCATCTCTTGCTGGAACGTCACGATGCATGTCTTCCCTTCTCCTAAAAGGAAAAAATGGATTTAGGGTTGGAATAGGGGCAAATGGAACAACTACAGAATGAAAAATTACTGAAATTATAAAAATACAGATCAAACAACTTTTTTCTAAACTGGGACTAATCAATGACAAGCGTGGTTTAGGGCAGCTTGCCAGAACACTGAGTCACAATCTTCGGCTGACATTAGTAAAGCATACTCAGCCACGTTCATTAAAATGGAAGTAAACCTGATGAATCCTTTCCCAGTATCAGGCAATATCCTCTAAGGCCTGAAGCAACTGAAGGAAGAAGATCCGTAACAAAAGACTATATTAAAAAGGGTCTAATTATTCCTTGCACCAGCATGCAATACTCCAATCCTTCCTGCAAGGAAGCCGAACGGGAAGAGCTGGCAGTTTGTACAAGATCTGAGAGCTGCCGTCAACACTATGATGGCGAGGCCTCTGGGAGTACGAGCCCCGTCCTCTCTTGGCAGCTGGAAGTGAGATGCTTACTGCGACTCATTCATGCAGTGCTTCACTACTTCAGTGGACTGTCAGTATTTGCTTTTACTTGGGATGACTGCCAGCATATCTGGCCTATCAGGAAATACTGCTGATAAAACTGCTGCCTCCCTCACAGCTCAACAAAAAGCCACAGACTCAATGGCTAAAGCTGTACTGGACAACTGCACTGAATTCGATTATTAGCTGAGCAAGCAAGTATAGGTACGGTGGCAAATACCTCTTGCTGTGCATACATAAACTCTTACCATTAAGTAGAAACTCATCTGGGAAAAATTAGAAGCTACTTGGCTACGAGTCTCTGAAGAAGAATCTGTTTAATTACCTGCATAATACTCTTAGTTGACTCCCTAGTAGAACAAGCTCCTAGTTTCATTCTGGCATACACATTCTCTTTTTAATTGTAATCCTTATGTGCATTGTACTGGGCACAATTTTTTTTTAATTTTTTGAGATGGAGTCTTGCTGTGGACAGGCTGGAGAGCAGCGGCGTGACCTTGGCTCACTGCAACCTCTACCTCCTGGATTCAAGTGATCCTTGTGCCTCAGCCTGGGTAGCTGAAATTACAGGCACCCACCACCATCCTCAGCTAATTTTTTAGTATTTTTAAGAGAGATGGGGTTTCACCATGTTGGCCAGGATAGTCTCGATCTCCTGACCTCATGATCTGCCTGCCTCGGCCTCCCAAAGTGGGCACTTGGTAACATTTTTGTTTTAATAGAGATGGAATCTTTCTGTGTTGGCCAGGTTGGTCTTGAACCCTCAGGCTGAAGTGATCCTACTGCCTTGGCTTCCCCCAAATGCTGGAATTAAAGCAAGAGGCCAGCATTACAGTTCTACTATTGAAAATATTAATGCTGTGCATCTCCGGCCGTTTTCCTTTTTTTTTTTTGAGACAGGGTCTCACTCTGTTGCTCAGCCTGGAGCGCAGTGGCCTGATCATGGCACACTGCAGCCCCCACCTCCTGGGCTCAAGTGATCCTCCCACAGCAGGTACCACGATGCCCTGATTTTTCTTTTTTTTTTTTTGGTAGTGAAGGGGTCTCGCCATGTTGCCCAGACTAGTCTCCAACTCCCGGGCCAAAGCGATCCTCCTGCCTCGGCCTCCCAAAGTGCTGAGACGAAAGGCCTGTTTCCACGCCGGCCTCTGGATGTGTTTTGCTTCTGACAAGACCAAAATCATGGCGCTCCAAATACTAGAGACGATTCAACCGGCAAGAGCCGCGATGAAGTCCACGCGGTGAGCTCTGGCTTCGCGGCTCGGTGATCCCGGTTCCGACCACGTGGCGCCCCCGTTCGTGGCCGGACACGGCTGTCCGGGAAGGAGTGTTTCTGGGGCACAGCGCGGCACTTGCCTTCACGAACACAGGCTTTTGAAAAGGGCGGGAAACGAGGCTTTCCTCCCTCCAGGCGGCTCCCCAAGCCCCGCACCCGCCCGGCGGCCGCTCCGCCCCGAGACCCGCGGAGGCCCGGCCCGCCCGCCCCGGAAACCCCTCGCCGCGGAGGCGGACGGCGCGCCTCTCCGGGCCCCTGGGTCCGCGTCTCCCTCGGGCGGATCCTCCCCACCCACTCCAGCCTCCGCGGCTTCCTGTGAGCGGACGCCCCAGACACAACGGGCCCGGCTGTTCAAGCAGGGGCGCCCCGGCCGGGCGGGCAGAGACCCGGGGGCGCGGCCTCCACCGCGGCCCGGTTCCGAGACGCTCGGCTCCGGCCCACCACTCGCAGCTGCCGCACCGGCCCCACGGGCCGCCCAGGAACCGCAGCAGCCGCGGCCCCGCGCGTCCTCGCGCCCCCGCCCGTGCTCGCGCCCCCCGCACGGACGCCGCTCTCCCCCCACGTCCTCGCGCCCCCGCACGTCCTCGCGCCCCCGCACGTCCTCGCGCCCCCGCACGTCCTCGCGCCCCCGCACGTCCTCGCGCCCCCCGCACGTCCTCGCGCCCCCGCACGTCCTCGCGCCCCCCGCACGGACGCCGCTCTCCCCGCACGTCCTCGCGCCCCCGCCCGTCCTCGCGCCCCCGCCCGTCCTCGCGCCCACGTCCGCACGTGCTCGCGCCCCCCGCACGGACGCCGCTCTCCCCGCACGTCCTCGCGCCCCCGCCCGTCCTTGCGCCCCCGCACGTGCTC
>CM052660.1:1266296-1279575 GCA_028533165.1 Leontopithecus rosalia
ATTTTCATTGGATACTAGATATAAATATCTGAATACAAGTAATTTTAACATACTAGTTATGATGTTGTATTTAAAAAATTATCTGTAACCTTAATTCCATTAAAGTACTTTATATTTCAGAAGAATGAATAACATTGATAATAAAATCGCTACTTTAAGGGGTTTGTCCCACAATAAATATTGTGGCCTTATATTATCACACTATTGTAGAAAGTATTTAATTCTACTAAAGATTATGTGTCTCTATGCTAATTGTTCATAATAAACCAAGATACAGTTACAAACTCAGCTGTACAGGTCATACGCTAAACTCTTACTTTTGCAGCATAAGGAATGAAGTCCCCGATTGTGAGGTAGTCACCTGGGATGATCAGTTTCTGCCGAAGCACCTGCTCAGTGTCTTTTCCTCTATCACTGCACTGGTGAATCTAATCCTCTCTGTGCTCAACTTTTGTGTGCTTTTAAAATCAGCTGTATTCTAAGCAAATCTCTGTCTACTTTAAAAGACTGGAAATGACAAATAATAAACCTTTGCCAAGTCCTTCAGATTACTGTATTTACATATGGTTTAAAATCAAACGTGATATAGCTTCTTGATTAAACCAGGACTGGTCCCTACTTTGACATTCTTTCCTACAGCAAGGTTATTAGAAAGGCTGCTGCCTTGATGAGACGGCAGGACATCAGAATTCTTTAATTTCACCTGGTCAAGCGAATCCCATTTTTGTTTTAGAGCAAACGTGTTCGCTGTTGGTCTTTCGTCATAGACACCAGTGGAGTTTGAGCCCTGCCAGAGCTCAGTGGATCCCTGCTTACCATCAGAGCTAGCACACATGTCCCCTCACAGATGGCATTGGCTCAACTCACTGAAACCAGCTGGACGGCCAGGCATGGTGGCTTACACCTGTACTGCCAGCACTTTGGGAGGCCAAGGCAGGTGGATCACCTGAGGTCAGAAGACTGGCCTGGCCAACAGGATGAAAACCCGTGTCTACTAAACATAGAAATATTAGCCAGGCGCAGTGGCACACGCCTGTAATCCCAGCTGCTAGGGAGGCTGAGGCAGGAGAATAGGTTGAACCTGGGGAGCAGGGTTGTGGTGAGCTGAGACTGCATCACTGTACTCCAGCCTGAATGGCAGAGCGAGTCTCCATCTCAAAAAATACAAATAAAAAATGTACTAAGCTCTGGGACTGGGCCAATGTGGTGGCGCCACACCTGTGATCCCGACACTTTTTGGGAGGCCCAGGTAGGAGGATCACTTAAATCCAAAAGTTCAGGACCAGCCTGGGGGAACATAGTGTATGCTATCTTTACAAAAAATACAAAAATTAGCCTGGTGTGGCACACACCTGTAGCCCCAGCTACTCCGGAACGCAGGAGTTGAAGGCTGCAGTAAGCCAGGATAGTGCATGCAGCCTGGGCAAGACTCAAAACTCTGGGACGGGAGTGCTTGAGATAAATGAGAGACCAAGAATCAAGTTTTTAGAGGCGTTTTTCATTAGATTGTAACATTAGACATTTTATTAAAAATGAAACAAGTTTGATGTGTATCTGGATGTATATTACCGTTTTTATCTTGAGGTAGGGTAGTGGCAGTAACAGCCTTTCTGAATAGCTTTGTATACAGCCCTTCTCTACAGCGGTTAACAAATAACTGTCCACAGCACTCATTCGTTAGCAGGTTTACAAAGTACACGTTAATGATTCTGACATGAAAACACTTAACACTGGCCACTATGACATTGACTCTGATGCAGACATTTGACTGCCCGTACACACCTGCTCAAGAGCTGTGGAACATGCACCTGTGTGTGGCCTGGAAGGAATGTGCATGGCGACAGCTCAAAAAGCCACAGCTGTGCATCTGTAACTGGCTTTGGACCCACAACCCACTGCTAGGAATTCACTCTGAAGACGGCTGTAAGTTACGCACATGCGCAAGGATACAACTAAATACAAAGTATTTATCATAACATTGTATTAAAATGTTGAAACACCTGAAGTGCCTGTGCACGGAGAGCCTTGAGTAAGCGTGCAGGGACAGTGCTGTACCACTGCTCATGCGCATGAGGAAGAGCTCAGGGAATGAGACGGACTCCCAGTATGTTAAGTAAAACAAGGTGCAAAATATGTGTCCCTAGCAGAAAGGAAGTAACATTTAGTAGCAGCGATTTGAGACAGGAAACCTGTGGCAGTTTTAAGATAGCCCCTGGCTGGGCGTGGTGGCTCACGCCTGTAATCCCAGCACTTCGGGAGGCTGAGGCTGGTGGACTGCCTGAGCTCAGGAGTTCATGAGCAGCCTGGGCAACAACAGTGAAACTCCATCTCTACCAAAATACAAAAAAATGAGCGGGGTGTGGCAGCGTCCATTTGTAGTTTCAGCTACCTGAGGCTGTGGCGGGAGAACTGCTGGAACCTGGGAGGCAGAGGTTGCAGTGAGCTGAGATGGTGCTGCTGCATTCTAGCCTGGGCAACAGAGCGAGACTCCATCTCAAAAAACAAAAGCCTGCTAGTTTCTTGACAGCCCTTAATGTGCGATGGGGGTCTGGCCAACAGGATGAGGAGGCAGTGATGCCAGCGACGTGGTGCCACTTTCTGGGCCACCAGCCTTAAGGAACTGGCAGCTCCTACCTCCTGTCTCTTTGAGGGTGCATGCTCTTGGTGCCCAGCCTCTGCTGGGAGAAGCCACACTGCCCAGTAGAGAGCCTGGTCAGAGAGGATCCAGCAGTCAGTACCCATCAGCCACGTGGCGGCCTCTGCAGATCCTCCAGTGCCAGGAGAGATGCCTGGCTGACTGTCTGGAGCACAGATGAGCCGAACCTGCTGAGCCCCGTCCAAACTGCAAATGTGTGGACAAAACACAGGATTATTTAAATATATGTGTAGTATCCTTTATGTGAAAAAAGCTAAGAAAAACATACATACATACTTGCTCATTCGTGCAAAAAAATTTGGGGTGAATAAGCAAGAAAGAAATGAAATTGGTTACCACTGGGTGGTAACAGGTGGAGCGGGGAAACGGGAAGAGGGTGGCAGGAGTTCCAGACTTCACACCACAAAATGCTTCACTAACTGCCAAATTCAGTAACTATTTCGGGATAAATCGAAAATAGAATATGGACAGTAATGGAACCTCACTGTCATAGATAATAAAGCCACACTGAAGGGGTGCAGGAGAAGCAGTGAGCTGAATGACCAGAGAACACCATTCGGGCTGGACCTCAAGGTTAAAGTGAGCAAAAAGAAAATCAACGTAGTGTACGCTTGCTAGTGTATTTGTTTCATGGGTTAGCAATCCTGAAACCGCGCTGTGTTACGTTACACACAATGAGGGCCTGATTTCCCTCTGCTGGGCACAGTCACAGGAAAGGCCAGCGTGAAGCCGGGGGCTTGAGCTGTAGCTGTGGGTGCGTGCGTGTGTGTGTGTGTGTGTGTGTGTGTGTGTGTCTGTGTGTGTGTGTGTTGGGGGGGCGTGCTGGCTGGGTTTGAGCCGTAGCTGTGTGTGTGTGTGTGTGTGTGTGTGTGTGTGTGTGTGTTGGGGGGGAGCATGCCGTTCCAAATGCCACTTAACAAAAAGGCCAGGAAGCAATGATCCTCCGACAGTAGTGCACACGGCCAACTCTGGATCCTGGTGACGGTGGTGGTTGGTCTCAGAAAAAGAAAAGGTCACCATTAGGCACACAGCAGTAGCGGCTGATTGGTCGACAGAAACTAAAACTAGTTAGGGGTTACGGAGAGGATAAAGTCAGTGGGTTCTTGAGGATATTCTCGTTGTGTCCCCACAAGATACTCATTACACAAAGGAAAACAGTAACTTTACAGGGAAGAGACCTGGCAGACACCACCTACATCCTCATTTGATGCAGAGGCGGCCAGATCTCTTCCACGTTCTTGCCAGAATGCATAATTGCAGTTTAATCACGAGAAAATAGGAGGCAAACCGAAACTGAGGGGGATTCCACAAAATGCCAGCACACCTCACACGTGCTCAGGTCCAGGAAGACAGGGAGATGAAATGCAAAGCGGGCCCTTCGGGAGGGCCCTGGATGGGAAACAGCCAGGCAGGTGCAGAGGCAGGCAGGTGAGGCCAAGCCCTGCACGGCGCCAGTCCGCACGAGGTTGCAGGAGACACCGTGGTTAGGGGCTGGGTGAAGGTTGCAGGACTTCCAAAACCCCTTCAAAGTTATTTCAAAGTACAACGCCAAGAAGGAAAATAAACAGAAGATACCTTTTTACTAAAAAAAAGAAGTGTGGTCCCTGGACTAGGGGCGTCCACACTGCCTGGGGCTTGTTAGAAAGGCGGAGTCTCGGCGCAGCCCTGTTGAGTCAGAAGCCGCATTCCCCACCTACGGTGCGGCCACTGCACCAAGGCCAGTGAGGAGGCTTCGAGTGGTGTGGAGACCCTGCCCCAGCGTGAGTGGCAGACTGCCAGGCACTGGCATGCAAAGGCTGCTATCCAATGTGTAGAATCGGGAAATAGGAAGGAATCTTAATTGTGTTTGTATTAAAAACTGGAAATAAACCCAAGAAACAAGTGTCCAAAAGTATCCAGGGGTCCAGAGGCAAGAGCAAGACTCTGTCATCCTCCTCCAGGAACTTGTGAACCGTGAACGTGTGACCCGTTCACAACTCCTTTAAGAAAAAACACTTCTGATAAGAACCAGGGTTACACTGTGTTCAGATACTTAGGTATGGATAACACATTTCCCCTGAAAGTTCTTGGAATCATAAATGTTTCCCATTTTCCTGGAACAGACACCTGAGGTCTCAACCTTTCCAAATATAATTTTTTTTTTGGACAAATGCTTGCACTGTCGCCTGGGCTGGAGTGCAATGGCACCATCGCGGCTCACTGCAGCCTCCACCTACTGGGTTCAAGTGATTCTCCTGCCTCAGCCTCTTGAATAGCTGGGATTACAGGCGCCCACCACCACGCCCGGCTAATTTTTTTGTATTTTTAGTAGAGATGACGTTTCACCATGATGGCCAGCTGGCCTCAAACTCCTGACCTCATGTTCCACCTACCTTGGCCTCCCAAAGTGCTGAGATTACAGGCGTGACCCACCACGCATAGCCCCAAAGTTAATTTTCTAACAACTGCAAGGCAAGTGGACTGAGGTCACACCATCATCTTCAAAGGTATAATATTAGTAAGCGGAAAGCAAGTACCACGGACTTTGAAACTCGAGGTCACGTAGTCGACCCCACCCCAAGCAGATGCAGCTCTATCTGGACCTCTATTGGCAGAAGTGCAGCCACCTCTCGGCTGGGCGGTTGGGGACTGGGGCCTGAGGGGCAGTTGCATGGTCTGGGCCCGGCTAAATGTGGGGTTGGCACCCAGTGCAGGCAGCCCCTGGCAGTTCTTACTGGGTGGTGCCCGTGTTTTGTGTCTACACACCAGTGATGACGGTCCCTGCAAAGCTGCAAGGGACTCCATCTCCAGCTGAGTTTCAGGTCCAGGAACACAGCGTGTTAGAAACGTCCAAGACACAACCCAAGGCGTGAAGGAAACTGGGTGCGACAGAGCCAAAGACGAGGCGGCAGAGTCAAAAACTATCACTATCAGAAGCACTTCCCAGCAACCGAGAGGAAGATGAACACGGAGTGTGACTTCAACCACTCACCAGATGGATAATGAGAATTCGAGGAAATCACAGGTTTCGCTCACTTGCAGTCTGCATCCGGGGAGTGACTGAAGGTGACTGCACCGCAGGAGCTGGACGGCTTCTCAGGCCCCCAAACCTGTTCCCTCTGCGTGATGCTGCGACCTCACGGAACGCGCTTTCAGTTCCGGCCTCTCCGTTCCACCGTCAGGATCCTGTCCGCTGCAAGCCCAGCCGCACCGTTCGGGGTCTATCACTGGGCAGCCAGCCTTGTATTTTAAGATGCCAGTTGCTGTTATATTAAGAAACATACTAAGAGGTTCTAACTGGAGGTATTTATACAAAACCCTGGTACAGGTCAGCGTGAGCAGCAGAGTCCTGGCACCAGGGCTCCCCAGACGGCAGAGCCGCCCATGGCTGGCTGCCTCGCTGCACTCTCACTTCCAAAATCCCCCGAGTTCTGAGTGGCACAGGGGACATGCATGCAGGGATTCAAGCGTACGTGTGTGAAATGAGAGACAGGTGGGAGCAGATGAGGTGGGAGTCTGTCAGTCCTTAAGAATGTAAAAAAAACCCAGAGGACATCAAGTGTGGCTTCCCGTCCTGGGTGTGGCGCCACCACCTACCTTGGCCAGAGGCAAGTCGCAGCTGCTGAGCTCTTGGGGCTGGGTGCTGGCGCCCGAGCTGGAGGTGCCGCCCCTCTGCACCTCCTGACTTCAGGGGTGCTGAGGTTCCTACAAGGTCAAGCAGCCCTTTGTGTCCTGCAGGCATCCCGCACTGTCACCAGCGCTCTGAGGGGCACAGAGGGCACAGTGGCATGAACTCAAAGCTGAGCCCAGCATCACCCCAGTGCCCAGCCGGGTGCAGCGGCATGTGGTCTGACCTACGGCCAGGGTGGCTGTAGGGAAAGCCCTGGCCCAGTGCCTGCCTTCAGAAAGCACCCAGGAGGGGTTGCCACCCACACCAGCCAAACCCCACAGCTCTGCAGGGCCTGACCTGTGACAGCACTGTGGGGCTGGGAGTGCTGCCCTTCCTCAGATCTGGTCTACACTCCACCCACACTGGCACAAGGCCTGCAGAGAAGCCCACCATGGGGTACTGCTGAGCTCGGCTTCGGGAGGCAACCCCCAGGGAGCACAAGTGAGTCCTTCTGCCGAGGACGGGACCCCAGGGAAGAGCACGGCGCCCAGCAGGCCTCTCCTGGGAGTGGGGGCACGGCGGCCGCAGGCAGCATCTGAAGGTGGTCTGCGGGCCCCTTGAGCTCCACCGGTCTGTACTGCAGTTTCTCCACACTTGTGGCTGGATTCCTGGGTGGCCGTCTTATCAGCTTATGGACAGGGTCCGTCCCACTCCCTTGGTGACCCCAGCCCAGCACTGACGGGACAGTTCCCCATCGAAATGCGGCTCCAGCCCCGCTAGCCACCCCGGACCAGCCCAGGGCGAGCAGAGCCACACCCTGCATACAGCAGCATATCTGGTCCCTTCGCCTGTCACCCCAGCTGCCCTGCAGAGCCCGGACTCCCGCTGGCTCTGACCTCATTCCTCCACTCCCCAGCTGACGCCAAAGCCGCTGGCCAAGGACACACAGCGCAGGTTTAGGAGAAAGCAAGCTTAAGGCCATCCAGAGAGCTTCCGCAGCACTCAGACCCACCGTTTCCTCCAAGCAAGCAAAGGGGCGACGCAGAGCAGCCAAGCTGGGTGGATCCAGGGTCAGCTCCACCCGACCCTGAGCAGGACACACACCAACCCAACGGCACCATGCCCTGGACAGCTTCTGGTGCTGACAGCAGTGACGTGGCTCCACACAGGCCGGACAGACACCCACGTGCTGCCATCTTCAGCCCACACCTGCCAGTCACGTGGCCTCCAAAACCAGATCAAGTCTGTCCACGATGGCATCAGACTGGTTCACAGGAGCTCCATTTCTCTTTAAAAACAAAATGCACGTTAAATCCACATACGAGGAAAGCGTGTTCATGGAATCCAGGTCATCAGCCCAGAGAGGAGCAAACCTCCATGTGAACCACCAGCACAGAACCCTCATCAATGAAAAAGGTGCTCAGCATTAACCTTCAGGAGCCGATGACACGGTTCTCACTTTAAGCAGGAAAGAGGAAAGTTTCAGAACAAGAGAAGTGACAGGCATTTCATAAATAAGCTTGAATATAAAATATAAGTCTGAGAAAGACAGGATTCTTACCTCACTGATGGAAAAAGGCTCCAATGGAATCGAAGTATAAAAGGACAGAGAACCGAGGCGTGTCCTCCACGCCTGTGGAGAGCACCTCTTTCTCAGAAGTGAAGGGATCTGGCTCTTTGTGGACACAGGTGCCTGCAATCACCAGCACCTCTCAGAACATCAAGACTACACTGGAGAGAACCCACAGAAATGGACAGGGCCCCAGAGCGAGGTGAGGACGCCTCCAGGGAGCGTGCGCCCCCAGCCTCCTGGCAGTGGCAGTCGGGGAGGGGGGGCAGCAGTGCCCACATGGAGCCTCTTCACACGGGACTGGCCTGTGTGTGACACTGCTCCACCCTCCAGGTGGAGAAGGTGGGCTATTTAGTGGGAAGTATGTTCTAGGGGAAAGATGGTAAAAGGTGTCCAAATACACAGTGAAAATCCAGTTAAACATTAAAAATTTATTAAACTGTTTGGTCAAAATAGTTGAACAAATATATACAATCCCATTTTCCTAGAACTTTTTAAGGACCGGGGTTGACTAATGCTTAAGTAACTCTGTTCCACACCTCAGACTCTGTCAATGGTGTCACAATCAATATACAGTATAGGAATTATTTTTAAGTTAAAATAAAGGAACTTTTAAGTTCTCCATTTCTAACTTCGTGTGAACTCAAGCGGCATCTGCCAGCATTAATTCAGGGTGAGGATTAATCAGCACACACCTTCACCTCCACAGGGGCATAGGAGCCCGCCTCCGCCCTCCCCTCGGGGCACATGGTGGGTGTGTGTTAAATCCCATGTAAGCAAGCTCTGGTCACCTGGCACTGGCACACCTCTCTATTATTTGTCTTGGAAAATCTTGATTTCTGATATCAAAGATCTTACTTCGAAAATAAACCACCAAGGTACTGGTGGCATCATGTAATTAAAATCGCTGAATGTGCTGGCTGGAAATGCAGGATGAAATTTAGCATGCCTGTAATTTTAGCAATATTTTAAAAGTATACTTTTCCCAAATGACTTTATAAAAGTCCTCAGAAAGAAAGCAATTATTTCTTCAACTGTAGTGAATTTGAGGTTACTGTAAACCAGGCTAACTGGATGGCGGCAATTTCGGTTCTTCCTTGCAATTTTCTTTCTCAGAGGTGGCCTCGGTTCTGGCTTTTCCCAGACCTCAGCTGGTGTATCCGACGGGCTATTTCCACAGAAACACAGCGGGTGGGAGCTTGGGGAGAGAAGTGCTGTACCCCCGCCGCGCCCACCACGCTGCCGAGGACACACACTTCTGCAACCGTTCCAAAGAACAACCGTGCACAACTTCATTCTATGCAGTGAGAACAATAAAGACAGTACTTACGTCTGGATTTAAGAACACTTTATAGTGTGTTGTTTTTATTGAGAGGTCACACCCGAAGGGGTGACGGTGGATGCAGTGGGTGAGTGGGGCCGCCCGAGCCTGCTCGGGCCACATCCACACATCCACGGAGCCACCAGGACTCAGAGGAAGGCTGGAGAGGACATGGACGGTCACCACGCCACGCTGCAGGGAAAGCCCAGGTGCGACATCAGAGAAGAGGGAAAGATGTGGAGAGAGAGATCTGACAACGACTTTGCTCTTGGGTGTTAATTTTTTGGTCTATAAATTGGAAAGGAAGGCTGGGGCTGAAATAAATATATTTATTCTGAGTAACGGCCCTTTGGGAGCAGTGTCCGTCAACTGCTTCCAGAGCATCTCCACGTGAGCAGCAGCGCCCGTCTCCAGCGTCGCTGAAGGCGGAACCACGCCAGTCTCCAGCGGAGGCTGCTTTCTCCTGCGTCTGTGAGGGAAGCAGCAGGTGCGTCACTGTTCTTAATGGAGTGGACACTGATGCCTGCTCTCCGACAGAAAAACGACCAGCTAACTAAGCAAGACAAGACTTGGTCCTTGCGTTCGCGTCTCTAGTTGATTTTGTCCTGGAATATGTACAAGTTATTGGTGGCAGCCACGGCAATGACGCTGTCCGCAGGGTGCCAGGCCGTGTGCAGGATCTTCTTGTTGAAGTCCAGACTGTCCACACTGATCTCGTCTTTCTTCCGCTTGCCCCCCGTACACACCTTCCGGGGCTTGAGGCTGGCGCGTGGTTTGCTGCTCTCTCTCGAGGCCTCTAGGGTCACGTCCCTCCGAGAGTCTCTATCAAACATTCGGAAGAAGTTGTTGTAGGACCCAGTCATGATGGCGCTGTTCAAAACAAGAGCAGACAGCAGCACTCCTGAGTGGGGGGAGCGGCAGCAGGGACGCAGACCCCAGCCCTGGGGCACACAGACACACCACCCACCCGCCCGTATGACCCAGTGACCTTCGGAAATCAGGAAACAATCACAATCCCGGTCAGAAGGGAAATGCAGTGAAGACTCCGACTGAACTTTTTATCACAGGAGAAACAAAATCATAGAGTCATACTTTTAACTACATTAGCACATTTTTTGAAAACACAACCCACCTGTTTATCTCACTCATGAATAACAGTACAGCTTATTTTTAAGCCTTAAGTTCTGCACTTTGTCCATAATCCAGTCAAATGGACATAATTCATATCCAACAGTTCTTAGTTACATCTGTCAGAGTTTCTTCGCTCACAGACTGCTTTTCTATTAATTTCAAAAAGTTTCTTTCAAATGCAGCAATGAACACAGACAGGAGCTGAAACACTGGGCTGCGTGTGGCAGGATTTCAGAAGGCCCGCGCTTCACACAACACGTTCTGCACAAACCGTCCAAGCTTTGTTTCTTCAAGACCAACTGTAATGGCTTTCAAGTGTCTCTGCTGTTGAAAAATTCCACTCAAGCAGCACACATCCTCATGATACAACTTTATAATATTGGCAAAAACCTCTGCAATCTTACTTTCCACAAAAATCACGGAAAAATGGCTGAGTAATAGCAAACGTGATCATGATTTGACCCATGGCTTTGAGCCCAGTTTCGGATGGCGGATGTGTCCCCACAGGCCCTTCTGAGTTCCCCAGCGGTCCTGACACTCACTTCCTCCTCCCGTCCTGCCCCACGGTGAAGCACGGGGAAAGGCCTCCGTGCCTGTACATCTTCAAGGTGCCAGGAGAAAGGCTGGCCTCCTCCATTCCACGGCCCAGCGCTGACCCTGACTGCTTACAAACATCTGGAGTCTGACTGACCTTCTCTAAAACTTCACAATAGAAAAAAAAAAAAAGACAAGCTCAAAAAAGAGAAACCGCATTTCACTCGCCATGTCCATTCACATCTTCTGCATCCATGCAGGAGCCCACAGGGCCACCGAGGCAGACGCACGGTGTGTCCTGCGCCCTCCAGCGCTGCCAAGTCCGCATGTGAGCGCCAGTGACTGGGAGTTCTCCAAATTAGTTTCCACAAAGAAAACAATGTTTACGAAAGGGTAAAAAGAATGTGTGAATCTGGAGCTTACATTTATGTTATTAAAACTCAACAGCAACTGTTATTCAGAACACAAACAACAAGAGTTTTGGGAAGAAGTATGGCCGACATTGGAATTGCTGGTGCATGGTAATAATGAAAAGCACATCAGCTTTTATACAGTTTTATCATCGCTTTTAAATTCTTGACAGACAGTGCCAGCCCCAGAGTGGGCATTTCCACACGGCAAACAAGAGCGCTGCCCAGCAGCCCGGGCAGGGAACAGCACAGGCAGACACAGAGTCAATGCGTCACTGGTTTTGTGGGGCAGTCTAGAACACGAGAAGGTGCTGCCACACACGGGACCTGGACTGGGCGGAGGCAGCCCTGAAGCATCTCACTCTCCTCCATCGCATTCCTCAACAGAAGGGTCCAGGCAGGAAGACGTGAGCATGTCTGCAAGAGTGAATGGACTAAGCCAATGATGGCGGGAACCCTGTCAGATGTTCCTGGGGATGTGTAATCTAAATGTACTTTCCAACATTTCAAATATATCAAGAGGAATGAAGAATACAGTGAACATCCATGTACCTGCAAGTCACTGCTAAGACAGCGAACCCCACTGGGTGCCACTCTGGAAAGAAAGATGACCTCGCATCCGTCCCCAGCTGGGGTTCACTTGCTACAGAAGTATGTGGCATTCCCATACACATTTACATTTTGAATAGTTACAGATTCTTTTTTTTTAGATGGAATTTTGTTCTTGCTGCCCAGGCTGGAGTGCAATACCACAATCTCGGCTCAGGGCAACTTCCGCCTCCTAGCTTCAATCAATTATCCTGCCTCGGCCTCCCGAGTAGCTGGGATTACAGGTGCCCGCCACCATACCTGACTAATTTTTGTATTTTTAGTAGAGACAGGGTTTCGCCATGTTGGCCAGGCTGGTCTTCAACTCCTGACCTCAGGTATCTGCCTGCCTTGGCCTCCTAAAGTGCTGGGAATTACAAGTGTGAGCCACCGCACCTGGCCAATAGTTATGGATTCTTAAAAACAAATAAAACTGTCTTGTGTGTCTTAAACATGTCATGCCGTATGTTATGGTATGTGTTCCTCCTGAATTTTCTTTGTGAGATCCATGGAGTTCTAGTCACTGATTCTCACCGCTTTTCAGTAGATGTCATTATGATCGCGGACTCACCTGTCCATCCCCTAATTCTGCACCTGTGGCTGCCTCCAGGAGTTTGCTATTCCATGTCTGAGCATGTTCTGTCATCTGTACATGCAGGTAGCTCCCAACCAGACTGAATGGCACCAAGGAGGCCCACAGGAAGGGCACTGGGTGAGCCCACTGGCCTCCACCCTCTCCCTGACACCGTCATTCTGATGGCCGTGAAAGGACGCCCTTCTGGCTTTACTTGCTGATCACTAAGAAGGATGAGCATTTCTATCTGTTTATTTCCCATTTCTGTGAAATCCCATTCACGGTTTGGCTCTTCTCTAGTTGTCTGCTACCTTCGTGTCAACTCCGAATTCTGCGCGTGTTCTGGATACTCAGTCTCTGCTCGTTATACTTGCTTTTGTGGATTCTGTTTTTACTTTTAGTTTCAACATAAAGAAGTTTAAAATGGAATGTAGCTGAATTTCTTCATGTTCTCCACTGTTTGGGCTTTTGGGGCCTTGTTAGAGAACTTGCGCCTCCAGAGCTCAGGAAGACACCTTAGGCTTTAGAGCACTCAGAGCTTATTTACCGTGTGGAGCTGGTGAGGGCTCTAACTTTTCTCCACCTAGCACAGATAACTAAGGTCGCCCGGATGGAGGAGCTTCAGAGTCCGCGTTGCTCTCCTCCTGCTGGCTGTGTTCCCCGTCTGTCTGTCTCACCTCTTTCTGCAGAGTCTGCACGGCTGTTCCCCTGCCAGCTGCGTTCCCCTGCTGGCTGCATTCCCTGCCTGTCTGCCTCAGCCCCTTTCTGTGGGGTCCGCATGGCCGTTCCCCTGCCGGCTGTGTTCCCTGCCTGTCTGCCTCAGCCCCTTTCTGTGGGGTCCGCATGGCCGTTCCCCTGCCGGCTGTGTCCCCTGCCTGTCTGCCTCAGCCCCTTTCTGTGGGGTCC
>CM052660.1:1279675-1313629 GCA_028533165.1 Leontopithecus rosalia
ACAGCTGTTCCCCTGCCGGCTGTGTCCCCTGCCTGTCTGCCTCAGCCCCTTTCTGTGGGGTCCATACAGCTGTTCCCCTGGCGGCTGTGTCCCCTGCCTGTCTGCCTCAGCCCCTTTCTGCAGGGTCCATACAGCTGTTCCCCTGCCGGCTGTGTCCCCTGCCTGTCTGCCTCAGCCCCTTTCTGTGGGGCCTCTCTCCAGCTGCTAGAGCATGTTCTTCAGCGAGTTCCTTTACAGCTCACACTGCTGAGTTTCCTGCTGCAATACACTGCTTCCCATCTGAAAATGCCCTTATCACAAGCAGATTCTTGAACAAGCCGATCTATTTCAAGGCTTGATTCTAAGCTGGCAGTGGTGAGTCATGAGTCACACCCGCTGCATCTGTCACATGGCTTCTGGCTCCCACTGTGGCCGTCGCAAAGCCTCGTCTCAGTCTCGGTGTCCGCTCTTGGAATTAATTAGTGTTTCTTCCTCGGGCACATTTAAGATACTCTGCGTCTGGTGCCCTGCAATTTCACTATAACATGGATGAGCATTTCTGTGCCTCTTGACTCTGTGTATTCAGGCTTCCTAAGTCACAGAAAATTCCTGGCCACTGTCACTTTCAGCCTCACACCCCACACTTGTCCGTCGAAATGTGTGCTGTGCTCACCTGGCCTCGGCGGTTCCTCCTGTTTCAGGTTTTCGATCCGCCTGGCTCTCTAGCCCGCACTTCTGGTTGTCTTTGCCACCTACTAACACAAGGTCTCTTTAGCCAGAATGGACCTGCAGCTACGTCCACACAGTTCCATCTCTCCCACGTGCCATTTCCAGGCGCTGTCTTTGATTCCCTTCCAGTCTCCCTGGCTGTTTGGCGGTCATGTGGCTCCTGGTTCAGGCTGTTTCCTTCCTCCCGTCTGTGAATCTGTCAGCATTCCAGTCTCGCAGCGCCGCTGGACTCAGGGAAATCAGCCCGCAGTCAGCTCTCGGAAGAGATGCCTTCAGAGGCTACCATCCTGGTTTCCGCTCCCTCCTACTTTCTGCCGGTGTGAGATTTCCCTTGCTTATTTGTGAGCTGAACTACATGAAGGGACACCTGCTGTATCACATCCAGCATATCTAGGCGTTTATGCCAGAGGGTTTTATGGACTATCCAGTCAATCACTTATTGCCAACAGCAGACTCCTCTTAAGTTCTGAACAAAAATTCTACATAAAAATGGGGCAAGATAATCTTCCATCATCTGAAATGTAACTTTTTGCATAATAATAAACATAACTCTCAACCATACTAATCATAACAACTTTAAAGAATGTACACAAAATAAATGATCAAGGTACGAGAACATCACAAGACCAATTACGTCGCGTTTCAGAGCACGTGTGTCCACGTGGAGGCAGTGGGCTCTGGGGTGTTTTAGCCGCTCCTCTCCAGAGGAAAGGCGACGTGCAGCGTGGCTATTCCCGTGAGGTGAGCGTGCCCCCACTTCCTTCCTTTCCCTCATCTTGGGCAGAATAAAAAGTAACGAACTATCACTCACTAAGCATTTAAAACACAGCCAACTTGTACCTAGTGCTGTGCGTCTGGACTAACAGACGGAATTACAAGCTCGGTGAGAAACTCACTCAGAGACCCCAGTTTCTCTACCCTGTCCGTCAATCAAAAGGCCTGGAAAGCAACCCTGTGTACACGTCCTCTGCGCGCTGGAGGACAGCGCCTTCCCTCACTGACCTTGCACTCTGGGAAACCGCAAGCTGGGGGCGACCGCTCCTCTCCACGGAGGCCTTACCTATCCGAGCCGTTCCAGCAACACTCAAACTTGTCGAAGATGCAGTCGTTCTCATAGAGCGAGCAGAGCTTGCTGCGCAGGTACTCGTGGACCTGGTGGGTCTCCAGTGGCCGGCTCTCCATGTTGAGGTCCCACACCTTCACCGACAGGTAGTCCCTGCTCATCATGTACCGCCCGCTGTGGCTGAACTTTACATCGGATATGGAGGAGATGATTTCCGAGAAGAAGGACCTACTGCTGGGATCTTCAGGCTCTTCAAAAACTGAAAAACAAAAGAAAACGTGTTCAGCTTCTGTTTAAAAATCAGAGAAAAATCATATTCAGGTTCAAGCAGGATGTGGCCCTTCAAAGACTCTGGAAAGGATGTTTCTGATTCTCCAGGTTTTCTCATCTTCTGTGACTTCTGTGGGCAAGACCTGAGGGTAAGACATTCTAGCACCAGCTACGGACAGGGGCGGGCATCAGAAGCGCAGACACCCCAGTCTCACCTGGACCCTGAGTCAGAATCTCGCCATCTGTGGGAGCGCCTCAGGGCATCCTGACGTGTGCCCAGGTTCAACACCACTGCGTCACGGGAGGAGTGTCTTCACGTCCTCATGGCACCAGGCCCCAGGACATGAAACCCTATCCCATGTCCATCACAGGAAGACACAAACGACATTATGTGGTCACACAGACACAGTGATCTGGGCCTCTAAAAAAGGACCTGCTCTTTGGAGGGCTGACAGCTTGTGGGTCTGCCTGAGTGACCACCTTGACCAGCAACGCTGTGGTCCAGATTTTAACCACCATGATGGTCCCGCTGGTCAAAGCCAGCCAGCAAGTCTGCCTCCAATCCTGAATACTCAAGCTCTCCTGTGACAAAACTGAGTTCCTATTTTCAGAACGACTTGGGCATTTCCTCGGCAGACCCTGCTTTCTCTGCAGTAAGTGGGGAGAGTTCCCTCCACCCGCACCTGTGGCAGAGTGAGGCGCCCCACGGGACACTGACTGCCCTAGTATGCGGTCATATGCCCTAAGGGTCAGTAAACTTGAGGCCAGGGGACATGGCCTTCCTTTTTTTTTTTTTTTTTTAAGAGACAAGATCTCGCTATGTTGCCCAGGTTGGTCTCAAAACTCCTTGGCTCAAGTAATCCTTCCATCTCAGCCTCCAGAGTAGCTGGAACCACAGGTATGCGCCACTGCACCTGGCTTATACTTCCTTTATTTCAAGCTGCTTTAGGTTTCTTTTTCTTTTTCCTTGATGTAGGAACCTGTAATTGTTAGCTTCACATATGAAGTTAACTTGAAGCCAGCGATGCTGACACTAAGCATTTACTCAAATGACAAACAGAACTCCTGAAATCTGAAATTACTTACTCAAGAATGCTATGCTTAAGATATAGGCTAATGTTATAAAATACTTATCTTCATCATAGGAATTCTAATAGGAACACAGAATGCTTAAAAACACACTTCCACTTCAGGAAAGAGCAGGCAGAAAGGCTGCTGAGCATAGTCTGGTGGGACTGACTGGCGACTTTGCCATCAGAGGAAGTGTCACTGGGCACGGTCTACCTGCTGGCACTGGGGGAAGAGCCGGCAATGTTTCAGGACACTGGGGCATGCTGACTACAGCACTGTAAACAGTCGAGCCCATTCTTTATGGCTAAATATAAAAACAAAAACAAAACCTCCCTCACCTAGAAGGAACTTGAAAGTTCAGTGGATTAAAATACCAGCCTTTCGGCTCAGGGAAGTGGCTTCCAATTCAGCAAAGCTCAACAGGAACAGAGCTCATTCTAACAGCTGGGAACAATCCCGTGTGCTGGCGGCCTCGGCCCAGGTCTCACGCACAGAGGCAGAGGCAATGAGGGGCTCTGGCAGAACTCGGTGCTGGCAGCCACTGAGGAGACACCCAGGCTCTGGGCAGAAGTGACCCCACTTTTTGGTGGTACCAAAGCACTTACCCTACAGCCACAAGCCCGTGGGAAGCATGACCTCGACTTCGTTAGTAGCAGCAGCCTCTGACACAGCCACGCTTGGGCGGCCCCAGCAATGGAGGGTTCCCCAGGCGCGCAAAGGTGCTTGGGGAACAGGAAGAACCCTCCAAGTCTTTGGAGGTGAGTCGACCTCTGAAGAACAAGATCTAAAGGAGATGCTTTAAAAGATGCCAGGCACAGCTGGGCGCGGGGGGGGGGTCACCCTATAATCCCAGCACCTTGGGAGGCCACGGCGAGTGGATCGCCTGAGGTCAGGAGTTCAAGACCAGCCTAGACAACATGGTGAAACCCCATCTCTACTAAAAATACAAAAATTACCCGGACGTAGTGACAGATGCCTGTAATGTCAGCTATTTAGGAGGCTGAAGCAGGAGAACTGCTTGAACCCAGGAGGCAGAGGTTGCAGTGAGTTGAGATTGCACTATTGCACTCCAGCCTGAGTGACAGAGTGAGCCGCCAGGCACTTACACTTGGAGTGTCGGTCACACAGGGCTGAGGAGCGCATGTCACAGAGTCGGATGGTGCCTTTGCTGCTGCTGTAGACAAACACGTTGCACTGGTGCGGGTGGAACTCGGCAGCAGTGATGACTTCCGTCAGCTCCTCCATGTTGGCAGGCTTGATGTCCACGATGTCTGGGAGTACGTGGTTAAGGCTCAGCACTCAGCTGTTTTTAATTAGTCAATGCAGTCCCATCAAACAGGACGTAAAGTAATCCGCCCAGTGAGGTTTAAGAGATTAGCTATAAAGAAGGCCGATGACACCTCCTGAATTCCAGAGGAGCTCCTGCTAAGAGGATTGGGATGAGCACCCTCACCAGACTACAGCAACGCCCCATCCCGGGGGAGACGCAGACACGCAAATACCACTTTCATCTCACTGCAGTTATTAATGTTCTACGGAAACCCTCTGATGGCAAGACAGTACATACTCCATCATGTAGACAGGAAAAGCAAGCGAGCACCACCGGGGAGAACCCCACTCCCACACATAATTACAGACACAAGAATACCGCCAAATTCCCAAAGACGTTGCTTTTCTAATGACCTGACATTAAGAGCTTGTTCTGTGTAGTTAGAGCAAAGGCAGCATAGCAGGCTGCCCTATACAGAAATCCTCCAACTGAGAAAAATACAGGGCAGAGTTCAGCGGCCAGCAGGGCCAGCTTCACCCGTTGAGCTGACACTAAGAAAACCAGCACACAATGTGGAACCCCAGCTGAAGCCACTGGACAGCAGAGGGACGCACTGGACGGCAGGGCCCCAGGAGAGGCCGCAGATGAAGCATGCCCCCTGCTCCCTGGCCGCTAGCTGGAAAGGAGCCCATGTGAGGAGGGTGAGGACCCCCGGACTGTGCACAGGAAAACACAGGTTCTCGCTGGAAGCTACTGCTCAAATGGGTGATTAAACGCCACTCTAACCTAAGCCAATATTTTCTATGATCCATCAGCACATTTTGGAAAAAAAAATTAAAAAAGAACACGTAATGTTGGTTTTTCAAACGCAGCCTATTTAGAACTGTCTCTGATTAAACCACGCAGGCAGTGGACTTCAGGTAATTCCCACTACACAGAGAACGGTTTCCAAAGGTGGAAGGACATTTGCATTTTCAGGAACAAATGTTTCAAATCACAGAGAACTTGGATCGCAGGCCACTGAGCAGCAACAACACTTACGAGACTAGACTCAGATACAGGCGTCTAAAGAACAAGAGAAATCACCACCTAAAGAGCAGCCCCAAGGAAAATGCCAGTGTCCCTCTGAGGAAGGATACTAAAGCTTCTATCTGTGATTTCTAAGTGCCATAAATTAATTCTCAGGTCATCTGCAGAAAGATATGTTTCATGATCACTATTTACTGAAATGGAATTTATATGATATGTGTGAGCATTTGCAAAAATTCGCCGTGGACTCGCTTCCACCATAAGATCCATGGGCTTCAATATTGGGACCTAAAAATGGAAGGAAATAGGAATTCAAAACAAAGATCGCAGTGGCACAGAGTTAAAACACAGTGGATAACAAAAGAGGACAAGTTTATGTTCATGGCTAAGTAAGCATTGTGTACAGGCAATACCTCTAAGTAACCAATTAGCAGTTACGAAAATAGGTGACAAAATGGAATACTCTGTTCCAAGTCTTCCCCCTTGCTTCCATTACTGAGGCCAACATGTTTCCGCCGAAGAGAAAAACTGGCAGGCTAACAAGCTGCCCGGGCACTGAGGCCCGCACTCGCTCCCTCTCCTGTGTCCTCCAGTGGCCACACTGAGACGCTGGACAGCAAAGTCTTCCTGGGTGGCTCAGGTGAGCCCCTCCCTTTGTCCTCTCCTTGCAGCTGGATGCACAAACCTCCCCTCACTGCACTGGGAGTATGCTTCTCGGTGCAAACCCCACAAGCCTCTGCCGGCTCCAGGGACTGCACAGGAGGGCCCTGGGGAGCCGAGGATGTTCCATGTCTCAGTCTGGGGCTGGCTATATGGGCATGTCCAGTCAAATGGAGCTGGTCACTTATGGGGCACATGTATTATTATGGGGTATGTATTATGTATTATACTTCATTTGCGGTTAAAACAAGTAAAAGGTACCTCCCGTACCCATCTCTGTTGAGTGCTGGGAGAGTCCATTTCCAATCACACTGAAATGGAAAGGACAGAGAAGAGGGTGCTGGCCGGAGGGCGCCTGTGGTCAGAGGTGAGAGCTCAGGCATGAGGAATAGCATCACACGTGAAAAAAGGAAAAGGGCCTGCATCTCACTAACATCCAGCTGGAAGAAAAGCATAAGCTTTAAAATCAAAACAAAAAATTAATGATAGGATCTTTAGTTATTCTTGTAATTAGAAACCAAAAGGAAGAACCGTGAAAGCTTAGGGAAAAACATCTCTCAGCTGAGTCTTATCTGGCTGATTCTGTAGAAAACGACCTTGGACCAGTATGTACAGTGATCCTTCCCTGATCTTAACACAGTTAGTGCCGACCACACCCTTGGAGTCTCTAGAGCAGGAAGGGTCAGGTCTACCAAGTTCAGGCGTAAAAACACATACCTGCCACAATCCTCTAACAAACCTCCAATCAATCAAAACACATGATAGCTGCAATACTTACAAAGATTCCTTCCTTTATTAAAAAAAATTTCATTTACATACAAAATAATTTGTTTTCATTTTTAGAGATGGGGTCTTGCTATGTTGCCCAGGCTGGTCTTGAACTCCTGGGCTCAAGTGATCCTCCCATCTCAGCCTCGCAAAGTGCTGGGATTACAGGTATGAGCCACCGCGCCTGGCCAAGATTCCTTCTTTTAATTACATCCCTTTCCTGGCACTAAAATGATTTAGAGAAATAATTTAAAAGTAGCAACATTTCTGACTCTTCCCCAGTTAGGGTTAGAATGCATGAACAGCCCACTCTGAACTGTGAGATCTCAAATACTGACCTAAGTCACTGTACAGAATTACCTGGTCTGTGGTCTCTTCTCTGAGTGTTGACTAATGAAATAACTACACTTCTCACATGCCCTCAGTAGGGCCACCGATTATACCCGTTTTCTTTAGGCTAAACCTACGAAAGCAGCCTTAAATAAAACCAAGACTGGGCCTAATAAAGGCCTATTGTTTTCCCAAAATGAGCATGTGAGCTCATGGGTGGTGGCAGGATCCCATCAGGAGGAACAGGGGTTTCTGAGGGTGGGTTGTACACATGTACCCCGTGGGAGATGGTAGGAGGTGCTGCTGGCTGCAGAGATGGACAAGGCTGGAGCAGGTCAAGGGCCCGCCCTCGGGGTCCCATCACTTCCAGTCTGGAATCGGTGCCCGCCCTCGGGGTCCCATCACTTCCAGTCTGGAATCGGTGCCCGCCCTCGGGGTCCCATCTCACTGCTCCGTTAGGGTTGGCAGTTTCATGATGGAACTGCACAGCTAATGTCACTATCACTAAATGCAATATCCACTAATCCACGGATGAAGAGCAGCAGCACTGTGTGACAGACGTCACCCACAATTTGGATGAAAACATCTTGGTTCAAATTAGGACCCTATAAACTAGACTTTCAGCAAATGCCACCGCCTTTCCCAGCTTTGATGAACTCAGGAAACACAGTGGTAGTATCGACGGGAGAGGTCTGAGGACACTCCTCCTGGAGAATGCATAACCCCAGGTGCACCCGCCCTGCACAGCAAAGCTGGAGAAATGGCACCAGAACAGACCCAGCATCCCTCCCAGGGGCACGAGTGTTAGGAAAAGGCTTCTGCAGTGCGGCAGCCTTCTGTGTGGCACTCCCAAACACTAATGTGGAATGGGCTTGCTCACTCGGTCTTCACTTGATAAACAATGGTGTAACGGGGCTGAAATCTCATTAAAAACCAACCAACCAACCACCCCAACCACCCCATCCAACCAATTAACCAACCAACCAACCCACCCACCTACCCCAACCAAACCACTCAACTGATCAACCAACCACCCCAACCACCCACCCAACCAATTAACCAGCTAACCAACCCACCCACCTACCCCAACCAAACCACTCAACTGATTAACCAACCAACCACCCCAACCACCCACCCAACCAATTAACCAGCTAACCAACCCACCCACCTACCCCAACCAAACCACTCAACTGATTAACCAACCAACCACCCACCCAACCAATTAACCAACCAATCAACCCACCCATCTACCCCAACCAAACCACTCAACTGATCAACCAACCAACCTACCCACCTACCCCAACCAAACTACCCAATCGATCAACCACCCACCCAATTAACCAACCAACCAACCCACCCACCTATCCCAACCAAACCACTCAACCGATTAACCAACCAACCCAACCACCTGCCGAACCAATTAACCAGCCAACCAACCTACCCACCTACCCCAACCAAACCACCCAACCGATCAACCAACCACCTAACCAAACCACCCAACCAATTAACCAACCAATCAACCCACCCATCTACCCCAACCAAACCACTCAACTGATTAACCAGCCAACCCACCCGCCCAACCAATTAACCAGCTAACCAACCCACCCACCTACCGCAACCAAACCACCCAGATCAACCAACCACCCACTCAATTAACCAACTAACCAACCTACCCACCTACCCCAACCAAACCACTCAACTGATTAATCAAGCAACCACTCAACCAAACCACTCAACTGATTAACCAACCAACCACCCCAACCACCCACCCAATTAACCAACCAACCAACCCACCCACCTATCCCTACCAAACCATTCAACCAATTAACCAACCAACCCAACCACCCACCCAACCAATTAACCAGCTAACCAACCCACCCACCTACCCCAACCAAATCACTCAACCGATTAACCAACCAACCACCCAACCAAACCACTCAACCAATTAACCAACCAACCACCCCAACCAATTAACTAATCAACCGATGGTTTTCAAATCGAATAATGGCACTCCCTTGGGACCAGGCAGGGTGTCCTTCCAGGGACACACCTCTGCAGGTACTGGTTTCTCACCCCTGGGCTTGAGTCCAGTTTGCCTGACACCCTTCACCAGGCTCCATCTAATTTGAGACACCATCAGTGGTGTGCAGCACCAGTCAATCGTAAGACGTTGAGGTTTTAAGTTTTACCCGATTTCACAGACGTTAAAATATGAAAAAATCTAGGCAGCAGAACTGACTATGCTCATTTCACACTGCGTGGTGGTGGGGGCAGAGACGCACCAACGATGGGGCAAAGAATTCAAGAATTAAAAAGTAATGATGCTCACGGATGGACAGGGAAGAGCACTGACCCAGCAGCAACTGCCTATGTCAACCCCAAAGAAATTCCACGAGAACCATCACTGAGGTGTCTTGGTGGTCCACAGTTTATCTTTACATTTGCAAGCTATGCTATTTCCCCTGTGAAGTGGTCTGAACTTCGGCCTGCCAGAACCTTCAGAGAGAAGGGTGGCTGGTGTGCCCACCAAGATTTCTGCTGTAGAATTAAATGAGAGTTTCCCCTTAGTATTGCTGTATTTTCTAAGGACCACGTGTGACTTTTTGCCTTTGTGAAAACAGGAGAAATCTCTTGCTTTAAACACATACACACAAGTACAAATAAGGTTCATGAATCAAGAAAGTAGATCTCACAGTATTCCACTTCACAGTATTCTCTGAACAGCGGACATAAACGATACTCTTAATTTCTGAAAAGCATTGGATAGGAAAAGGCAACGTATACCCGTAGTGCCGTGATTCTAAACGGATCTCGAAGTCTTCCATCTTCATCTTTCAAGTTATAACCTTCTGCTCTTTTATCCCGTTCACTTATTTTCCATAATTTTATAGTTTTATCTGAAAATAAAAACCTCATTCTCCATATGAAAAGAAAAACTGTAACACGCATCACTACTGTCTGAGTATCACATTAGAAAGCGGTGTGGCCCTGTGCTGGCTGATAAAGCTGCTGGGTCTCTGAACGTGAGTATCCCCACGGAGACGCGTTTGCTGCAGCTGTGGAGACATGCAGACACAATGCGCATGTGTCCTTTTGTTGCATACCTTCAATTTCAACCTATCACTTGCCACCCTAGATAATAATTTATCCCCCTGCCCCCAGATTTAAAGCAGGAATAACTTTTAAAATAAAATGGAATCTACACACAGAAAATTAAAAATAAAACACTAAATCAAACAGCCACTTAGAAAACAATTCTTACCATTTGTAGAGAGTAGAAAATGAGCAGCATTCTGTTGTGGTAACCACCTAATTTTATTAATTTTTTCCTCAATTTCTAGACTTTTCAAATAGTCAAACTCTGGTTCGTGACTTTGAAAGGTACTGTAAACATTATATTCTCCCCTAGAATGAGGGCGGCTTTTATTCTGCAAGGAGACATGAGAGCTGTTTTAATGAACAAAGTACAGTGCAGAGAAAATTTTAACACTATAAACTTGAATATCAAAAGATCACACGTTTTTTAATGCTAAAAATCCTGGCTCAAAAAAAAAACAATCTCAAACAGATGAAACTCAGCATCAATTTATTGGAAAAAAAACAAAACAGAAAGGACATTTCCGCTCCTCTATTCAACTTGCGGGTCTGAATCTAGAGCAGGTTTTAAGTGGGACACAACCAGGCTCCTGTGCGCACACACTGTCTCTGGCAGCCGCTGCACGATCTGGGTAGAGGGTGAGTGGCTGTGAAAAGGCCCCTATGAGCTGCAGACGCAAAAATGTTCGCAACCTGGCCCGGGGGGGAAGCATCTGCTGAGTCTGCCCTAGAGGAGAGCCAGCACGTGCCTGAGGAGCGTGACACAGCGATGTGACAGCCCCATCACGGTGGGAGTGAACCAGACGCCACACACATACCAACTAGAGAAGGGAAACAGTGAGCCGCACAACCGTGCAGGGCCACCATGCAGCCGTGGAGGTGACGAGCCAGCACGGACAATGGCACAGGTGCATAGTGCAGCAGGCGGCACAGACGCCCACAGTGAGCGCGGCTTACATCCGTTTTTCACACACACAGAACAACTCTGTTAGAGAAGCGGAGGAACACGCTTGCGAAGATATACACCATCTTCAAATGAATGAGCAGCTCTGGGAAGCTGGAGGGAGAGTGAGAAAGACTGGGAGGAAAGTGGCAGAACGAGACGGGGGAGGAAACAGAAGCTTCATCTGGATCCCAGCGTTCTCTTTCCTTTGATGAAGGCATAACCTCTGGGTGGTGGGCTAGCAGGTACATCTCTATGAACCTCTGAATCTCTATATGCCCAAAGGAAATTTTCTATTAATTATTCCATAATTCAAAAATCAAGGATGCAAGTATTTTCATTCTTGCTCTACTGCCAGTATCTAGTATCTTAGATGTTTGACACTTGAGTACATATGCTAAAGAAACGGATCTAAACGAACTTTTAAGTCTAGACAGATGCTCCTTATATTAGGAGAAGTCATCCCAAGAGGCTCCCCACAGCTCTCCACTGCATTGAGTCTGATGTACTTCATTCCTTCAACTGAAGCCTCCACGGGCAGGAGCTGAGCTTCTCAGGGCTGGACGGTCCCGCGCGGGCCGCACAGGGTGGATGTTTAAACTGCTCTCCTTTGGCCCACGCCTACCCCTCTTTACAGAAGCACAGCACTTCAACAGACAGTTCTATTGCGAGGGAGAAAAATGGAACCAATTACTTAAAAAGAAAAGTCTGTATAACCAAATTAGTCCTATTCCTAAGACATTTATCTACCAAGAAAAAACTGCGGAATATAAGCCAAAAGGCACAATGTCCAAGTCAGAGTGCTGCCTGTGCTGCCCTGGCTTCCTCCCAAGCGCCAGCACGAGAACGGTCCTTGGGCTGCAGGCTCGTCTCTGCCACCAACTGGTCCCAACTCCCACCCCGGACGACCAAACCCCAGTGACTCCTCAGCCTTCTCCAACACTCTGCGCCCTCACGGCGTTCCGCTCGGTCTAGGGAGAGGAGTTCTCGAGGAAGCCTTGCTGGGACAGAGGCAGGAGACAGAGGAGAGTAACAAACAGGAAAAGGAGGACGGAGAAAGCACGTTCTCTTTTTGGACATGCTGATTTCTGATTTAACCTGAATTCCGGGGCCAGAGCTGAGCCTGGAGGGCAGGGGGCTGCAGAGCCACAGCCTTACATAAGTTCTGTGTGCCTTAGTTTTACTGGCTGGGCTTCCCTGTAAGACGTAATGTGCACAGAAAAACAAGAAAAGCTTGAAATTCAAGGTGCTAATGGTGCTTCCTGCCTCGCTTTTTGCACAGCCAGAACCTCCCACCAGGGCCCCACGGACCCGATTCCTTACCTAAGGCCTGCACCTTCCACAGTCTGGCGGGGCACTCACTATGCCTCAGAATCCTCCACGCCCCATCCACTCGAAGATGCCCACGCTGACACCTCTGAACCTTGCTGCAGCTTCTAACTGGGAGCGGGGTCGCTTAAGGGGCGGCAGCTTCCTCCTGCAAGCCCCTGCACCTCCATCAGTGGCCTCCCTGACCATGGATGAAAATGCGCAGGGACACCCTCACCCGCACAAGAAGCACTCAGGTCCACAGTGACAGTCACACGTGGCAACGGACGAAACAGTCTAAAAGTAGATGGAATATGAAAACCTCTCACGGGGCAACCAAAACAGGAAGAAAAAGAAAAAATCCTTCCTGGGCTTTATCAAGCTACAGCCGGCTGGGTCTATTCAACAGCTTCAGTAGGAACTTGCCCTGTAAAAATCTGCCACTCACATAACAACTTAATACATCTTAAATCAACACTCAAAACTCTAGACTACCCAATATATTTTAGAACAAGATGCCTGACTTTTATCGGGGTCTGTTTTGTATTTGAAATTATTTAGGTTAAGCAATCGTTCACAGAAACAAGAGAAATTCCATTTTCTCTCTTAAGATCTGTCAGGCAGGGATGAGGCATCTCCCGTGATGCTATCGCTACAAAGGCAGACTTTTTAAAGATGCTAAAACTGAAGTCTTACATTGAGACAGCCACGACTCAGCAACTTGTTAAAAAATCCTCCTGCAAAGTAATATGTAGACGCCACCACCCATTTTTACTTCCGTTGAAAAGGGTAAAGTATTTGGTTCTTTTTTTTTTTTTGAGACTGAGTCTTGCTCTTGTTGCCTGGGCTGGAGTGCAGTGGGGTGATCTCAGCTCACCCCAACCTCTGCCTCCCGGGTTCAAGCAATTCTCCTGCCTCAGCCTCCTAAGTAGCTGGGATTACAGGTGTGCGCCACCACACCTCGCTAATTTTGTATTTTTAGTAGAGATGGGGTTTCTCCATGTTGGTCAGGCTGGTCTCGAACTCCTGACCTCAGGTGATCCACCCGCTTTAGCAGATTCAAAGTGCTGGGATTATAGGCATGAGCCACCATGCCCGGCCAAGGTATATGGTTCTTAAGTAGCATTGTGCGATATTCTACTTCTGAGATAAGAATGCAAAATTATAAATATATCAAACTGTGAAGATTTAGAAAGATTAATGATAGTACACTTATTATTCACAAAAGGATTTCTTACCATCTCAAATCAGAGAAAACAGAATTTTAAAAAATCTTTAATGACATGGACATAATCAAAATTAAAGCTGCAACAGTTATGTTTTGCTACTGAAATCAGTCAGTACCTGTCCATGTTCCCCATGTGGCAGCCAGAACCTCCCAGTTCTGGCCAGTCCTCCAGGCTCCCCCACTGGGGGCGGGGCCAGTGCTTCCAGTGTACAGAAGCTCTGTAAAGAGGGGAGCAAGGGCCCACCAGCCTCTAAACCACAGCTCACCACACAAATGCAGAGACTAGACTTTGGAGGCGAGAAACTGTCCCTTTCATCTGTCAGGAAACTCAGAGACAGAAAGGGCAAGGGACCGTATTTACACTCTGTTAAGGAAAAGGCAGGACAAACATTTCAGACCCAGGCTTGGCTGCACTGAGGTTCCTGAGGTTCCTGCTGGAATCCTTCCCAAACAAATAATGATCTCGCTTCCTTGATCATCGATGATCGCTCACCAGGACCTCTGAGGCTCACCAGTAAGAAGAGGGAGGGGCTGGCAAGGCATCAATGGGAAGGAAGTGCTACCACCTACGAGCCAGTGCTCAGGAGCTGTGGGCTTCTCCAAGGCCCACTCGGAAGGTTCCCTTCCCTCTGGACAGGTAGCCTTCAAGGGGGCGTGCAAGAGTGAGTGATGCTCACCTCTCCCTCAAGGAGAGAATTTACACACCCCTCACACTTCTCTGCAGGAAGCGCTGAGAGAGCTGCTCACAGCCAGTGTCCCACAGAACGCTCTTCTACCTCACTGCAGGGCAGGGCAGCGGGGCAGGGCAGCGGGGCAGGGCCAGCAGCTGCACAGGCAGAGGAAGGGATTTTCTGAGAGCTCCCTGAGTTATCGTGGAATGAAAATACATAAATACACATCACCACCACCCTGCAGCCTGCATGTGGTCCCCTCCGGAGTCTCCTCCCTACTCTAAAGACAAAGGCCTGGTGACTTCATCGGGGCTCAGCAGCTGAGGCCAGAACTTAGATAATTCCTGAAAGGAGATTCTGTATGGCTAATGCGATGGACTGAAGCTTAATGAAATGAGACAGTGAGAAAATAATTTTGCTTCCTCACTTCTAAGTTACGTGAGAAAGGCTAAATGGTTACATTTGGTTTATGGACTGAAAATTACTGACCTCTTGTTCACGCTGAAAAATAACAACTCTGCCGCCCTTGTCTCCTGTTGCAAGAAGATCTCCAGAGTAATTAAACTCAACGGTGGAAATGATGTCCGCTGTCAACAGAATACAGAAGCGATTTACCAGAGGCGGTGGGGGGGGGGTGTCACAACACCAAAACAGCAATCAAAGGCTCAAAACAAAGATAAAACATTCAGAACTTTCTCCCAGAATCAAGCAAAATTGTCATGGCAAACTTGTAATTACCAAGCGGCCACTTCTTGGTCCTGGCGCAGAGAACCTGCCAGCACATGTGAATGTGTGAGTCTGACTCCACCTCCATGCGTGGCCCCTGCTGCACCAGGATTTATCCAGACTGGACTGTCTTGATAAAGGGACAAAGGGTAGAAATTTAGAAAATTCACTGCTACAAGAAAAAAAGAGGAAAAACATGGGTCCTGAAGAACGCTGCCTGATTTTATAATGCATACCTCATGTCACCTTCTAAAATAAATCCGATTTGTTTACAATAGGAATAAAAGCGTTTTAATGTTCTATGCAGTAACTTGTGTCGGCTTCTGTACATTACAGTATCATGGACAGAAGCTCCACGTCATCATCGTCTGGAGACAGTCACCACCATTGATAACGATGACATCGTCACCAAGTGAGACACTGTTGGGGCCCCTGAGATCTCTGACACCGCAACAAAGACCCAGACCACGGGACAGATGGAACAACAAAACTCAGCCGTGCAAAAGTGCTCAGGCACCCTGGGCTAACCCTTTGGGCTGGGAGGGGAGTATCTGGATTTATGACAGACTATTAAATTAAAAAACCCAGGTCTATGATTTGGACAAAAATTTGATATTTTCAGGAAAAGTCTGGAGGAAGTTGGCTTCTCTAAAGTGCCCCTGTGTCCTGTGCTGACTGACAAGCACAAGGCCTGGCGAGGTCTCCGAGGGAGGGGTCGGTCGGGGGCTCGTCCTATAGCCGTGGGGGACCCGCCTTACCCTGCAGCGTCTCAGGAACAGTGAGATCACTACAAGCTCACTCCCCTGCTGGGCGCCAACTTGCGGGGCCCACAGTATCTTTATAGTAGGAAGTAAAAAACGACTAAATGGCGATTGTAAACAACCCCACTTACTAATCAGAAATGGACTTGCAACTACTTGAGGAAGTCCCCCAAGAGTGGAGACACTAGAATGCAATTCGCAAAGGTCCGCACAGGCGTTTTAATCATCTTTGTGAAGGCTTTCCACCAGCATCTGCACCACTGGGGCACTGACTTCACACAGGAATCCCTGGCCTGGGATTTCTTTCTTTTTAAAAATCTTCAGACTTTGGGAGAGGATGAGGCTGCTTCTTAGAAGCGTCACTATTAAATTACAGAAAATAACCTACCTTGCTTACATGAAACTGAAATATTCTGAATTGGATTAAAAAGGTCTAAATCGATGTCACTGATACCCAGAGGGTGTATAAAATTACGTAATTAATGGTATTCTAGTTCTGTCAGTGACTTTCAAACTTAATTAAAATGGACTGAGTCTTTTAAGAGAGAAACTTCCGTGACTGTCAGGGCTCAGAGGTTTCATCCAGCAAACATGTGAGAACTGCAGGGCTCAGACAAGCTCTGAACCCAAACGAACACACAAAGTCACCACCCCACAGAGTTCGGATTACCAACGCCGAATTCGTCCAGTGCAGACAGCTGTACAAAACAAACTGACGCTAAAAGCGTAAATAGGGCACTAAGGGCGCCGACTTAGGTATTTCTTTAGTTTTTTTTTTTTTGAGACAGAATCTCGCTCTGTTGCCCAGTCTGGAGGGCAGTGGTGCCACCTTGGTTCACTGCAACCACCATCTTCTGGGTGCATGTGCTTCTCATGTCTCAGCCTCCAGAGCTGCTGGGATTATAGGAGGGCACCACCACACCCAGCTAATTTTTGTATTTTTAGTAGAGACGGGGTTTTTCCATGTTGACCAGACTTGTCTAGACTTCTGGCCTCAAGCGATCAGCCCGCCTTAGCCTCCCAGAGTGATGAGGCATTTTAAAGCTACCATAACTTCTCCATGCCTGCCTTCTGCCTCCATTTCCCTGCTGGGGTAGTGGGAGCTTCTGCCCACGGCACAGCCTGGCACCTCCTGGTGTCCATGGAGGCATGGGGTCTCTTCTCAGCCAGACAGGCTCCACTGCGATGTCACACTCCTCCTGCCGTGGCACTGCTGCCTGCTGGCCATCTGGCTGTGCAATCCCCGCTCAACATCCAGGTCACGATCAAACCCTCGAGGTGTGGGCAGCAGCCTGTGTCCTCTCAGACCTCCTGCCCAACACTTGAGTATGTTCATCTCCTTTCTCTCCTGCCCCGACCCAGGTGTCAGAAGAAAGCAGAAAAGACACCTGTGTGAGCAGCTTCAACAAACGTGGGGGCAGCAAAGGGCTGGCACAGAGATGCAGAAAGTCTTTACAGAGCTGCTTGGTCCCCAGGTCACCCCCCATCCACCCTGCCAGGTGGGAGCACACAACTACTCTGGTTTCTTGTTCCTTAGACACTGGCTGCCAGGGATGCCCTCTGAAATGCTCACGCCCATGGGAAAGGGCCTCAATATTCAAACATCTGGGTTCTACAAAGACATGGCCAACCGCAGTGAGGCTGCCAACTGAAAAGCCCACAGCTAGAAACAGCAACTTCGCTCCACTAAGAAACAACAGCTCAGTACCGGCAGAGGCTCAGTACTGGCAGAGCCTCAGGAAGTCACCAAAACAAAGATAGGCGGGGCTGGGCACAGGGGTGGGAGGGGTGGGGGGGGGCTCACGCCTGTAATCCCAGCACTTTGGGAGGCTGAGACAGGCGGATCACCTGAGGTCAGGAGTTTGAGACCAGCCTGGCCAACCTGGCAAAATCTCATCTCTCCTAAAAGTACAAAAATTAGGCGTGGTGGCGGCACGCGTCTGTAATTCCAGCTACTTGGGAGGTTGAGGCAGGAGAACTGCTTGAACCCGGGAGGCAGAGGTTGTGGTGAGCTGAAACCACACCACTGTACTCCAGTCTGGGTGACAGAGTGAGACTCCATCTCAGTTAAAAAAATACAAAAACAAAAAACAAAACAAAGATAGAATCTGAACAGAGAGACGGGAAAGCTCAATTTATGTTCTAGGGAGCTGCGATACTACCAGCCGCTCCACTCCAGTGTTTGGTTGAGTGTCTACCAGGCGCCTGGGCTATTCGAACCACGCACAAGCCCTGTACTGACCCCCCGTCAGCCTCCTAAGAGCTCTGGAAGCAGGGCTACCATCACCCCAGCCTGACGGAGAGGAGACGCGTGCTGGACGCTGCACCACGCGTGCCCATGTGGCCAGCCCCTGTTGGTGAGTGGGGCAGGAGACGCAGGCTCTTCTCCAGGAGAGGAAGAATATGCTCCAGAAGGAACCACGAGGAGAAAGTGCCACGTGAAATCCAAAGGGCAACAGTAATAATGAAAACCCTCAGATCTCTTCCAAAGGGTAGAGCAGAAAGAAAAGAGGAAGGAAAAGACAATCAGAGGATCAGCTTCGGGGTCCCACTCCCCAGCTGAACCGTTCTAGAAACACAACAGAGAAAGCGAGGGAGAAGCCTCCAAGGCCGCGCCCTCAGGCTCAGAGGCCCTGTGTGGCTGCCAGCAGACCCAGGCCGTGCACATCAACACCAGGGATGAAAAGATTCTACAAACTCCCAGAGCAAATGAACAGGTGACACACAGAAAAGGGATTCAGACGGTATCGCACAGGCAGCAGGAAACGTGGTGGTTCAAACATCAAACATCTCCCATCAAAATTCTGGGAGAAAACAATTTTTAGCCTGAAATGCTAGACCTAATCAAGTTTTCAATTAAATTTGAGGGAGTAAAAATGTTTTCAAATATGCAAAGAGCCAAAACAAATGCTTTCTCAGGAAACTGCTGGGAGAGACAACTTGGCAAAATGAGAGAAAAAGCCAAGAGAAAGATCAGGGATCTGACTTCCAACAAAATGGTGAGGAGAATCTCAGGACATAAGCCAGGCGGTCAGTAGGCCTCAGAGTGGCCGTGGGAGCCGGGAGGGTGGGGGGAACACTGGTCAGGAGGCTGGTCTGAGGACAAGAAGAGCTGAGAGCTGATCTGATGTGTTGGTATTTGACAGACCTGCTGAAGTGCTTGCTTAATCAAGCAATCATTAGCTCTAGGCAAGTGAAAACTTGTGTGAAAAAGAAAAGGCATAGATCAGTAATACACAATATTTACTTGTCAACAAAATACTATGTAACAAAAAGTTGCAATTGATTTCTTTCAACCTCTTTTTTGCAGGTGTGGGGGTATATGTGGGCTGAAGGTGATGGCAGGAAAATGGAATCATCAGTTACCACACAGGAGGTGGGCACTTATGGTTCGAAATCATGGAATCAAAAGTGAGCAGTCTAAGCAGGTGAGTTAGAAGTGGGATGGCCTCACGTGGCAGGAGAGGAGGGGCAGCTGACGAGGACACTGGTGTGCTGTGAGGAAGCAGGATTAAGGAGTTGTGGATTGGGAGCGAAAACAGAGTGGGTGGCATTTGTGAAAGATGGCCTAGAAGTCACGTCCACGTGCCCCAGTGAGAGACAGCTGGAGCAGGAGACGGCAGGGAGGACGGCATGGAGCACGGCCGGGAGCTGCTGTAAGAACCGAGGGCAGGTGCGGAGGGCAGAGGACGGCCCCTCAGGCAGCACTGTTTCCATGAGGCATGAGGGAGCGTCATCTGCTAGGAGTAAAAAGAGAGGGGACACGGGTGATGTGGGGGAGCCCATAACGGAAGTCCCTCCCAGAAGAGAGAATAGTGACTGGTCTTGAGAAACGCATACTGCCTCTCGGTATCCACGACCACTTCACAGCTGAGGTCAGCAGCTTCGCTTTCTAAGCTGATCCTCCATCTGACTGGCTCCGAACCAAGCACGGCATGGGCGTCCTCAAGACAACACAAAGCCGTCTTCATGCCGCTTCCGTTTTAGTGAATGAAACACCAAGTGAAAACAAGACCACCCAGCACAGTCCTTGCGATGGCACTGCCAGACTGCCCAGGTCTGAGACCCAGGAGGTACGATGGCATGGAGGAAGCCGGTGTGGGGAGCAATGTAGGGCTGAGGGCCCCAAAGGGTCGTGGGTTGTCCCTTATGCTGTGCTGAGGTGCAGGATCCAATAAATAGACAGGACACAGAAGTACAAGGAAAACGCAGCTGGGTCTGGGAGGCCACGCCACCTGAGTGGAGTCAGGCCTGACGTGAATGTCCAGAAGCCTGAGTATTTCTTGTGTATAGGTTAGGGGGCAGGGCAGTGAGTGAAATCATCTTTAAGGAGAGTGATAGGGTCGTGAGCAATAAAACAAGGGGTCCACCCCCATTAGGTCACCTAGGCTGGGAGGTGGACAGTGCGCAGCAAGGGGTCCACTCCCATTAGGTCATCAAGGCAAGGAAGTGGGCTGTGTACAGTACCTCTATCTATGGGCAAACTACTTCTAAGAAGATTTATAGGAGGATGCTTTAGGTCACACAGCAGTGACAGAGCTGTCAGGGTTACCGCCACCTGCTGGCAGCTTCCAGTGGGTTCTATGGGAAGATGCTTTTCGAGCAGCACAGTAGCAAGAGCTGATAGAGTTCACGGTCACCAAAGTGGACTGCCGGTCTGAGGTTGAGAGCAGCCTTCCGCAAGAACTGGAGCAAGGTCCTACAGCTCCTTTATCAGGAGGAGCGGCTCTCGCCCCAAGCCTGCCATACAGCGGGTATCTTTACGATACTGAACGCTGCCGCCTGGGCCATGGATTCTTGTCCTGGTATAACTGTTTTCCCTCAAATCATGCTCTGCACTGTGTCTGCTCCAGACATTCCTCCTACTATAAGCTGCTTATTCCTTAATTCATGCTCTGTACCCGTCTTCTCTAGGCATTCCTCCAATTATGAACTAAGATATAGTTTTGTGTGTGTGCCTGTGTGTGTAAATAACTGAGTGGCGAGATATTTTTTAGGCACTAATTCTATGAACTAATATATTATTATATAGAGAGGCTTATATAAAGGGAAATAACTAAGTAGTAATACTATAAAACTGAAATATTCTTCAGGCTTTAATTGTGCCAAGATTCTGCTTAGCTTTCCTTCCTCGGTGCCTATCTGGGGGGGTTACCCACAGAGCAGGGCCACTCTGCCAGAAGCACAGGAATGCGAGGGGGGCCTGAAACCAAGATCTCTGAGGCGGCGCGTGGTGACGACAAGACTGCCTGGGTCATCAGTCTTCAGGAGATCTGGAAAGCGCATCCGGAGGCCCCAGCGCCGAGGACCCTGGACGAGTCACTCGCACAAAACGAAGGGAGACAAACAGCTCTAGGGGTGAGTTCTGGGGCTGAGGACAGAGGTGCTTGTTTTATTATTATTATTCTACTTTTACTTTATATGTACACCTCCTCTAACCACTTCCTTCAACTGGTCTGTCAAATACGAATGCATCAGCTCTCAGCTCTTCTTGCCCCCAGAGGTGACGTCTCCTGACCCGTCTCCCCTGCCTGGACTGGCCACTCAGAGGCTGCCGGCTGCATGGCTCAGGTCCTGAAACTTTTCCTAACTTCATAGTTTTTGAAAACCCACTAGGTTTTCCAAAACAAAATATAAACGTGGCTATTTCACTTCTCTACTTCTCTGGATCTTCAGTGCCGCCAGCCTCCGCCCACAGCAACCACCACCTCTGCTGGAGCATTGCCACAGCCTTCAAGGGGTTCCCCCATTTCCTCTCCTGCGCCTCAGAGCCCAAGGTTCAGAAAGCAGTGGGAGGAAGCTCCTGAAAGGCATAAAGATAACATTACCAGCTAGAAAAACCCCGTCAATACCCAGGTACCACAATCAGTCCATTACCAAAAGAGAAACAGAACTTAAAATGAGTCACTGACAAAACAAAAGGGATCCATGACAGGCGTGATATGAAACAGCTTCCCACAGGTCTGTTTTCTGCTTCCCCCGTTGGCTAGCTCTGGAGTGGGTCATTTAAACACACTTCCTGGCCCATCACCATAGACCAGGTGCAGCTCGAGACCACTGCCCCTTCCTGACGGTCTCCACCTGGCCACTAGGACCTGGGGTGGACTAGCAGCCCAAGGGGTGGTTACACGGAAAACCAGCTCCCTGCTTGAGCGCTAGGCTGGCAGGCAGAAGGCTGGTGTCCACGTTTCCTAGCCGCAGGAAGGATGTCACACTCTCACACACCGGCTGAAATGGGACTGACCTTTCCAGACAGCCACAGCAGCTCTCGCAGACCACTCCTGGAGCAAACACAGGTACAGCAACTCCGAATACCACCAGGCAGTATCCATTAAGGCAAAACAGGCATATCCCGTGACCCAGAAACTCTACTCCGGACACAGCCACCAGAACTGCATCTGTGCATTGCTGAATCGCTTACGAGAATATTCACAAAAGAGTCAAGTCTAACGTCCCTCAGCAGTACAGAAGTAAGGGACAACGGAACACCACGCAATGGAAACAACAAAATAACCCACGCACGCAACACTGCAGGTCAGTTACAGAAAGACAGACGCTGCCAAGTGCTTCAGGTGCAATTCCATTTATACCACGTTCAAGAACTGGGTGTCCGATGCGCCATGCCAACGGGGTAGGAGTTGCCCTGGAGGGAGGGAGGGCCTGCCGTCCTGGCAACGTGCTCCTTGTGCAGCTGGACGACAGTCAGTACTGCACACCTGGTACCTGTGCCCTCTGCAGGTGTCCCATACTACAGCCAACAACCACAGCGTCCCTACATCTCGCTGACTTCAGCTGTCCGTGTTACCCAGACTCTCACCGACACCAGCTCTGTGCCTCCCACTCTGACGCGCATCCCCGGCCCTCTCTGAAGGCGCCCTTCGGCCTCTGGCTTGGAAACGTGCAATCCCTGACAGCAGCTTCCCCCAGGCCCTCTCCATGGTGGCTGTTTGCTCCCTCGCACCCCAGGGCCCGGAGGGAGAGTTTCTCCTTCCTCCGGTGGATGTTTCCAGACCACAGCTCCCCCTTCCTCAAAATGACTTTTTCACACCTTTCCTCTCCGCTCAAGCTCCCAGCACCCCAGCCACCCACTTCACTGCCCATTAATCTGCTTGTTTCATGAAAAACAGAAGAACCCAAGAAAGAACAACCATGGTCTCCTAGTCAAAGACAGACCCTGCATTGGAAAACGCCACTGCTTCTAGCAGAGACCACCTGGAGCAGGAGGACACAAGCTGGGCAGCTCTCTGGACTCACGGTGGCCACTCCCACTCCTCCCAGCCTTGGATAAACTCACTATAGTGAGCGCTTTGCTTCCCCAACTCAGCAAGTTCACCCATTTCAAACACACCCCTACTCTGGCAACCAGTTCACTTCCTACCATTACTCACGCAAGTACTTCTCTCCTCTACAGGCTGGGCAGAGGCGAGGCCCTGGGCGAGGCCATCTGTTTCAGGCTCTGGGGCACCTGGCAGAGCTGTGCACACAGCGCAGGGACTCACACAATGACACACAACAGTCAAAACACACATCCAGCCACAGGGTTTTCAGAAATCACAACTCCTTCACATAAAACTTCTCTAAGAAGACGGACTACATATTCAGAAAGAGGAGCAGAGCTGCTCTCAAGGACGCAGAGCTTCCCGAGGCTCTTGGGGGAGCTCAGCGACGGCATTCTGGATTCTACAAACTGACAGACAAGAAAAGTGGGAAATTCTCTATCTTTTTCAATGTTTTGTAGTGCCAGGGTCTTGCTATGTTGTCCAGCCTCATCTTGAACTCTTGGGCTCAAGCGATCCTCCTGCCTCAGCCTCCCAAAGTACTGAATTACAGGCACGAGCCACTGTGCTCAGCTGGAAGTAGGAAATTTTCTGCAAGTGGACATAGATATGCGCGTGCGCATACACATACGTTTCTGTTTTTTTTTTCCAAAGAAGTTCACCCAAAGGCAAAACGTCCACTCTGTTCAAAAACCAGATATAAACAAAAGAAGTGAATTATGAGCCTCTACCGTATATTAAAAAAAATGGAAAACGATTTATGTCCAAGACCCAGTAAGACTCTAGAGATGCTATAATCTAAGAGGATCCAAAACTGAGTTTATCTGAATTACTGATAGAGGCAGAAGATGGCCAAATGCCTAGGCAAAAAAGGAAAAGGTCCGGGGAGAACCTCCGCCCCACCAAGGCCCCGAGCATGGGGAGAGGGAGGTTGCCTAAACATGCCCACACTGAAAACTCCCATCCCTTAACACATGCACAGTAAGGGAAATAAATCAACACGGAGTGGCTCAGACTAAGGGCCTGTGTGCTCGCTGAAGAACAGGGTGGAGCTACTAGGAAAACGCACCTCATGCTGGGGAGGGGATTGTCTTCTTCCAACTTCTCTGTGGTGGCCTGGTATTCAATTTGTGAGGGGTAAACCTGCTTGGAGAACCCCTCTCTTTGCTGAGCACTTTCCTTTTGCTTAATAAATTCTGCCCTCCTCATCCTTCAAGGTGTCCACGTGGCCTGATTTTTCTGGGTCATCAGGCAAGAACCCTAATTTAGTTGAACTAAGGAACAAAAAAAATCCTCCATCATTATGACTAGAATGGATAAAATGTGACAAACCAGAAAATTCTGCATATTACTTTCTAGTCACTTAGGCACCAAAAAAAAGTTTGTGGCAAATTATTCTAAAATAGAGAAGTCAGAAAGAACAACTAAAGCTTATTTTCCCTGCCATAGGAACAAACAGCACTTTTGAAATATGGTAAGTATCCCATATCCTAGGAATGCAAGGTTGGTTTAACATAAAAAAAATCAATGTAATACACTGTACAAATAAAGTCAAAGGACAAAGACCACGTGGCCATCTCAATAAATGCAGATAAAACAGTTAACAAACGCAACACCTTTTCATGATAAAAACATTCAACTAACCAAGAATAAAAGGGAACTTCTTCAACCTGACAGAGTACCTACAAAACCACAGCTAACATCACACTTAATGGTTAGTCTGAATACTTCTCCCCTACGAGCAGGAACAAGGCAAGAATGTTTCATCTGCTAACTTCTAGTAAACCTTCTACTGGAAATTCTAGCTGAGGCAATGAGGCAAAGAAAAGAAATATAAGGCCTCCAGAGTCAAAAGGAATAACACATCTCTATTCACAGATGGTATTATATTGTGTAGAGCAAATCTTAAGGAATCCACACACACAAAACCCATCAGAGCCAATAAACAGGTTCAGCAAGGACACAGGATGCAAGGCCAATAAAGTCAAGTGCATTTCTACACCTAGCCATGAACAAGGCAGAAACAAAGGCTTACAACTCTGTTTATGATATCATCAACAAGAAAAAGTATTTAGAAATAAATTTAATCAAAGAATAGCAAGATATGTGCATTGAAAATTGCAAAATAGTGTAGAAAAAAATGAAAGACCTGGCTGGGCATGGTGGTTCACACCTGTAATCCTAGCACTTTGTGAGGCTGAGGCACATGCATCACAAGGTCAGGAGACTGAAACCAGCCTGGCCAACGTGATGAAACCCCGTCTCTACTACTGAAAATAAAACATTAGCTGGGCATGGTGGCACACACCTGTAGTGCCACTCAGCTACTCAGGAGGCTGAGGCAGGAGAATCGCTTGAACCGGGGAAGCGGAGGTTGCAGTGGGCTGAGCTCACACCACTGCACTCCAGTCTGGGCAACAGAGTGAAACTCTGGCTTAAAAAAACAAAATTAAAAATCTAAATATATGGAAAATAATGCTGTGTTCACAACGGAAAAACTTAAGATAACACTCTCTAAATTGTTCTACAATAGTCAAGGTATAATTAACCATATCAAAATCCCACTTTTTATTTTTATTGTTTTTGCAGAAATTGCCAAATTAATCCTAGAATCCTAAGTGCAAGGGACCCAGAATAGCCAAAATGATCTTTGAAAAGAGCAGAGCTGGGAGACTGAGACTTCCTGATTTCGATACTTACTATGAAGCTATACTAACCAAGACAGTATGGTATTGGCATTAGGACAGACATATAGACCAATGGAATAGAGGTCAGAGTCTAGAATGACATTCATGGTCTAGAAGGATATTTATGGTCAGCTGGATTTCAACAAGAATAACAGGATAATGAATGGGAAGAATAGCATTTCAACAACGATGCCAGGACATCTAAATATCCACACGCAAAAGCAAAGAGCGGAGCCCTTACTTACACCACACACAAAAATTATACGTAAATATCATTGTAATTCATTGTACATAAATTATATGTATGTGTGTAATTATATGTAAATATGGATCAAAGACCTAACTGTAAGAGCTAAAGGAATAAAGCACAATCTTGGATTAAGCAGTGGTTTCTTACATATAATACCAAAAGCACAAACTTTTGAAAGAAAATAATAAAGCAGTCATCAGCAAAATTAAAAATTCCTGTGCATCTAAGGACACCACCAAAAGACTGAAAATATAACTCATGGAATGGGAAAAATTGTTTTCAAATTACATATTTGATAAGGGACTTGTATCCAGAATACCTAAAGGACTCTTACAACAATAAAAAGACTGGCCCGGGCATGGTGGCTAACACCTGTAATCCCAAGAATTCATGACCATCCTGGGCAACATAGCAAGGCCCCATCTCTATTAAAAGTTTTTTAACGTTAGCTGGGTGTGGTGGTGTGTGTCTGCAGTCCCAGTTACTTGGGAGGCTGAGGCAGGAAGATCACTTGAGCCCAAAGTTACAGCGAGCTATGACTGTACCACTGCACGTTAGACTGGGTGACAGAGAAAGACCTGTCTCTAAAATAAACACATAAAACAAAATATAAAGCAGCCAATTGAAAATGTAATTTTTCAAATATATAAATGTCCAAATCAGCAAAGGAAATTCTCAACACCATTAATCGCTACAGAAACATAAATCAAAACCATAAGATAGCAACTCACAACTATCAGGATGGCTAAAATTAGGCAATAACAAGTGTTGGTGAAGATGTGGAGAATCACCGTTCATACACTGATGGTGGGATTAGGAAATGCTGGTGAAGATGTGGAGAATCACCATTCATACACCGATGGTGGGATTAGGAAATGCTGGTGAAGATGTGGAGAATCACCGTTCATACACTGATGGTGGGATTAGGAAATGCTGGTGAAGATGTGGAGAATCACCGTTCATACACTGATGGTGGGATTAGGAAATGTCGGTGAAGATGTGGAGAATCACCGTTCATACACTGATGGTGGGGTTAGAAAATGCTGCAGCCACTTGGAAAACAGTTTGGCAGTTCCTTAAAAACACTGAACACGGTTGCCATATGACCAAACTCCATTCTCAGGTATATGCCCAAGAGAACAGAAAACACGGGTCTACACAAAAACATGTACAAGACTGCCCACAGGAGCATTATTTGTTAGAGCCAAAAAAGTAGCAATGACCCAACCCAACATCAACTGATTTGTGCATAAACAAACATGGAATATGGTTTATCCTAGAGAGGAACGAGGCACTGTCACAGCTGCAGGGTGAGCCTCGACAGCATCATGCGAGGGAGAGGCAGCCAGACACAGAGGGACACATGTGCCATGACTCCACTGCTATGACAGGGCAGCAGCAGGCAAATCCATGTAACAAAGTCATCAGTGGTTTACAAGAAGGTGGAGGGTAGAGGGATAGGAGGGACTGCTACGGTGTTTCTTTCCAGGGTGACGGAAAGTTTCTAGAATTGGATAATGTGGGTGGCCGAAAAACTGAATATTCACCCTCACACTTTACAAAGAATGAGCTCTGTGCTCGATGAATTACAGCTCGACAAAGCTGTTATAAGCAAAACTACCCCATCAAAACAAATGTATCGAGTCATGAAGAGGGCCCCACAACTAGTAACCATTCTCAAATACACTCTAAAAATAGACTAAATTATCGCAAATTTTAAAAATAACCAATAAAAATCTGCTATAAATATGTTTTCCACAAATTACTACTTTAAATTCATTTTCCAATTTAAACCTAAAGGGACTTTGTTTTCTTTTTGGCTACTTTACAATTTTTTCTAATTGACAGATAATGGCTGGGCACACTAGATCACGCCTGTAATCCCAGCACTTTGGGAGGCCAAGACAGGGGGATCACAAGGTCAGGAGTTCGAGATCTGTCTGGTCAATATGGTGAAACCCCATCTCTACTAAAAAAAAAAAAAAAAGCCAGGTATGGTGGTGTGCACCTGTAATCTGAGCTACTTGAAAGGCTGAGGCAGGAGAATCATGTGAACCAGGAGGCAAGGGCTGCAGTGAACTGAGATCGTGCCACTGCACTCCAGCCTGGGCAATGGTGCGAGACTCTGTCTCAAAAAAAGAAGAAAGTTGACAGGTAACGTATTCATCACGTATTTTATCACGTACAACATGACGTCTAAAGTATATATACACTGTGGAACAATTAAATTGAGATAACAGAAAAATGCATTAACCCACATAACTCATTTCTGTGATGAGGAGTACTTAACATCCACTCTTTACTTTTCAAGAATATATCAGCGGAGAGGGATCCAAGATGGTCGATTAGAAGCAGCTCAGGATTGCAGCTACCAGCGAAAGCGCAGAGGGTGAGTAAACGCTGCATTTCTGGATGAATTTTTATTGCCCACAGACCTGGAGATTCCCAGGCAGAGGAGCCCCATGGGTTGCCAGTGCGGCTGTTTTGGCTGGCGCGACTGTTCTCCGTACAAAATACACGGGTCCTGGTGCTGTTTTAGCTGGCGACTGGAGTTCCTGGCAGACAGAGTCGCCCATCCATTTGATTAAAAAGGGTACTGAAACAGGGAGCCAGGCCAGGAGATTCCTGGGCAAAAAGGCACCACGAATCTCAGTGCAGCTATTTCAGCCAGCGCAGTGGGTCACCTCAGAGGAAATCAAACAGATCCCGGCACCTTTTCAGCAGGCAACTGAAACACCGGGAGACAGAGTCGACCATTCAACTAAAAAAAAAAAAAAGGGCTCTGAGGCAGGGAGCCAGGTGATCAGGCTTGGCTGGTCCCACCCTCACAAAAAAACAGCAATTGGAAATGCTCTGGATTGAGAGTTTCACAGCAAACACAGCTGAACCTGAATTGGTCCAGCTCTGTGGAGGAGAGTCATCCACCATTACTGAGGCAGTCCACCACTATGGAGGTAGTCTGCCATTGCTGAGGCAGCCTGCCATTACAAAGAGAGTCCACCATTATAGAGGTGGGCCGCCATTGCTGAGACAGTTCTAACTACACTCTTATAAACAGGACTGCAGGGAAGTTCACACGGCAGCTGGGTGGAGACCACAGCAGCTCAGCAAAGCCTCTGCAGGCAGACAGTGACTCGGCTGCCTCCTTGCTGGGCAGAGCAACCCCCCAAAAAACGCAGCAGCACAACAGAAACTCATAAATAAAGCCGTAACTCCCTGGGACAGAGCACCTGGGAGAAAAAAAGGGGTTTATGAGTTCTGCTGCAGCAGACTTAAATGTACCTGCCCAGCAGCTCTGAATGAACAACGGAGCTCACAGCTCAGCACTTGAGCTCCTATAAAGGACAGACTGTCTCCTCAAGCAGCTCCCTGACCCCTGTATATCCAAAGAGTCACCCATAAAGGAGAGCTCCAACTGACATCTGGCAAGTATCCTTCTGGGACAAAGATAGCAGAAGAAACTGGCAGCAACCCTTACTGTTCTGCAGCTGCTGCAGGTGATTCCCAGGCAAGCAGGGCCTGGAGTGGACTTCAGCAGTCCTACAGCAGAGGTGCCAGACTGTTAGAAGGAAAAACTAAGAAACAGAAAGAAATAACTTCATCATCAACAAACTGGACGTCAACTCAGAGACCCAAAATCTGAAAGTCAACAGCTACAAAGACGACCAGTGGATAAATCCACAAAGATGGGAAGAAACCAGCGCAAAAAGGATGAAAACACCCAAAACCAGAATGCCTCTCCTCCTACAAGGGATCACAACTCCTCACCAGGAAGGGAACAAGGCTGGAGAATGAGTGTGAATAACTGATGGTATCAGGCTTCAGCATGTGGGCAATAACAAACTTCTGTGAGCTAAAAGAACATGTTCTAACCCAATGCAAATAAACTAAGAACCTTGAAAAAAGATTTGACAAAATGATTACGAGAATAAACAACTTACAGAGGAATATAAGTGAATTGATGGAGCTGAAAAACCCAACACGAGAACTTCGCGAAGCATGCACAAGTTTCAACAGCTGAATTGACAAAGCAGAAGAAAGGATATCAGAGGTTGAAGATGAACTCAATGAAATAAAGTGAGAAGGCAAGATTAGAGAAAAAAGGGTAAAAAGGAATGAACAAAGTCTCCAAAATATATGGGACTATGTGAAAAGACCTAATCTACATTTGATAGGTGTACCTGAATGTGATGGAGAGAATGAATCCAAGCTGGAAAACACTCTTCAGGATATTATCCAGGAAAACTTCCCAAACCTAGCAAGGCAGGCCAATATTCAAGTCCAGGAAATACAGAGAACACCACAAAGTTGAGTTCCTCAAGAAGAACAAACCCGAGGCACATAATTGTCAGATTCACCAGGGTTGAAATGAAGGAGAAAATACTAAGGGCAGCCAGAGAGAAAGACTGGGTTACCCACAAAGGGAAGCCCATCAGACTCACAGCAAATCTCTCAGCAGAAACCCTACAAGCCAGAAGAGAGTGGGGGCCAATATTCAACATCCTTAAAGAAAAGAACTTTCAACCCAGAATTGTATATCCAGCCAAACTAAGTTTCATAAGTGAAGGAAAAATAAAATCCTTTGCAAACAAGCAAGTACTCAGAGATTTCATCACAAGATCTCCTGAAACAGGCACTAAATATAGAAAGGAACAACCAGTACCAGCCACTCCAAAAACATACCAAATGGTAAAGAGCATCAACACAATGAAGAAACTGCATCAACTAACGGGCAAAACAGCTAGCTAGCATCAAAATGGCATGATCAAATTCACACATAACAATATTAACCCTAAATGTAAATGGGCTAAATGCCCCAATCAAAAGACACGGACTGGCAAACTGGATAAAAAGCCAAAACCCATTGGTGTGCTGTGTCCAGGAAACCTATCTCACACACAAGGATACACAAAGGCTCAAAATAAAGGGATGGAGGAAGATTTACCAAGCAAATGGAGAGCAAAAAAAAGCAGGAGTTGCAATTCTCTTCTCTTTGATCTTCGTTGACTTTAAACCAACGAAGATCAAAAGAGACAAAGAAGGACATTACATAATGGTAAAAGGATCAATGCAACAAGAAGAGCTAACGATCCTAAATACATATGCATCCAATACAGGAGCACCCAGATACATAAGGCAAGTTCTTAATGACTTACAAAGAGACTTAGACTCCCACACAACAATAGCGGGAGACTTTAACACCCCATTATCAATATAAGACAGATCAACAAGAGAGAAAATTAACAAGGATATCCAGGACTTGAACTCAGACCTGGACCAAGCAAACCTAATAGACATTTACAGAACTCTCCACCCCAAATCCACAGAATGTACATTCTTCTCAGCACCACATTGCATCTACTCTAAAATTGACCACATAATTGGAGGTAAAACACTCCTCAGCAAATGCAAAAGAACGGAAATCATAACAGTTTCTCAGACCACAGTGCAATAAAGTTAGAACTCAGAATTCAGAAACTAACTCAGAACCGCACAGCTGCATGGAAACCGAACAACTGGCTCTTGAATGTTGACTGGATAAACAATGAAATGAAGGCAGAAATAAAGATGTTCTTCAAAACCAATAAGAATGAAGACACAACATACCAGAATCTCTGGGACACATTTAAAGCAGTCTCTAGAGGAAAATACATAGCAATAAATGCCCACATGAGAAGCAAGGAGAGATCTAAAATCGACACTCTATCGTCAAAATTGGAAGAGCTAGAGGAACAAGATCAAAAAAAACTCAAAACCTAGCAGAAGATAAGAAATAACTAAGATTAGAGCAGAACTGAAGGAGATAGACACACAAAAAAACCTTCAAAAAAATCAATAAATCCAGGAGCTAGATTTTCAAAAAGATCAACAAGATAGACCAGTAGCCAGATTAATAAAAAAGAAAAGAGAGAATAATCAAATAAATGCAATAAAAAATGATAAAGGGGATATCACCACAGATTCCACAGAAATACAAACCATCATCAGAGATTATTACAAACAACTCTATGAACTAGTAAACCTGGAAGAAATGGATAAATTCCTGGACACTTGCCTCCTCCCAAGCCTAAACCAGGAAGAAGTCGAAACCCTGAATAGACCAATAACAAGGTCTCAAGTTGAGGTAGCAATTAAGAGCCTACCACCCAAAAAAAGCCCAGGTCCAGATGGGTTCACAGCCAAATTCTACCAGACATACAAAGAGGAACTGGTACCATTCCTTCTGAAACTATTCCAAACAACCCAAAAAGAAGGAATCTTTCCCAAATAATTTTATGAGACCAACATCATCCTGATACCAAAACCCAGCAAAGACTCAGCAAGAAAAGAAAACATCAGGCCAATATCCATGATGAACATAGATGCAAAAATCTTCAATAAAATACTGGCAAACCGATTGCAACAGCACATCAAAAAGTTTATCCACCATGATCAAGCAGGATTCATCCCGGGGATGCAAGGCTGGTTCAACATATGCAAGTCTATAAATGTATTTCACCGCATAAACAGAACCAAAGACAAAAACCACATGATTATCTCAATTGATGCAGAGACCTTTGACAAAAGTCAACAGCCTCTTTATGCTAAAAACCCTCAATAAACTAGGTATTGACAGAATGTATCTCAAAATAATAGAAGCTATTTATGACAAACCAACAGCCAATATCATATTGAATGGGCAAAAACTGGAACCATTCCCTTTGAAATCTGGCACTAGACAAGGATGCCCTCTCTCACCACTCCTATTCAATATAGTTCTAGCCAGAGCAATCAGGCAAGAAAAAGAAATAAAGGGTATTCAAATAGGAAAGGAGAAAGTCAAATTGTCTCTATTTGTAGACGACATGATTGTGTATCTAGAAGACCCCATCGTCTCATCCCAAAATCTCCTGAAACTGATAATCAACTTCAGCGAAGTCTCAGGATACAAAATCAATGTGCAAAATCACAAGCATTCCTATACACCAATAACAGACTTAAAGAGAGCCAAATCAAGAACGAACTGCCATTCACAACTGCTATAAAGAGAATAAAATACCTAGGAATACAACTTACAAGGAACATAAGGGACCTCTTCAAGGAGAACTACAAACCACTGCTCAACGAAATAAGAGAGGACACAAACAGATGGAGAAACATTCCATGTTCACAGTTAGGAAGAATCAATATCGTGAAAATGGCGACACAGCCCAAAGTAATTTACATATTCAACGCTATTCCCATCAAGCTACCAACGACCTTCTTCACAGAACTGGAAAAAAACACCTTAAACTTCATACGGAACCAAAAGAGAGCCCGCATAGCCAAGTTAATTCTAAGCAAAAAGGACAAAGTGGGAGGCATTACACTACTGGACTTCAAACTATACTACAAGGCTACAGTAATCAAAACAGCATGGTACTGGTACCAGAACAGAGATATAGACCAATGGAACAGAACAGAGGCCTCGGAGGCCACACCACACATCTATAACGATCCGATCTTTGACAAACCTGACAAAAACAAGCAATGGGGAAAGGAATCCCTGTTTAATAAATGGTGTTGGGAAAACTGGCTAGCCATGTGCAGAAAGCAGACACTGGACCCCTTCCTGATACCTATACTAAAATTAACTCCAGATGGATTTAAAGACTTAAACATGGCCGGGCGCGGTGGCTCAAGCCTGTAATCCCAGCACTTTGGGAGGCCGAGGCGGGTGGATCACGAGGTCATGAGATCGAGACCAACCTGGTCAAAATGGTGAAACCCCGTCTCTACTAAAGATACAAAAAATTAGCTGGGCATGGTGGTGCGTGCCTGTAATCCCAGCTACTTGGGAGGCTGAGGCAGGAGAATTG
>CM052660.1:1313729-1324289 GCA_028533165.1 Leontopithecus rosalia
TGGGATGGCGCCATTGCACTCCAGCCTGGGCAACAAGAGCGAAACTCCGTCTCAAAAAAAAAAAAAAAAAAAAAAAAAAGACTTAAACATGAGACCTAACACTATAAAAACCCTAGAAGAAAATCTAGGCAAAACCATTCAGGACATAGGCATGGTCAAGGACTTCATGACCACAAGACCAAAAGCACTGGCAACAAAAGCCAAAACAGACAAATGGGACCTCATCAAACTCCACAGCTTCTGCACAGCAAAACAAACAGTCATTAGAGTAAATCGGCAAGCACCAAAATGGAAAAAAAATTTTGCAATCTACCCATCTGACATAGGGCTGATATCCAGAATCTACAAAGAACTAAAACAGATTTACAAGAAAACAAGCCCATTCGAAAGTGGGTGAAGTATATGAACAGACACTTTACAAAAGAAGACATACATGAGGCCAACAAACATATGAAAAAATGCTCATCATCACTGGTCATTAGAGAAATGCAAATCAAAACCACATTGAGATACCATCTCACACCAGTAGAATGGTGATCATTAAAAAATCTAGACACAACAGATGCTGGAGAGGATGTGGAGAAATAGGAACACTTTTACACTGCTGGTGGGAGTGTAAATTAGTTCAACCATTGTGGACGACAGTGTGGCGATTCCTCAAGGACTTAGAAATAGAAATTCAATTTGACCCAGCAATCCCATTACTGGGTATATATCCAAAGGACTATAAATCGTTCTACTATAAGGACACATGCACACGAATGTTCATTGCAGCACTGTTTACAATAGCAAAGACCTGGAACCAACCCAAATGTCCATCGATGATAGATTGGACAGGGAAAATGTGGCACATATACACCATGGAATATTATGCAGCAATCAAAAACGATGTGTTCGTGTCCCTAGGGACATGGATGAACCTGGAGACCATCATTCTCAGCAAACTGACACAAGAACAGAAAATCACAGACCGCATGTTCTCATTCTCAGGTGGGTGAACAATGAGAACACATGGACACAGGGAGGACAGCATCACACACTGGGGTCTGTTGGGGGGAAATATGGGAGGGACAGTGTGGGGTGGGGAGTTGGGGAGAGAATAGCATGGGGAGAAATGCCAGATATAGGTGATGGGGAGGAAGGCAGCAAATCACACTGCCACGTGTGTACCTATGCAACAATCTTGCATGTTCTTCACATGTACCCCAACACCTAAAATGCAATAAAAAAATAAAAGAATATATTAGCATTAACGATAGTTACTTTGCTGTAAATAGAATGACTCTGCTTCTCACAAGCAGGTACATGAGTAAATGACAGAGAGAAACAATCCATCTGTTATTGTGTTTTACTGGGAAAATCGGTTTACATCATACTGTGACTTACGAGTCTTGCCCTGTCTAACAAATTCAGAAGACATCAGAATTTGGGAAACCGTATTAATTGCTGCCATCAAAGCCCACGAGAGGCAGGACTACTCTTTTCAAGAAAAATCTGATTTACTGACAACATTCCAGGCGGTTGCCCCATCCGATGCTGAAAAATCAGAACGCCTTTATCCAAAAGGCTGTCCGACAGAATGTCAACCTTTCTCTCCAACACATTAAGGAACGTGAATTACAGCTAGGCAACTTCATACGCAACTTCATGCTTAGAAGTCTTTTTGCAAATAAGAACTGTGTGAGCCATGGCAGAGTGTGATTTATGGGCAGAGCAAAGCGCTTCATAACTATCAAAGGTCAGGGGCTGACACAATCACCAACAGTCACCTTGGAAAATTAAAGATACTCTCTCCAACTAAGCAAAATGGATTCCAGGCCACCTCCACACACTGCAGCCAGTGAGTTCTAGTTTTTAAACTCAAATCTGATGATGCTGTTTGGAATCGTCACCGCCCCTGGTAAAAACCGAAATCCTCGTCTTACTCCCTCCCTGCTTTCACATCCCATTGCCCCAGCCTGTCCTTCCCTCCTGTGTCCAGTCCTCCCATCCCTCAGCACTGTTCAGGCCCATGCCGCACTCACAGCTGAGCTCAAGGGCTCCTCGTCCAGGGAAGCCTTTTGACTCTTTCTAGAGCCCTCATCAAATGTGAACTCATGAACTCCTTAACTGCGGAAGCCTTCGGACCCCGTGTGCTGTGGGGCAGCCCCTTTCCTCATAGTGCCTTCTCAAACTGCACCTGCAGAGTGAGGCTGCGGCACCCCCCGGCCCCTCCCTGTGCGTCAGCAAAGCCGTCCTGGCAGAGCTAGACGTGCAACAACACATATAACTACCTGCAAGCATTTCAGACTCGGTCAAACATCAAGTAAGCAGTGACAGGTATTACCCTTACATACACAGAAAAGATCATCCCTCTGAGAACTGGTACCAAAAGGGGAAAAATACACCTCAGACTTCAGGAAATGATCTTTAAACCTTGCCCATCATTTAGTAAAAAAAGGCTGCTAATGCTTCTGTCCCAATAACCTGTCCCTGAAATACATCTTCTATTAGCATTTATTAGAAACACACACAACCCTGAGATTCTTACTTTTTGTAAAGACAGGGTCTTGCTATGTTGCCCAGGCTGGAGTGCAGTGGAATGATCTTGGCTCACTGCAACCTCTGCCTCCCGGGTTCAAGTGACTCACCTGCCTCAGCCTCCTGGGTACGTGAGATGACGGGCATGAACCACCATGTCCAGCTAATTTTTATATTTATCGTAGACACAGGGTTTCACTGTGTTGGCCAGGCTGGTCTCGAACTCCTGACCTCAGGTGATCTTCCTGCCTCTGCCTTACAAAGTGCTGGGACTACAGGTGTAAGCCACCGTGCCCAGCAATAATTTTTAAAATAAAGAAAAGTAGATTAGAAACATTATCTCCTACTTCAAAAAAATCCACTTCTAATTCTGCCATAAAAAGGAATAAAATCCTGACATAGGCTACAACATGGCTGAGCCTTCGACACATCACATGCAGTGAAATAAGCCAGATACAGGTGGACAAACACTGTCTTTTCACCTGAGTGCGGTCCCTAGACTAGGCAAGTTCAGAGATGAAAAGGAGAATGGAAGCACCAGGGGCTGGGGGCGGGGAGAAGGGGAGTGACTGTTTAAGAGGTACAAAGCTGTGTTGGTCATAATGAAGTTTTGCGAATAGGCAGAGGTGACGGATACACAACACTGCAAAGCGTTTAACACCCCTGAACTGTTCACTTACGAATGGCTACGATGATAATACTATGCCATGTATATTTTACAACAATTAAAAAAATATTCCTAGACCTCAAAAGAAAAAATCCCATCTATGCCAACCTGGGAGCTACATTTCTCTCCGTAGGTCAAGTAAACACGGCAAAAAAACACCCTAAGTTCCTGAGACACAGATGCAAGCTCTGGAGCCCCCTCTGGGTGGCGGTGTGTCTCCACTGCAGCCTGTCCTGTGAGGGACACGGAGCCCCTTCTGAGTGGCGGTGTGTCTCCACTGCAGCCTGTCCTGTGAGGGACACGGAGCCCCTTCTGAGTGGTGGTGTGTCTCCACTGCAGCCTGTCCTGTGAGGGACACGGAGCCCCTTCTGGGTGGCGGTGTGTCTCCACTGCAGCCTGTCCTGTGAGGGACACGGAGGTTATCAGGATGCGTGGTCAGAGAGAGGTTCCATCTACGACTTTTTAGATAATCCCAGCAGATGGATTTCCGCGATTAACATTTTACCTACAACATATGTTATTGTGATCAGTACTTTAGGGAGTATGCAGAAAGCCCTAAGCAGATACCTTCATAATTCAAATAGATTGTGCCTTTTACTACTGAATTCTGTATATATATATATTTTTTGAGATGGAGTCTCAGTCTGTTGCCTAGGCTGGAGTACAGTGGCACAATGTCAGCTCACTGCAACCTCCGCCTCCTGGGTTCAATTGTCCTGCCTCAGCCTCCCAAGTAGCTGGGACTACAGGAGTGCCATCAAGTCCAGCTAATTTTTTATTTTTTAGTAGTAGAAACAAGGTTTCACCATACTGGACAGGCTGGTCTCAAACTCCTGACCTCGTGATCCTCCCACCTCGGCCTCCCAAAGTGCTAGAATTACAAACGTGAGCCACTGCGCCCCGCCTGAATTCTGTATTCTTTAATGAACAGTAGGTCAACTAAGAATGGTTGAAGTAAAAACTTTCTCATTCTCTCTGTAAGTCAGGATCACGACTACACACCGAACTTAACCAGGGCTCTGTGGCAGAGGAGATTAACAATTTGGTTCACACTGCCTCAAGGATTACCCGACATTTCAGATGCCTTTAACAATTTCCTGATACAAATACCATAAACGAAGTTGACATCTAAGAAATGTGACCTGTGACATTCCACTAGCTCTCTAGGGTCTGACAAAAAGCAAGGGAGCTGGAGAATCCACCGTCGGCATCTGCCTGATGAAAGCGCTTTTAAAGGGCAACGTGTGTATCTATCTGGATAAACACTCAAAAGCAGGGTAGGCTATGGACGGATCTCAGATGCTGCCACCAGGGAGGGAAGAAGGGCAGGCCACAGAACTGGTGAGTAACAATGGAGACCTTGGACAGTTGTTAGGTGCTGAGTTTGTGGGTGTTTATTTATATTACGCTAATAATTATTTATTCTAAAAGCAACCTATAGGTCTATCCAAACGGGAGGTGGCAAACCATGGAGACGTCCGCACACAGGTTACTGCAAAGGGCGGGAACGAAGCTGGGACGCAGCCTTCGATGCTTACAAAAGCCAGGGACGCTCACGAATGCACTGGCCCACGCTCAGCACGAATCCCTCCTCTTCAGTCATTACCATTAGCTGAGTTTTTGTTTTGCTTTCTTTTAAATCTAGTTATGTACTAGGAGCTTTTGTAATGAATACACTTTTATGGATATCTACTTTGCCATTCTAGATCCTGGAACAGAACAATTGAAAAGAGAAAAAGAGGTTAAGGCATTTTCAAACATGACAAAATGGCAGCCTAAAACAGTTAAAATTGCAGAAAACCAGAGCGCAAGAGAAGGTGGAGTGACAAGCGGTGCCAGTCGTCACGAGGGGCGCATGGGTGGCAGGAAAACCTTCCCCCTTCCAATGGCTACAACTCCATCTTTTCCTTTTCTCAAAGGCACTTTTCTCCTTCTATCTACAAAACAATGCATTCTTGGTGTGGAACTTAATACAGAAACCTGCACAACAAAAGCCAAGTCCCTGTTACTGCAGATGTGACCCCGTTTACCCACAGGCACCCCCGAGGTCAGCTGGGTATCTGCCTTCCAGAGCAGCATTTATCACCACACTTGACCTTGCATGGGGTCACTGTTCTGCAAGCTACTGCTTTTCACCTGATGTGCCACAGACTGCTTTCCAACAGGCACAGAACACTCTTCTTCCAGAAAGTATGTGTTCCAACACGTGTTCGCCTCACTACTTTAAGGCATTTAGCGTTTTCAATGTCGTACTGCTGCAGTGCACATCTTCCTGAAATGCTGACCTATTCCCTATGGAATTCCTACCGTGGAAACTTGGGTCCTAATCCTTGTGTGAAGCTTGAGAGAGAGCAATGTCAAATTACCCTCCGAAAAGTGAGTGTACAGACACTATTTCCAGAAATGACTAGGAAAAATAGAACACTATCACTGCTTTAATTAGAATGTCTTTGCTTATTTTGGGACAGGGTCTTACTCTGTTGCCCAGGCTGGAGTGCAGTGGTGTGATTACAGCTCACAGCAGCCTTGACCTCCTGGACTCAAAGGATCCTCCTGCCTTGGCCTCCCAAAGTGCTGGAATTACAGGTGCGAGGCTGGTCATCTTTGCTCATTAATGCCATTTCTATGATGATTTGTGTTAACTCTTTTACCCATCACCCACTTAAATCAGCCGTTAGATGTGGTTAAACACACAGACCTGTTGTCTGTGTTTTTCCACTCAAACGTCGCCAGTTATCAGAGAATTCGCTGCCTCTTTCGGGCAGGTATGATAACTCACCCAAGAATTCACGAAAGCACTTCCTGAGCTCCGGGCAGTGCTGAGTGCTGTGCGCGGCGCAGAGAAAGATCAGCACAGCCTCGGTCTTCACACAGCTACATTCCTATCTTAGCTGTAGTTTCATCATCTCTGGAGATTCAGATAAAATAAGCTCAAGTCTGTTCAGACTCTGAGGTAGTCTACAATCATTCGCGAGACTTCTGTGATTGCTCCACGATTTCGTGGCTGCCCCTGCCCCTGAGCTCTAAACTCCTGAGTCCACACCTGCCACGGCGAGAGAGAATCATGGGGGCCTGTGACGGAGTGAACCCTACCACCCGGGCTTGGTAAGCGTAATCTCAGATGTTCGCGTGCCCAAATGGCCTGATGACACATGGCTCAGAACGTCACCATCCCCATCGTGAAGCCTTGCATGATGTACTTGCGCTCACTTCACCAACTGCTCCTTGTCCCATACATCTTTCCTCTTCCACCCCATTACTGACCCAAACATGGCTCTCAGCTCTCTTTCTTAATTTTCAAGAGCAGCCACAGCAATAAAAGAAATCTACTAGTCAAAGACACATGCATATAAACTCAACTGTACTCGGAGAGCAGTGTGTGGAATGCGGGCAGAAGTAAAAATCAAGGTTAATAATTTTTAAAAACTCAAAAGACATAATGTATAAAGAAGTTTTGCAGGCTGAGTGCGGTGGCTCACGCCTGTAATCCCAGCACTTTGGGAGGCCAAGGTAGGTGGATCACTTGATCTCAGGAGTTCGAGACCAGCCTGCCAACATGGTGAAACCTCATCTCTACTAAAAATAAAATAAAACACTAGCCGGGGCATGCTGGCACACCTGTAGTCATGCCTCAGGAGGCTAAGGCAGGAGAACTGGTTGCACCTGAGGGGCAGAGGTTGCAGTGAGCTGAGACCACGCCACTGAACTTCAGCCTGGGTGATGGAGCAAGACTCCATCTCAGACCAAAACAAAACAAACAAAACACCTTTACAGCCTTTTTAAAGTTCAGTAGAAAAATGGACAAAAGATGTGACCAAAGCAATTCACAGAAAGAGTCAAGGAAAAAAAAGCTCAATTGCATAACCGGTAAGGAAACGAAAATTACAACATTAGACTCACCACTGAAACAGCTCAAGTAAAAAGACCAATGTTAAAGGACTTCTGGGGAAGGTGTAAGTTGGCACCACCTTTTGGAGGGCAGTTTGGCAACATCCAGATGTCCATATGCACGGCCTCTGACAACGTGTGCTCACTATTGGGTGTCTGCCACCCAGGACACCCACACAAGAGCAGAAGGATGGACAAGAGACTTTCCTGCACTCTCATTAGAAACGGCAAACACTGGACTAGTTAAATAAGTAAGGGAATACTATGCAGCCATCAAAACAGGCAGCCTAGTTAAAAATATTTAAGTATGGGCTCTGTCTCAGAATGTCTACATTGAAATAAAGACCGTAGCATCTGTTAGCTCTGAGACCTTCACCAAATAACTTAATCTTCCCGAGACTCGACTGTCTAATGTGCATAATGGAGGCTACACAGGAGTACTTACATCTCCAGGGGCTGAGGTGGGGGGGGTGGTGTCAAATGAGCTCAAGCATGTGACTTAGCAGAAAGCCCGAGTCATTGTTAAGATCCCCAATGATATACTATTAGTGAAAAAAAGCAAGTGATGGCTGGATGCCCACGGCTCATGCTTGTATTCCCAGCATTTCTGGAGGCCGAGGTGGGAGGGTCACTTGAGGTCGGGAGTTCAAGACCATCCTGGGGAACACAGCAAGACCCTGTCCCTATAAAAAAAAAATAGAAAAAAGCTGGGCATGGCAGTGCACGCCTAGAGTTCCAGCTACTCTGGAGGCTGAGCTAAGAGAGGACTGCTTGAGCCTGAGAGGTCGAGGCTGCAGAGCTGTGATCGTACCACCGCACCCCAGCCTGGCCGACAGAGAGTAACACCCTGTTTCAAGGCTGCAGAGCTGTGACCGCACCACTGCACTCCAGTCTGGCCGACAGAGGAGCAACACCCTGTTCCCAAGAGAGGAACGGAGAGGAGAGGAAAGGAGTAGCAAAAGCAATACTGAGTAATACAGAAAATCTTATTCAACGTCTAGAATAAGGTTCCACATTTGTGGATTAAAAAATATGGCTTATACACAAACTCCATTTTACAGTATAAACACACACACAGAAAATGATCGAAAAAGATACTGTTAGGAGCAGTGGCTTCTGAGAAAGACTCCAGGACAGCAGCGGGATGAAGAGGAACTTTCACTCTAGGCTTTTTTTTCTTTTTTTTTTCGAGACAAAGTCTCACTCTGTCACCCAGGCTGGAGTGCAATGATATGGCCTCGGCTCACTGCAACCTCCACCTGCCGGGTTCAAGCGATTCTCCTGCCTCAGCCCCGAGTAGCTGGGATTACAGACAGGAGCCACCACACCTGGCTCGCTCTGTGCTCTTGATTTTTGATTTTCCATTTGATTTTCTTTAAATAGTAAGCACTCTCTTTGCATTATGAGCTAAAACCAGCACAATCTAGTAAAGATGAGAGAAGGCAGTTAACCCTGAAATCTGCCCTGTCCTTGACATTCCAACTGCTGGTGGCCTGCATTAGAGCAGCAGTTCTCAAAGTGTGGTCTGTGACTCCTTGAGGGTCCATGAGGTCAAGACTATCTTCATAATCATCCTTGTACGTCATTTTCCATGGACGAGCAAAGCCAAGGGCAGGTGGAGCTGCTGGTGGCTCAGCACGAACCGTGGCAGCAGCCCCAGTCTCTCCTCTCCACGCCCTGCACAGGCACGGAGAAGAGGAAAACAAAAGGAAAAGGCCAGCTTTGCTCAGCTTACTCCCTGATGAACAGTTAAAATACTTCGCCACTTTGCTCAGCTCCAACCCTGTGATAAAAGGTGCCACGAGAGAACTTTTGCTGCATCCCGAGTACAACTGTCTCAAGGAAAAGCATGCGGTACAGCTTGTGCTGAAAACAAAAACAGATCGTTTCTCTCATTACGTCCTCACAGCACACTCAGGACACCGGGTGCGTGGGGGCCTCTCCCCATCGGCAAGGAAGCATCAGTTCTGCAGGCGGACACTGGCTGGGGCTCTCCAATTCTGTTAAATCCTGGCGCTCAGAGAAAGCATCCAATCCCACAGCTTGAGAGCTCTGTCCCACGAGACTGTCCCCACTTCTACAGCCAATGGCAAGCCTCGGTTGTGTCACTTGTGCTCCTGGCTGAGTGGCTATAAATCAGTGTCCACAACCCTGACTGAGCACACACGTCTCAGGGAAAGGATACCATGAAGGATACAGGGGAGATGCACAGGGCCGGGGATGGGGGATGAGACAGGGAGCACCCATACCCTCTCTGGGCATGTCCCCCTCCAGAAATATCTGAAAGCTATCTCCTAACCGGTGCTTACATAGGCAAGACTGTTTAAATCACTAGCCACTGGTGATCAGCTTCACGACTTCAGCACCGCCGCCCCCCCCCTTGCCCACCACTCCCCAGAGGTTGGCGATTGGGCTGAAAAGACCCAACCCTCTAATCCTCCCTGGGCCTTTCTGACCAGCCCCCATTCTGAAGCCACCCAGGGGTTGCGGCTCTCAACCAACTCTTCACCAGAACAAGAGACACTTACCAAGGATTCTAGGAGCTGTGTACCAGGGAAGACCAAATATATATTCCACAGTATAATACAAGCTGAACCAGCCTTTTTTCTCATGGAATGACATTTTAATCTGAAAGAACAACTGACCAACTTTGGTTATTAAGAATTTGGTATGTGGCAGATATTTACTTGAAAATGAACAGTGAGCCTCTCACTTCACAGAAAGTAACTGACAGTATTTGTTACCAATGATAAAATCCAAGCTTTCAAGAAAAAATGAGAATTCTGGAAAACTTTTTATCTACTACTGCTAATTTGACAGCTTCTCACTTTCTCTTCTGATGAGATCAGTGGTGATATTAAAAAATATGATTTTCTTCAATTTTACATAATGGAACGTGTCAACATTTAGAGAAAAAAAACCTCCATGTGTAACAGTATTTCCAAACCACTCCCATGTGATGTTACCCAATCATGTCCATGAGAAAAGACCCTCTTCAAGCACCAGACAGACCTCAGGCTCTGAGGGAAGAGGGTACCGAAGGGTCGCTGACGCAGAAGGGCTGGCACACCCAAACAAGCTGCCCCCACGTGGAAGTGTGAGGCCATGATTTTTTACACATTTGGATAAAGCGACTGGAACACACTGAATGCAGAAGGAGGTCTGAGAATCCAGCGTCACCTCTTAAACCACTTATTTTAAAAAGATTTGCAATAACACAACACCATTGTCTCGCTTTTCGAAAAGTTGTTTCTCGTGAAAAATGTTAACATGTATTATATTACTATTTTAAAGTAAAATAATAAACATTTTGAGTTGTTCTGTTTCAATTTCAAACACAGGAAACATCAATAACTATAACCAGCACAAACAAAGGCTCTCTGGATCCTCAACCATAACTATTAGGAGTATAAAAGCATTCCAGAACCAAGACTGAGAACCAACTCTAGAGCAGGGCTCAGCAAACCACCACCTGGGCACAGTCC
>CM052660.1:1330924-1440150 GCA_028533165.1 Leontopithecus rosalia
GACGGAGTTTCACTCTTGTTACCCAGGCTGGAGTGCAATGGCGCGATCTCGGCTCACCGCAACCTCCGCCTCCTGGGTTCAGGCAATTCTCCCACCTCAGCCTCCCGAGTAGCTGGGATTACAGGCACGCGCCACCGGGCCCAGCTAATTTTTTGTATCTTTAGTAGAAACGGGGTTTCACTATGTTGACCAGGATGGTCTCGATCTGTTGACCTCGTGATCCACCCGCCTCGGCCTCCCAAAGTGCTGGGATTACAGGCTTGAGCCACCGCGCCCGGCCAATAATTTTTTTTTTTTCTAAGTAAAGAAACCAGACCAGGAATGTTAGCTCACACCTGTAATCTCAGCACCTGGGGAGATTGACGTGGGCAGACCACTTAAGGCCAGGAGTTCGAGACCAGCCTGGGCAACATGGCGAAACCCCCTACAATAACAAAAATTAGCCTGGTGTGGTGGCGCACACGTCTGTAGTCCTAGCTACTCTGGAGGCTAAGGTGGGTGGACTACTTGAGCCTAGAAGGCAGAGGCTGCAGTGAGCGGAGATGGTGCCACTGCACTCCAGCTTGGGCTACAGTGAGACCTTGTCTCCAGAAAAGAAAAGAAAGAGTTTAAAAAAAAAAAAAACAAACAGAAATTAAGGCAGGCATTAAGCCCTCTCACCTCCCTACTCCCACACAAGTTTTGCTTTATTGGGACAGAAGTCACACTTGGGTAAGGCTGAAGTGTCACTTGCTTGGCATATGCAAAAATCAAACAAAAAAGTACGTTTTAAAAAAAAAACAAAACAATAAACTTTTCGGATCATATAAAATGCGCCTAGTTTCAATCTCAAACCATAGACGTCTTTCCCCATTTCTCAGAGCCGAGTTTCACCCAGGCCCTGTTCGCCCAGGGGGCTAGGAATCTCCAAATGCCCTCAGTGGTCATGCGCCAAACCAGACACTGCGAGGAGACACAGGGTGGGGAAGAGGGAGTAAAAGGTCATGGGGGACCGAGGTGGACAGGACGTTTGACCAGGAGCTTTTAGCAACTTAAGGCAGGGAAGGTGTATTTGGTGCACACACAAATCATTTTTAAGAAGAGGTTAAAGGTTTACAACGTTCAGAAAGACGTGTGAACAACAAAAAGGCCACTATGACTCTAAATCTGAAACACTAATCAAACGTCTAAGACTCGACCAAGTTCTCCATTTAGCTGTGCGGAAGGAAAGCTACACAGCTCCTAAACTTTAAGGTGACATGTAAGCTTCATGGGAAGCTGGGGCAGGAGGCACTCCCCAGTTCCCTCCCAGCACCCTAAAACTTTGTGCCTGGGCCAATTTAAGGGTATGATTTCAGGCAAAGACCAAGTTAACACCGTAAGGTTCAAGATTAAAAACTGGAATAGAGACTTTAAAATGTATCAGCGGAGAAGGAACAATAATACTTCATAGTAAAATTCAAGGATTTTAGAACCTCAGAAAGCGGATCTTAAGAATCGGAGCCAGCGCTCTTGGTAAGGGTGGACAAACCAAGGCAACCGGCCTGCTCGAGAGCGCACCGGCGAGGAAACGCAGAGCCGGATCCGGGGAGCCCCAGGCGCGTCCCCATCCTCCGGGCGATGGTGCCCCGCCGCCCGAGCGCACGATTGGACTCCGTTCCCGTCCCCGGCTCCGCCGCGGTCTCCTCGGTTCCGCCCCGGGCAGGGGGCAGCCCCCGGCGCGCGGGGTTCGGAGGGCCAGGCCGCCCGTGACCTTGGTGACTTACAGAAGCCCCGCCGCGGGCCAGGCGCCTCCACCCACGCCCGCGGGCCAGGACCGCGGACAGAGGACGGCAACCCTCCGACCCCGGCCCCCGCCCGGCCGGGCCCCATCCTCCCGCCTGCCTCCCACCGGCGCGTGGGGCCCGGAGGCCGCGGCCGGGCGCTGCCCGCGAGGATCCCGGACGGGGCGCGGGCCTCACCTTCGGCCACGTCCTCGTCGATGGCCCCCTTGACCTGCGAGAAGCACCACTGGAAGTCGTTGCCGCCCGCGGGGCAGCCGCCGCCTCCGGCTCCTGCAAACACAACGGGGCGGTCAGACCGGCTGCGGCTCCTGCCCGCCCCCGCGGCCCCCGCCGGCCCGCGCAGGCCCCTCACCTGCCATGGCAGCCAGCGGCGGGGCGGGCGGGGGCCGCGGCAGACCAGGGAGACGGCCTCCGCGCCGCTGCAGCCGAGCGCTCAGCCCCTGCCGGCTCCACCGCCGCCGCCGCCGCCGGGGAGGGATCTTTTTCCTTTTTCAAAATGGCGCCCAATGCCCGTCGCCCTGCTCGATGACGTCATCTCCCTCCGCCTCCTCGGACAGGCCGCGGGCGGGGCACCCACTGCGCCTGCGCGAGCCGACCCTGGCCCTGGGTCCGGCGCCGCTCAGGTCTGGGGACGCCTAAGTGGCTGCGGGGGGAAGCTGGGGCCGGCGGACACAGGCGAGCTCCTCGGCCCTCGGCCTCCCTCAGTGGTCCGGTGTGCGCCCGGCGCTCCCCTGAAGACTAGCGCTGCCCCCTACTCTCCCGAACTCCTGCAGGGCCTCGGCGGCGGCCGCCGCAAGCATTCGCACGGCGCCGCTGGGTCGGACACGCCCCCGGTACGCATCTGCCAATGGGAGCGTGGGTTCTCCGCGGAACAGCCAATGGAGGGCGCGCTTGGCAGCGGTGGGCGGAGCATGTGGGCCGGTCTCACCTGAGCGAGCCGCACCTGAGCGTGTCCTCTCGCCCACCGCCCGCGGCCAGGAGTCTCGCTCTGTTGCCCCGGCTTGAGTGCAGGGGCGCGATCGCGGCTCCCTACACCCTTGACCTCCTGGGCTCAATCCATCCTACTGCTTCAGCCTCGGAAGTAGCTGCGAGCTAATTTTTAAATTTTTGTAGAGACGGGGTTCTCTCTATGTTGCTGGTCTCGAAGTCCTGGGTTCAAGCCATCCTACTGCGTCAGCCTCGTAAGTAGTTGGGAGTAGGCCACTTTTTAATTTTTTTTGTAGAGACGGAGATCTCTCTGTTGCCCAGGCTCTTCTCGAACTCCTGGGCACGAGCCATCCTCCCGCCTGTTTCTCAACCCAGCCCACCTCCCGGTGCCCACCAGATGGCTGTCTTATGGGTTCTTGGAGCTTCCGGTGCAGTCTTAGGGAAACACAGCCGATCGTTTCTTCATTTGTGGGTGGTTTTCTCTGGCATACTGAGCGATTCGGGTGCTCCTCGACTTACAGTGGGGCTTCCCTCTCCGCCAATAAGCCCTTCCTACGTCAGAAATGCAGCTGATACCCAATCTACCCGTCGTAAAGTTGGAACATCTGAAGTCGAGCTACCATCAGGAGACTGTCCGTACGGGACTGATGTTCGGAATCAGAACATTTTTCAGGAAAGCGACAGTGGGCACTGATCATATTGAGCCACTACAATGCAGTCGCTGAAAAGCAGGAACATTCGTCCACTCCACAAATTTTATTTATTGACAGCTCCCACCACGTGTGGCCCCCTTCACAGCCCTGGAGGTGAGGGATTAAGAGAACAGAGAAATCTCAGCCCCGGTGGAACTTACCTTTCAGTGGGGCAGACAGTAAGGAAGTGAATATGTGATAGTCAGATGGAGCTGGAGAGAGGAAGCAGGCAAGAAGGAAATGTGTATGGGAGAGCTGGAGTCTTGCGCGGGGTGACTGGAGAGGACTCAAGGCGATAAACGGCAAGCTATGCAGACATCCAGGAAAGCTTGGCCAGGAGGGGAGACCGACAGGAGCCAAGACAGGAAGCAGGGCCATGCCTGGCATGGGTGCAGGGTGAGTGGAGTGGAGGCCAGGGGTTGGAGTCAAGGCAGGGCAGTAAGTGGAGGAGAATGGACAGTGGGCAGGCCACTTAGGGGACTTGGACTCAGAGAGAGAGAGGCTCGTGTGGGCTTGGGCTTTACCAGAGCCTCTCTGGTTGTTCTGCTGAGAATAGCCTGTGGGAATCCAGAGAGGAAAAGCAGGGAGACTAATCAGGTGGCCAGCACGGCCTTCCAGGCACAGGGTTGAGAATAGAATGATGAACACGGGGTTGGCTGGTGAGAACCAGTTGGATTTCAGAGACAAGTGCTTGGACAGCAAAGCCCCTGATGTGCTGATGGAAAGGATGCAGTGTGAGAGAGATCTGGGACTTAAGTGGTCTGAGCATCGGGAAGGGTGGAGTTTCTTCAGCGGAAGGGCTGGAGAGGCACAGCTGGGTGGGGGCAGGTGCAGCCACGCTGTCACCACATGGCGCTGTCGCACAGACAGACCGGCCTGGAGCACACAGGGAAGCCAGGACTGGAACATCAAGTTGAGGGCACCTACGGGTCATTTCAAGCCAGGAAACTGGCTGAGGTCACCCCAAAAGGGAGGACAGTTGGGGACAGGACCAAGGACAGAGCCCTGCAGGGGTGAGGAGGCGGAGGATGAATGGCCTGCAGATGGGCTCCTGGAGACTCCACCTCCAGGACCTACTGAAGACGGGAGGGAGTGGTTCTCTGTGATGCTGTGTGGTGAGTATGGAGGACGGACCATTTGGTTGTAGCCACTGGGAGGCCATTACTGACCTGGACAGAGCAGTGGCTGTGGAATGAACTAGGATCACAGGTTTGCAGAGGGCTCTGCAAGAGTGGCAGGAGAGGAACTGGAGGCAGTGAACACCTACTTCTCTGTTGAGGAGAAGAAGAGCAGGAAAATGGGGCTGCAATCTTCTTTTTAAAATGTAGATTTAGCCAAGCTGCCCAGGAAGGCACTTGAAAAACCAAGTTAATGACCAGATCTCTTTTGTGTGTTAACTTAAAAACCCCACGGTGTATAAATGTGGAAAAACAGGAACTTTATTTCTTATAGAGGGTTACAGCCGCAAGGTGGCCATCCCCCAGGCCAGGATGGGAGATGGGCTGTTAGAAGGAGGAGGAGGGTGTGGCAGGACCTTCAGCTGAGCAGGTTGGCTAAACACACATTGTCGACAGGCTGTAGGAGGAGCTGTGGATACGCATGAAGGGGGTCCTGACACGTGCGTATTATGTCACACAGGACCCAATCTCACTTTGGAGCGGGGAGACTCAACAGTTGAATATATTACGACTGTAATCCCAGCACTTTGGGAGGTCAAGGTGGGCAGATCGCCTGAGGTCAGGGGTTCGAGCTTAGCCTGGCCAATGTGGAGAAACCCTATCTCTACTAAACACACAAAAAGTAGCCTAGCATGGTGGCGCGTGTCTGTAGTCCTAGCTACTCGGGAGGCTGAGGCAGGAGAATTGGTTGAACCTGGGAGGCAGAGGTTGTAATGAGCCGAGATTGCACCATTACACTCCAGCCTGGACAACAGAGCGAGACTCCATCTCAAAAAAAAATTATTTAAAAAATAAAGTAAAAAATAAAGATAAATAATGACTAGGCCCTGTACCTCGAGAGGTCTTTTCAGGACAGGAATGCATGCAGATGTTTAGCTTCTGTAAACTCACCAGAACTAGTCCAAGGCAGTGGTCTCTCGCCAGGAGAAAGTTACAGTCTGTCCAGTGAAAACTGTCATTACGGCTGGGGGGCAGGCCTGGGGCTCACTTGGTGGCTGTGGAGCTGCAGCTGTTTTAACGTTGCTCATCTCGAGGCCAGCGCTTGTTTACCTGCTGGAGAAGAAAACCCGTTGGCCGTGAGAAGGTCCTTTACTCAGTAAGTGCAGGTTCTGACTGCACCCTCCCCCTGCACGGCTGTAGGTACTGTTTATAATTTCGTATCTTACTGCCACAGAGTCCGTCCTGTCAGTCTTAAGGTCTCCAGCTTAACATTAACGCTTGTCTGTTGTGTCTAAACCATAAAAGGGAGGGGGCATCAGGAGGCCTGTCTGACCAACCTACCATCATAGCCTCAGTTTTAAGGTTTTCCTGGGGTCCCCTTGGCCACAGGAGGGTTCGTTCAGCCCGGGGTGGGGGCTTAGGATTTTATTTTTAGTTTACATATGTAATTGCTTTAATGTGTGTGACATATGTCTTTTGAAGTGATGACAAGACAGTTGTAATTTAGAATGTATTTTCTGGTTAATTTGCTTCCATTAAATTTAACTGTAAAAACGAGATGTAGCCCGCAGAAGTAACCTCTTCCTGAAACTGGTGAGCTGCCTTCCCTGTGTCCCGCTGTGCGCCAGCTGACCAGAAAGAGATTTTTAACCATTCTTTTTGAGATGCTAAAAACTTAAAATAGTTAGCTAAACCACCATTACTTTTGCACAACCTAGTAGTTCAATGAATTTCTGTTTGGATTCTACTTGGTGTTTGTAGGTTTCTGAGTATTGACAGCAGTTCTGTATTTTAAAATTCTTTCTTAGATCTCGTAGCTGAATTGGAAGTGCTGCCGTGTGTGAGAACCTAGCCTGTTGTATTCAAACGGCATGAGCTGTTACTGATACAGACGGCAGGGATGAGCCCCAGGAGTGTCGTGGGGATGAACGGAGCCCGGCACGGAGGCGTGCAGGCCACCTGCGCCCCTGTATTTTCCTGTACGCTTAGTCTCGAGTGTCAACGTGGCGAGGGGATAGTATCCGGTTATGTCATCAAATCTAAGCCAAGCGCAGCCACGGGGCTTCCATAGACGTGGGTAACACCCACAGTCAGTTGACTCTGAGAAAAGGAGGTTACCGTTGCTAATACGGGTGAGCCTCATCCCATCCGTCAGAGGCCTTCGGCACAAATACTGAGGTTTCTTGGAGAACAAATCATGCCTCCAGGCTGCTGGTCAGCCCTGGCCTGAGCTTCCTGCCTGCTGGCCTGCCCTGCCACCCTCCGCTTTTGGATTGTCGGCCTTCACAATCGTGTAAGCGAGTTCCTGAAAATAAAGCTTATTCCATACACTGTTTCTCTGGAGAATCCTGAAGTTCTAAAGCAGGTGAAACTGCTCTACAGCATTTAAAAAACTGCGTGGGGCATGAGGGCAGGGGATTGACTGGAAAGAGTGGGAGGAACTCCCTGGGGTGACGGACGTGTTCCCCGTCCCGTGGCAGCCGCGGTTACGTAGCATGCATAGTTGCCAAGACTCATGGAACTAGACACTGAAAGTCAACCCATTTTATTCTATGTGAATGATACAATAAAACGGATTTTTTAAAAGTCTAATTTACCATAAATTTTCTCCAAGCCTATGAAGAACTTTATATCTTAAGTGTCTGAAAAAAATCATACTTGCCCCAAATACCTTTATTTTCAAATTTTTTAATTTAATTTTTTTTTGAGATGAAGTCGCACTCTGTCACCCAGGCTGGAGTGCAGGGGCACAATCTTGGCTCACTGCAACCTCCACCTCCCAGGTTCAAGGGATTCTCCTGCCTCAGCCTCCCGAGTAGCTGGGATTACAGGCAGTTGCCACCATACCCGGCTAATTTTTATATTTTTAGTAGAGACGGGGTTTCACCATGTTGGCCAGGCTGGTCTCAAACTCCTGACTTCAAGTGATCCATCTGCCTCAGCCTCCCAAAGTGCTGGGATTACAGGCATAGCCACTGCACAGACCTGAAATATTTTTGATTGATTTAGATTTCAACTACTGACTAGTATTCAAAACTACCAAATATGGATTATTTTCAAGTTTAAACTTAGTAGCAAGCTCGGTGTTATCTGGATGTAGCCTATGGGTAGGATGTGCAATCTTCCCATGGAAAATCAACCATGTTGCGAAGCTTGCTGGAGTAGAAGGCACCCCGGCTGCCCACCTGTGGGCTGGCTGGAGGAGCAGCGGCAGGAGGGCCTGCGTGGAGAGTGTGGACAGAGGCCGGGGGCTGGTTTGTGCGTCTGACTTTTGACACATGGCTGCCTCCTACTGCTGGAGCCAGCAAGGCATTAGACATCTTTCCATTATTCTTTCTTCCTATCGGAAAAGATCCAATCCTCATATTTTTGTTAAATGCTGAAGGAAGGGAAGAAAGATGGGAAGAAATGAAGGAGCAGAGAAAAGGAAGGAGGTATGAGAAGAGGGATGGCCAAAAGCCTGTGACGAGACCTGTGAATTGAGAAGGAAAACCCCATGTAACCCGCTTCCGTCTCCTGGGCCTTGCTTCTCTGGCCTGGGGCGTTTGTCTGTCCCCCCTCTTCCTCTGCACTCCTTCCTCATTTCAAATAAAACATCTCTATGTGCTATATTGAATGTGGCAGAGGGGACATCAGGGTTACAGGAACAAGAGAGATGTGTGCCTGTGTGTGGTCAGCAGAACAGTGACCCTCCAGATGTCCATGCCCCAATCCCCAGAAGCAACCTGTGGCCATGTCACATTGTGTGGCAAAAGGGACTTTGCAGATAGGTTCAAAGTTCCAGGATTTGCCGATTATCCTGGATCATCCTTGTGGGCCCAATCTAATTGAGCATTTCAAAGCAGACACTTTCTCCAGCTGCAGTCAGAGAGACACAGCAGAAAGGAGAGTCAGAGCACGTCAGAGCGCAAGAGGGACCTGGCCTGCAGGTGCTGGAAGGGTGTGTGGAAGGCGTGATTTGGGCTGCCTCTGGGAGCCAAGTCTGGCCCCGCCTGAGAGCTGGCACCAAGATGAGAACCTGAGCAAACAAACAGCATTCAGACAACTGCCTCGAAGAATCTGGAAGGAGATTCATTCCAGGAGCCTGCAGAAAGGGATGCGGCCCTGCTGGCACCTTGATTTCAGGCTCCTGCGACCCTAAGCAGAAGACCATGTAGGCAAACTGCCCAGATGTCTGACCCAAGGAACTGTGAGATAATACATGGGTGGTGTTGTAAGCCATTAAGACTGCGGGAACTTGTTAGGGTAGCGAAAGACAGCAGGTCCGTGTATGTGCAGAAATACATGTGCTTTCATATCTCACTACTCCCCTTGCCGTTCCTGCTGTCTTCCAGCCTCAGTGTCTTGTTCAATCCCTGATTCACGTTGACATGCTGACGCTGTAGCTGTGTGCGAGCAGTCGACTACGAATTGCCCCTGCTTTTATTCAGCAGGGGCCACCGTCTGAGCAGCTGGCAGGTGCAGGTATGAAGCGGGGTTGACCTGTGCTCTTAGTGGCACCGTGGACACCCCACGTATCCGGAACAGCACGGAGCACTTCACACGCACGTCATCTAGTGCTCATGAAACTCTACAAGCTGAGTATTGCCATCCTGCTTTTTCAGATGGTGAAATTGAGGCTTAGAGGGATTAAATCACTTGCTTACGGCTTTACAATCACCGAGAATTGAAGCCCAGTTTAAGGTATGTTCAGATCTTGTGGCTGGGGCTCTTAGCCTTGAGTCTGGATGTCATAAAACATGGAACAGTGCAGAGGCGTGTGCTCCACACTCCACCCTTCATGGCAGATTGCGGGGCAGGGACACACAGGGGCCTCAGCACTGACTCTGCCTGGCAAGAACACCCTCATGCAGTGACTGAACCCGCTGGCCACTGCCTCCTGGGATCCTGGTGCTCGAGGACAGGAGGATGCCAGTGGGGCGGGATTTCCACCCGGCTCTGTAGCTGATTCCTTCACTGGTGCTTCGGGAAGCACTCAGTGGTGCCTGTGCCATGGCTGGAGAGGCCGCTCCTGACCTGTCATCCTCAGCTCGCAGATTGGCTGGGGGAGCGTGTCATGGGAACTCCCTAGCCCTTCCTCGCATTAGCCCTCTCTTTCCAGGATTTCCAGTCTTATTCTCCATGCGTGGCTGCTGGAGGCTCTGCTCTCTCTCTAGGCTCCCATTCCCTTGAATTTCTCCAGGTTGCTGTTGGAGCAGCCTCCCAGCATTTTCTGCCAAGCCCTTCTCTCTGGTTCCCAGCCTCCCTCCACGACCAGCCCACTGGGAAGGAATCCCACCTCCCTGGAGTTTGTGTTCTTGTCCTCCGTGGAAGGATAAGCTGAGAGTGCCTGGGAGCATGGCCTTGATGCTCACCTGGCAAAGGCAGAGTCATGAGCTCCTGAGGTCCTTTCCCAGGTAGCTGGAGGGGACTGGATTTGTGGGGGACCAAACCCTGTCCCCTTTCCTTTCCCTGGACTCCTCCCATCAGATACAGTAGCTCCTGTTCTTCTAGGCGTGGCCCTTTGCTTAGAACCAGCTATAAGACATACTCTCCAAGGCCTCCCTGTTCAGTTTAAGATAATGAGCTGAAGTACAGGTGTAAGACAGAAAAATGTGGAGGCCCCTTACCCTGTGTGCCAGCTCCCGTCCCTGTGTCTCTGGGTTGGATGTCTGAGCACATGTCCGAGAGGACAGCTAGAGGGGCCTCGGAGAAGGAGCCAGCCTGCCAAAAGCAGCCCACTCTGCGGGGCTGGGGATACAGGCACCTGTGGTCCGCTGAAGAAAGGCCCCTCAAGGATGTCCACATCCTAATCCCTAGGACCTGTGACTGCAGCCTGTGAAATACAGGACTGAGCAGATGTGACTGAAGGGTCTTGAGACGGAGTGGATCCTGGGAAACCTGGTGGGCAGGTGGAGTCACAGGGTGGGCAGGAGGGCTGGAGAGGGAGGGGAGGTGACTCAGAACTAGAGGCTGGTGGGCTGGCCACGGAGGGGAGGCAGGCGGCCCCAGGTGGGAGAGGCGAGGGCTGGCTGCTCCCCTGGAGCCTCCAGCAGGCACCAGCCCCGATTTCAGCCCCATGAGGCTGCTTCGAAATTCTGAATCGTCCAAGAACATCTGCACTGTCTCGAGCCACTGAGTTTTGGTTAGTAGCTAGAGCAGCCGGATAGAGTGAACATGCGTCTCCAGGGAAGGGGGAGAATGTGGGGGCTGGGGACCCAACAGCCTCTTTAGGAGCCTTGAAGCAGTGGCCTCAGCAGAGGCCCCAGCCCCTCCTCAGGAAGGGGACACAGCTGCAGGGCACCAGGCTGCCCCATAGTGTCCCCGAGGAGCGTGGAGGAGCTTCTTCTCCCCTGTATGGGTGAGGACTGAACTCAGGGTGCCTCTGGGTGTCTGCGTGTGTCTGTGTCCATATGTTTCTCTGTTGGGGTGTGCGCCTGTCTCTGTGAGTGTATCTGTCTCTGTGTGTGTCTGTCTCTGTGTGTCTCTGTCTCTCTGTGTGTATCTCTGTGTCTCTGTCTCTGTGTGTCTCTGCCTCTGTGTGAGTCTGCCTCTGTGTGTCTGTGTCTGTGTGTATCTCTGTCTCTGTCTCTGTGTGTGTGTGTCTGTGTCTGTCTGTGCATGTGTCTGTGTGTACATCTCCGTGTGTCTCTGTCTCCGTGTATGTCTGTCTCTGCGTGTGTCTCTCCATGTGCCTGTCTCTGTGTGTCTGTGTCTATCTCTGTGTTTGTGTGTAACTCTGTGTCTGTCTCTCTGTGTCTCTGTATGTGTGTGTCTGTGCCTCTGTCTCTGTGTGTCTGTCTGTGTGTCTCTGTGTATGTGTGTGAGTGTGTAGGCCCTGAAGAGGTCTTGTGGTCACCTTGAGGGGCCCCCAGCAGAGGGTGAAGAAGGGTGTTGGCCGAGGGCTGGGAGGGCAGGTGTGGGTCTGAGAGACCCTGGCATGGCCACTACTGACGGAGAGCCAGAGCCTTTCCCTGCGAGACACCAACAGAGGGAAAGAGGGACGGGGACCCTAAACTCGTGTGTTTACGCAGATTTGACAGAGTGTGGGCTGGAGCTGAAGGTGGACCACGTTGTAGAATAGTGCCACGGTTGTCACCTGATGTTTGCGGCTGAGACAGGCAGGCCCACGGGGTGTGTCTCACCTGCACACCTGCTTTGTTCAGTGGAGAGCTGCTTCAGTGCCTGCTCCCTGAGGCCTCCCAAGTGTCCTGGGCCAGTCAGGGAGCGCAGGAGTGACTCAGGGGCATGGTGACTCCATGGATGGCTGCAGAAAGAATCGGAAGGACCTGCATGCCACCCTCCACCATGCACACGTGAGCCTTGCGGTACAATCATCCCACCACGAGAGAATTATATGGCTTCAAACAAAGGAGAAGGCAGTGATGACTTCTGAGTGGATGGTACTTTTCCCACGAGGGAGGTGACAGGATCTTACAGCATGTCTGGGATTTTAGGCAGACAGGGATGTTACTCCAGGCAAGGGAACCCGCATGTGAACTCAGAATTGTGGAGACACTAGTATGAATCTAGGGTAAAGGTTGTTGAGGTTTCTTTTCATCATGTTTTTCTTTTAATAAGGGCTTTTACTCAAAAGTGTAGCTTTGAAAACCTCTGGCCTGTTGTGAGAACCAAAGCCGGGAGCTGCCTCACACTGCACACCACCACGTGAAGCTGTGGGCCGCTATGTGTTTGCAAACTCTCCATTCTCAAGGCTGGAATCAAATGCACCACTTTAAAATCAGAGCCAACATTTAAAATTAGGAGGATGATGCACATCCTACTTTGATTCAAGCAGAAAGGACAAGTTCTTAGTACAGTAAAACAAAACACAAAAGTAAAGAAATCTTTAGAAATCCCTAGATACATATGTGTGTGTTTATTTTTTATATATATATATATATATATATATATATATATATATATATATATTTGTATAATTAGGGTTACCATCAACATTTAAACTATTAAACACAAGGTTGCCACCTTACCTTTTCTTTTGGTAATGGGGCGTTATTTATGTATTTATTTATTTGTTTTGAGACGGAGTTTCGCTCTTGTTACCCAGGCTGGAGTGCAATGGCGCGATCTCGGCTCACCGCAACCTCCGCCTCCTGGGTTCAGGCAATTCTCCTGCCTCAGCCTCCCGAGTGGCTGGGATTACAGGCACGCGCCACCATGCCCAGCTAATTTTTTGTGTTTTTAGTAGAGACGGGGTTTCACCATGTTGACCAGGATGGTCTCGATCTCTTGACCTCATGATCCACCCGCCTCGGCCTCCCAAAGTGCTGGGATTACAGGCGTGAGCCACCGTGCCCAGCCAATGGGGTGTTACCTTTTAAGGAGAAAAACTGAAGATTTTACCAGACTCTGAAGTTTCCCAACTTCAGTTCTGTTTTCTGCTGTGCAGTTCCCCAGCTTCATGCTGAACACCTGAGTCCCGCCACCAGCTCTGCTGGCAGGAGCCAGAGCAAGCTTTCATTCTGGTCATCAAGATGACAGGCCCAGAAAAGCACAGATGAGAGAGGTGCTGAATCCTTGCCCAAGAAGAACATACTGTTGCCCACAATGGCCCGCAGCTCTCCCACCCGCACCTCTTCCCTATCCCTTGCTGTTGTTGTTAACTCGTTCGTTTTGCCTAAAAGCAAGATGGCAATCTTAATCAAAAAGGGAAGCTAGATTTTTACAATAACTTTAAAAAACCATTTGTATATAAAGCAGCAAAAACATTATCTTCCTCTCTGCAGAAAGAAATATGTTAACAAGGAGACAGCGATGTGAACGGACCGTCCGTCAACTCCTGGTCCATGGGTACCCCCGACCCAGCTTCTCCTCGGCACCACTGCTTCACTGCGTCAGCGCTGTCTGAAGAAGATCCTGTGGCATCTTCAACTGCTCTTTTACTTCCTTCTTGATTGAGATTTTCTTTTTCGGACCTGGTCCCATGAGGGATAGAGTTTTCACCGTTTAGAAGCCCGTTTTCTGTGGCCTTTGCTTTGCTGACGGCCTCTCTGATGTTCAAGGCGTCCTGCACTCCAGCCTCCTCCTCGAGATTTCTCAAGACCAGGGGGAGCCTCGAGTCCCCCACGCTGCTCTCCAGCAGCCCAAGGTCACTCTCTTCGTGTTTGGGAAGCGGAGCCTTCTCCATCTGCGGGCCGCAGTATTCCCGGTTGACAGCTGCACTCTCTACTGCTTTTTCCAAAATCTCTTTCTCAGCTAAGTGCAATCTGATGGCCATTTTTGCATGACGGAAAAGATCCTGGTTTTTCAAGATGGATTTATCTTCCTCGATAGTTGTTTTATATGTTTTTAAAAGAAGTGAATCTCTATCTTCAAGAAATGTCCAAAGTTTGACCTCATTGTCCCAGCTAACAGGAAATTTAGAGTTCCCCAAGGTGAAGATTCTATCGGTAGATTGTCTCCCAGCAAATGTTCTTTCAGTTCGTCTTCAGTCATGCAGAATCCTCGGAGAAACACCAGAAGCTGAGCAGAGATGGGCGGCTCCGTAAAATGCAATGCACAAAGGCCACACGGGGGGATGCCGGCGACAAGGCCAGACGGGGGGATGCCGGTGCAAAGGCCGCACGTGGGGATGCCGGCGCAAAGGCCGGACGGGGGGATGCCGGCGAAAAGGCCGCATGGGGGGATGCCAGCGACAAGGCCGGACAGGGGGATGCCGGCGCAAAGGCCGCACGGGGGGATGCCGGTGCAAAGGCCGCACGGGGGGATGCCGGCACAAAGGCTGGACGGGGGGATGCCGGCGAAAAGGCCGCACGGGGGGATGCCGGCTCGCGCCAAGACCTCACCTGAAGGTGTAGAGTCTGTCACTTTCACTCACTGAAAGCTTTATTTTCACTCTGTCACGCGAGTTATTGTCAAAGAGAAAACCACTGTGGGTCACAGACTCTGCGTCTGATCAAGTGCCATAAAAAATGTCAATCTGCTCTCCAGCCCGAAAATCCTGCAGAGCCGCGCACTCACGGCGGCCCTCTTCCAGGTTGTAACCAGTAGTGATCAGCCCGTTGCTGTGGTTACGCATGTCCCATAAAGGAATCGGAGCCGGGGTCACCCGGGAACCGTCCTGGTCGTAACCGAAGAGACTGCCCACCTGTGGTCCTCGTAAGTGAAGGACTCCTTCGAGGGCAGTTTGTTGGCGTGAGGATGGGTCTGGATGACATCGTAGAAGCAGGCGTCCCGCCACATCCCGTCGCATCCCGTCACATCCCGTTGCATCCCATCGCATCCCGTCGCATCCTGCAGCATCCTGCAGCATCCCGTCGCATCCCGTCGCATCCTGCAGCATCCTGCAGCATCCCGTCGCATCCCGTCGCATCCTGCAGCATCCTGCAGCATCCCGTCGCATCCTGTCGCATCCTGCAGCATCCCGTCGCATGCTGTTGCATCCCGTCGCATCCCGTCGCATCCCGTCGCATCCTGTCGCATCCTGCAGCATCCTGCAGCATCCCGTCGCATCCCGTCACATCCTGCAGCATCCTGCAGCATCCCGTCGCATCCCGTCGCATCCTGCAGCATCCTGCAGCATCCCGTCGCATCCTGTTACATCCTGCAGCATCCTGCAGCATCCCGTCGCATCCTGTCGCATCCTGCAGCATCCCGTCGCATGCTGTCGCATCCCGTCGCATCCTGTCACATCCTGCAGCATCCTGTCGCATCCCGTCGCATCCCGTTGCATCCCGTCGAGCGGTGTTTTTATACTGGCTGAAGACATCACGTATGGCTGTGTGCACTGAAGATAGCAAACTTCTTCAAAGTCGAGAGGACTGTGACATTCACTGGGGAGAGCTGGGATGTAGGGCGGCCAGGAGTTGGGGCCGGCTCGCCCGCACAGCAGATGCAAGGCCGGGGCGATGTTTCCCATGGCTCGAAGGATTCAGTCTTGACAATGTAAAGGCCCCAACACTGAATTTTTAGCAGATTCAACAGTCATTAGTAATTTTCGCGGAACCCGTAAGAACAGTTCTTCTGCCTTGATATCTCTTGTTGCTCTCAAACCAAAGCCCTCTTCAGAAGCCCCATTTTCAGAGGCCCATTTCATTAGCTCAGGAAAGTAATCTTCTCTTTTTCCGTCAAAAGTAACGGACAGACCTTTTTCCTTTTTCCGTATTTTCTGAGCTGGAGTCTGGATCTGCACAGACTCTTCCGCTCTTTTCCTGGGCCAGGCGCAGGACTGCTGCATTTCTGCACAGTTCACTGGTCAGGTTCAAGATTTCCTTCGGTGACACAGTTGCTGTAGCACCGGTGCCGGATTTCTGAGTTTTTACTCAACTCTTCTTACCCATTTTCTGACTGCCCGCTTCCCCTAGTGCAGCGGAACGACGCACTCCGGCCTGGACCCCGCCATCCGCCTCAACCAACCCCCAGGCGGTGGCAGTGGCCGCCGTGGGCCGGACGGGAGGGGTGGGACGGCAGCCTGAGACAGCCCTGCGGACACGGCTCAACCCCCGTTGAGATGTTTTAAACCAAGAAAGTACCCTAATTGCTTTTAATTTATCAATGAATTATTTTTATTTTGTTTTAGAGACAGAGTTTTGCCCTGTCACCCAGGCTGAAGTGCAGTGGCATAATCATAGCTCCTTGCAGCCTTGAACTCCTGGCCTGAACTGATCATCCTGCCTCAGACTCCCAAGTAGCTGGGAAAACAGGTGCGTGCTACCACGTCTAGCTAATTTTTGTATTTTTAGCAGAGATGGAGTTTCACCGTGTTGACCAGGCTGATCTTGAACTCTTGGCCTCAAGAGATCTGCCTGCCTTGGTCTTCCAAAGTGCTTGATTTACAGACGTGAGCCACTGTGCCCAGCCTATTGTTTCGATTTTCAATTACTTAATGATGTATGATGTTCAGTATCTTTTCATATGTTTATTTGCCATGTGTTTATCTTCATTTATGAGATTCAGATCTTTTGTCCATGTTGAAATTAGATTGTTTGTGTTCTTATGGTTGCACTTTAAGAGTTCTTTGTGGCCGGGCGTGGTGGCTCACGCCTGTAATCCCTGCACTTTGGGAGGCCGAGGCAGGTGGATCACGAGGTCAAGAGATCGAGACCATCCTGGTCAACATGGTGAAACCCCGTCTCTACTAAAAATACAAAAAATTAGCTGGGCATGGTGGTGCGTGCCTGTAATCCCAGCTACTCGGGAGGCTGAGGCAGGAGAATTGCCTGAACCCAGGAGGCGGAGGTTGCCGTGAGCCGAGATTGCGCCATTGCACTCCAGCCTGGGTAACAAGAGCGAAACTCCGTCTCAAAAAAAAAAAAAAGAGTTCTTTGTATGTTTTGGATGCAATCTTTTATAAGGTATGTGTTTTGCAAGTTCTTCCCGAGTATGTGACTTGTCTTTTCCTTCTTTTTTCTGAGTCCAAGTCTTGCTCTGTCACCCAGGCTGGAGTGCAGTGGCATAATCATGGCTCACTGCAACCTCTGCCTCCTGGGTTCAAGCAGTTTTCCCTGCTTCAGCGTCCTGAGTAGCTGGGATTACAGGTGCGCGCCACCACACCCAGCTAATTTTTTGTATTTTTAGTAGAGATGGTGTTTCCCCATGTTAGCCAGGATGGTCTCTATCTCTTGACCTCGTAATCTGCCTGCCTTGGCCTCCTGAGTGCTGGGATTACAGGCGTGAGCCACCACGCCTGGCCTTCATTCTCTTAACACTTTTTCATAGAGCAGAAATATTTAATTTTAATGAAGTACAACTTGTCATATTTTTCTTTTATGGATTATGCTTTTGGTGCTCATCTCCAAACCAAAAGTCACTAAAATACTCTTCTGTGTAATCTTGGGGGAGTTTTATAGTTTTGCATTTTATGTATAGGTCTATGATCTATTTTACACTTATCATAGCCAAAGGCCAAGGAGCAGTTAGGTCTGTGATCCTATTTATTTATTAATTTTTAAGACAGAGTCTGGCTCTGTTGCCCAGGCTGGAGAGTAGTGGCACAGTCTCTGCTTACTGCAACCTCTGCCTCCTGGGCTCAAGTGATTCTTGTGTTACATCCTCCCAAACAGCTGGGATTACACGCGTGTGCCACCACACCTGGCTAATTTTTCTCTTGTTAGTAGAAATGGGTCTCGCCACGTTGCCCAGGCTGGGCTTAAATTCCTGCCCTCAAGTGATCTGCCCTCCTCAGCCTTCCAAAGTGCTGGGATTACAGGCCTGGGCCATGGCACCCAGACTGAGGTTTTTTTTAAAGAAATAATTCACAGGTGGGGTAACTTCATTTCAAAAATAAAAATATTAGCTTCATGATATTCCAAAATATGGTTTTGTTCTGTAGATTATAAAAATCAGGGCAGCTCTAAGGTAGTTCGGAGCCCGAATGTCAGCAGAAGCATAGAATGGAAGGCACATGTGGCTGGCAATTTCCCTTCACTAGGAGCCTATTTGAATTTAAATTACGCACAATAAATGTCAAGTCTTCCCCCATTTATCTGAGTAACTTAAAAGTTCTGTACGTTGAAAAAAGATCTTTGTACATCAAAGGCTCCTTAACAATGTGAATCTTCTCACCTCTCTCGTGGGAGGAAGTGTCAAGTTGATTGACAAGATGACTTTCTGCTTGCTCCAGAAAGGAAGGCTCCTCGGCTGTCAGAGACCCAAGATGTGCCTTTGTCTCTCCCTTCTCCATCAGCAGCTTGGATCCGCCTTCTCCCAGGGAAACTGTCATGGCGCTCAGCACTTTGCTGTCTGCCCAAGTGGGTCACCTCCTGAGAGGTGCCACCATCGGGGCAGTACACCATTAAGCGGGGTGACTTGTTCTCAGGGTCCCGTTACTGAGTCTTCTGTCAATACATTCAAACAAAGGCATTATAAAACCAACTGAAAACGGAATTGTAGAATGCACCCTCTCCAACTTGAGCCATGCATGCTGGTTCAGGGAGCACTTCAAGCCCTCCGAGCTCTAAAAATAAGTCTCGCTGGGTGTCTGTGAGCCTGGGGGTGTAAGACCAAGACCCTGGCTCATTGGAATCTCGGTGGATGTGAGTACAATCGGAGAGGCATTGGCCCCAGGCGGCCCACAGTGGCAGGGTGGACAGAGAGCTGGGTGGAGCTGGGGCAGGGCCCCCACCCTCCTGGCCAGGCAGGGGCTGGGGCACTGGGATTCTGAGTCACGGTGTTCCCAGCCCGGCTGTAACCCCAGGACCCTGCGTGCATCTTCAGCCTCTCTGGGTTTGTTTGCTAATCTTTGGTAAGTCACGGTTCTTGCTCTGCTGACCTGCCGGCCATAAAAGAGTTATTTTCTTTCGACCTCGTAACTCTTTTTTTTTACATTTATTGTGTACTTTATTACAATGTAATAACAACAGAAATAAAGTACACAATAAATGTAAAAAAAAAAAAAAGAGTTACGAGGTCGAAAGAAAATAAATGAGAGCTCCGAACACCGTGACCTGCTCTTACTGTGAATCTTGCAGAGCCGGGAAATCACTATCTGGGCCCAGCTCTTACTGTCAAAGTACAGACAACCCGAGACACACCGCAGCCCCGCGGGGAGCCCCGACCCCAGGCCTGCCCACCCACGCCCTGCGCACCGCGCCCTGGGCTCGGGCTGCCCGCGGGGACGCAGCTGCCCCCTGCTGCCCCCTGCTGCCCGAGCCTGAGCAGCGGCTCCGCGCAGACCTTCCTTCCAGCCCGGCGGGTTCAGCCCGAGTGGACAGGGCCCTCCAGGGAGGCGGCATCACCCCAGTGCCAATAAACCTCGGGAATGGAGAGTGCACCCGGGCCGATGCCTGCGCTCCTGAAGTGCTGACCCTGTGGACACCCGGGGACTTGGGGCAGGGCCCAGAGGCTGCCTGGATGTGGAGTGCGGGCGCCTGCAGTGGAGACAAATCAGGAAACCCTGACTCAGGCGCGGCAGGTGTCTGTCCCTCCCCAGCGGGTGTCTGTGCCCCACAGCAGGTGTCTGTACCTCCCCAGCAGGTGTCTGTGCCCCCCAGCAGGTGACTGTGTCCCCACAGCAGGCGTCTGTCCCTCCCCAGCAGGTGTCTGTCCCTCCCCAGCAGGTGTCTGTCCTCCCCACCAGGCATCTGTCTCTCTCCAGCAGGTGTCTGTGCCCCCAGCAGGCGTCTGTGTCCCCACAGCAGGCGTCTGTCCCTCCCCAGCAGGTGCCTGTCCCTCCCCAGCAGGTGTCTGTGCCCCACAGCAGGTGTCTGTCCCTCCCCAGCAGGTGTCGGTACCCCACAGCTGGTGTCGGTGCCCCGCAGAAGGTGTCGGTGCCCCCAACAGTAGGTGTCGGTGCCTCACAGCAGGTGTCTGTGTCCCTACAGCAGGTGTCTGTGCCCCACAGCAGGTGTCGGTGCCCCCAACAGTAGGTGTCGGTACCCCACAGCAGGTTTCAGTGCCCCACAGCAGGTGTCGGTGCCCCGCAGAAGGTGTCGGTGTCCCCACAGTAGGTGTCGGTGCCTCACAGCAGGTGTCTGTGTCCCTACAGCAGGTGTCTGTGCCCCACAGCAGGTGTCTGTGTCCCACAGCAGGTGTCTGGGCCTCCGCAGCAGGTGTCTGTCTCCCTAGCAGGTGTCTGTGCCCCACAGCAGGTGGTGCAGTCGGTGCCCCCACAGTAGGTGTCGGTGCCCCACAGCAGGTGTCGGTGCCTTACAGCAGGTGTCTGTGTCCCCACAGCAGGTGTCTGTGCCCCACAGCAGGTGTCGGTGCCCCCACAGTAGGTGTCTGTGTCTCCCCAGCAGGTGTCTGTGCCCCCACAGCAGGTGTCTGTGTCCCCACAGTAGGTGTTGGTGCCCCCACAGTATGTGTCAGTGACCCACAGCAGGTGTCTGTGTCTCCACAGCAGGTGTCTGTGCCCCATAGCAGGTGTCAGTGTCTCCCCAGCAGGTGTCTGTGGCCCACAGCAGGTGTCGGTGCCCCCACAGTATGTGTCAGTGACCCACAGCAGGTGTCGGTGCCCCTACAGCAGGTGTCTGTGTCCCCACAGCATGTGTCTTGCCCCGCAGCAGGTGTCTGTGCCCCCACAGCAGGTCTTGGTGCCCCCACTGCAGGTGTCTCTGTCTCCCCAACAGGTTTCTGTGCCCCACAGCGGGTGTCTTGCCCCACAGCAGGTGTCGGTGCCCCCACAGCAGGTGTCTGTGCCCCCACAGCAGGTGTCTGTGTCCCCACAGCAGGTGTCTGTGTCTCCCCAGCAGGTGTCTGTGTCTCCCCAGCAGTTGTCTGCACCCTCCAGCAGGTGTCTGTGCCCCCCAGTAGATGTCTGTGTCCCCCCAGCAGGCATCTGGACCCCCTCAGCAGGTGTCTGTGCCTCCCTGCTAAGGCAGGTGTCTATGTTCCCTCAGCAAGTGGCAGTGACTCTCCTGGCAGGGCCCACAAGGAAGTCTTCTGCCCCTTGGGCCTTCTCCTTAGAAAGCCAGTGACATTGCCTGACCCCTTCTCTGCCAGGACAACTGGTTCCTAAGGTGAGTGCCACTGGGGAGAGTTCTCCTGTGGTGAGTGCTCCTGGAGTGAGGGTCCCTGGGGTGAGTGCTCCCAGGATGAATGCCCTGGGGTGAGTGCCTTTGGAGTGGGTGCTCCTGGGGTGAGTGCCCCTGGAATGGATGTCCCTGAGGTGAGCTTTTCTGGGGTGAGTGCTCCTGTGGTGGGTGCCCCTGGGGTGAGTGCTCCTGTGGTGGGTGCCCCTGGGGTGAGTGCTCCTGTGGTGGGTGCCCCTGGGGTGAGTGCTCCTGTGGTAAATGCTCCTGGAGTGAGTGCTCCTGGGTGAGTGCTCCTGTGGTGGGTGCCCCTGGGGTGAGTGCTCCTGTGGTAAATGCTCCTGGGTGAGTGCTCCCATGGTGGGTGCCCCTGGGGTGCGGCTGCTGGTCTAGGAGCCCCGTGTTTGCCACCCCCCTTCCTCATGGAGAAAGCAGAAGCCTTGGAGAAGGCTCTGAAGAAGCTGTGGGTGTTCAGGAGGAGAGAAGTGGGCAAGTCCATTCCCCCAGGGAACCCGGCAGGTACAACACACCCGGGTGAGTGTGGTCACACCACAGCACAAAACCACACACACCACACACAGCACAAATCACACACACACCACACACACCACACACAGCACAAACCACACACACCACACACACATCACACACACCACATGACATACACAGCACAAAATCACACACAAAACACAACCACACACATTTGCCACACACACCACGTCCCCACCACATACAACACACATACCACACAAGCACACACCACACACACCACACCCATGCCAAGCACCACACACACATTACACACATCACACACACCACAAAACCACACATGAAACACACACATACACTCCAAAACCACGCAAACACAAAACATACCATACACGTTACATATGCACCACACACCCCACACATCACAGACACATATATGCCCTCCCACATACACACACCACTCTCATACTGAAAACCATACATACACACACTATACACACATGCACGGCACACATCACACTCCCCACCACACACTGCATGTGCATGCACACCCACATCCACACGCAATACTCAAAGGTGCAGGCTGGTGCCAATGTTCCATCCCCATAGGTTGCCTACCCCCGGGATGAGTGTGCCCTGGAAGGAGGCAGTCAGGAGATATGGGTGGGCCCCGTGACTGCACAGTGTTTGGGGATGCCAGGGGCTGGCGGGGGAATGGGGAGCAGGATCCAGGCTGGGCCCTCTAGCCCCACACTGACTTCATGGCCATCTTGGCCATTTCTAGCAGGGTCCATGTGGCATGGCTGCAGGTTTTGGGCCACTCAACATGCTGGGCATGGCCAGCTTACTGCCTTCCAGCCTCAGGGCGTGCTCCAAGAAGTGGCCTGCAGGGAGCTCTTGTTCTTCCTGTTGTCGGACCAGACAGATGTAGCAGCCATGGTACTTGGTGTGCATGGTGCTTGGTGAGTATGGTACTTGGTGAGCATGGTACTTGGTGAGCCTGACACTTGACATGCATAGTACTTGGTGAGTGTGGCGCTTGGTAAGGCTGATACTTGGTATGCATAGTACTTGGTGAGGATGGCCCTTGGTGTGCATGGTACTTGGTGAGTGTGATACTTAGTGAGTATGGTACTTGGTGAGCATGATACTTGGTGAGTGTGGTACTTAGTATGGTACTGAGCGAGTGTGGTACTTGGTGAGCATGGTACTTGGTGTGCATGATACTTAGTGAGCATAGTATTTGGTGTGCCTGGTACTTGGTGAACATGGTACTTGGTGTGTATAGCACTTGGTGAGCATGGTACTTGGTGTGGATAGTATTTGGTGAGTGTGGTACTTGGTGAGTGTATTACTTGATATGTGTGGTACTTGATGTGAGTAGTACTTGGTTTGCATGGTACTTGGTGAGTGTGGTGCTTGGTGTGTGTGGTACTTGGCATGCTTGGCACTTGGTGAGCATGTTACTTGGTGTGCCTGGTACTTGGTGAGCATGGTACCTGGTAAGCATGGTACTTGGTGTGTGTGGTACTTGGTGAGAGTGATACTTGGTCCTGTTTGAGATGGTACCTGGTGAGCATGGTACTTGGTGTACGGCCACTTTGGGGAACAGCCTTGCACCCCCTCCACACAGATGGGCCTCTTACCGCAATTATTCTTCCCACAATGTCTGGGGAACATCGATTTCTCTGTTCTCTGGTGGATGTGGAGCTCTGTGAGGGTAGAGGCCCCTCCTACCATGGTGGTCTCCAGTCCTAAGCCCAGGGCTCAGAGCATGGTCTGGAGGAGGTATGTTTGATACGGGGTGAGCGTTCCTGGTTATTCATTCTCAGGATGATTCCTCCACCCTGTAGTGGGGAAGCGTCCCAGTGCTTTAGAAAGTGGCTGCAAAGTTGCCCAGGACAGGACCAGCCTCTGCTCCATAGAGCAGGGCTCAACAGGGAGAAGGGGAGTCAGGCCCAGTGTGGCCTCCCAGGGGTTGTGGGCAGCTTAAGGCAGAGAGCGTGGGGTGGGGTTGTCCTTCCAGGGAAAGCTGATTGGCAGGAGACCTGCTGGTCCTCGCTGTCTGCTGCCTTGGAGGTGGGGAGGGGGAAGTGATGGCCCTCTCCTCTCCTGTGTACCCTCTCCCTGTCACTTGTACCCCCCAATGTCAGAAGCCCCCTGCAAACTAGTTGGTCCACTCGTGGGTAGACCCAGGTCAGCCTGATCTGAGCTCTTCCCAGGATTTCTGATGGGACCTGAAGGGGAGGATTTGGGTCATGGGGCTGTTGGGACAGAAAGCCCAGCGTCGTCTGGAGCTGTTTCCTGGCTCTAGTTGAAGTTGAGGATGGGGAGTCAGAGGGAAGCAGAGAGAGGGTTCACAGTGAGGAACACCCTGAGCCCAGGCAGGGGTGGAATCAGCTCAGCCAGTGGGGCTGGAGCCCCCAGGATCCCCGAGAGGAAGCAATGGTTTGGCGGGGAGACCTCACGGGCCTGGGGTGAGGAACTCGGTATCCAGGACTCTGCCTGTGTGGGGAGGACCACACTCTCCTCATATGCATCTCAGCCTGGGGTGCTCTGGAGCCTACTGGGGCCACTCCCTTACCCCATGCCCACCCCTGAAGCCAGAAGGAGGGGTGCGGGATCTCTAGAGCAGGCCCATGCAGCCCCCACCTGTCAGCCCCTGGGTCAGCCTCTGGGCCTCCAGAGCCCTGGCCACATGACCTACCTGAGGGTCCTGGCCAGGCCCCACCCACATCCCGGCACTCCCTGCAGACCAGCCTTCTGGCCGGAGCTGCCTGCATCCACCTCAGCTTTTGTGAATCTTCTAGTGAAAGTTTTCCACATGCAGACACACCTCCTTCACCTCCTCTTACCATGCTTCGCTTCATTGCATTTTTCACACATTGGCTGTTTCTGGCATCACTGCACGAGACGAGTCCATAGGCACCATTTATCCAAGAGCCCGTGCTCACTTCATTAGTGTTTTCTAGCAATAAATATTTTAAAGTGAAGGTATGTGCATTTTTTAGACATAATGCGATCACACACTTAATAGACTGCAGTGTGGCATAAACCTGTATTTTACATGCACTAGGAAACCTGGACGTGTGTGTGGTGGGGTTTGTTGCGATGGTCACCGTATCGCGGCGGTCTGGAACCGAGCCCACGATGCCCTGAGGTCTGCCTGTGCCTCCTCATCCTCCAGGCATCTCTCTGCTCACCTTGCTCTTAGAAGAAACGAGGTGAAAGATAGGCTGACACCCAAAAGGAATAAAAACCCACTGGAAATCTTTGCTGCAGCCTCTCCAGAAGTGTCCAGGAGTAATTGTGCTGCATGAGCAAGAGATCCTGCCACTCCTCAGAGAGTCTGTCCACCAAGCAGGGCGCTCTCTCCCCGGACTTCATCCAAACCCAGCAGTCCCTGCCTCTCCCTGTGGGTCTGGATGTGCCACCACCTTCTTCTCCGTGAGAACCCTTTCTAAGCTCACGTGGTGGGCCAGTCATGGCTTCCGATGGTATGTCCATGACGTGATTCTCGGAACCTGTGAATGTGACCTTATTTGGAAGAAGGGTTTTGTAGCGTGATTAAGCATCTTGGGATGGTGAGATCATCCTGGATTATCCTGGTGGGCCCTAAATGTCGTCACACAAATCCTAATTAGAGAGAGGTGGAGGGAGACTCAACACACACAGGGGAAGAGGCAGCATGAAGATGCAGGGAGAGAGTGGAGTGATGTGACCAACAGCCAACCACTGCTGGCAGCCCCTGCAGTGCCAGGGGGAAGGAGCCTCCCAAGGGAGCACAGCCCTGCTGACACCTTGATTTTGGTCCAGTGAAACTGATTCCAGACTTCTGGACTCTAGAACGGTGAGAGAATACAGTTCTGTCGTCTTAAGCAGTAAAATTTGTGGTAACTTGTTACAGCAGTCGTGGGAAACAAATATATCCCCCAACCTCGTCTCACTGGACGTCTCTGCATATTTTGGATACAAGCCCTTTATCCAAAACGTGTTTTGAAAATATTTTCTCCCAGTCTATGACTTGTCTTTTCCTCGACTTAACAGCATCTTTCACAAAGCAGAGGTTTTGAGTCTTAATTAAATCAAACATCAATTTGGGGTTGTTATCTGAAAACCAAACCCAAGGTCACACACATTTTCTGCGTGGCGTGTTCCAGAAAGTTTGGGATGTTTCACGTTCTACATTTCGGTCTATAATCCACTCTGAGTGAGTTTTGTGAAGGGCAGATGATCTGTGTCTAGATGTTCTTTATCAGTTTGGGGACGTTCCATTATGTAAAACTTTGCTAAGTTACTGCTTCCCCAAATGATAAAGTGGAACTTCCCCAAATTGATAAAGGCACATGGCTCACGCCTGTAATCCCAGCACTTGGGGAGGCCTAGGTGGGCAGATCACCTGAGGTCAGGAGTTCAGAACCAGCCTGGCCAACATGGTGAAACCGTGTCTCTACCAAAAATACAGAAACTAGCCAGGTGTGGCGGCAGGTGCCTGTAATCTCAGTACTCGGGAGGCTGAGGCACAAGAATCGCTAGAACCCAGGAGGCAAAGGTTGCAGTGAGCTGAGATTGTATCACTGCACTCCAGTCTGGGTGACAGAGCCAGACTCCGTCTCAAAAAAATTTTTTTACTAAGTTACTATAAGAAGTTCTCTTCTTAAAGCAATTTAGAAAGTTATTTTCTGGAATTAACAGTGGATACATGTTTCAGGGAGCATCTCTTTCCACATGGCTGCCTGTAGATGCCCCTTTCCTCTTAGCTCCGGGACCCCTCCCTGCTCCAGGCAGACCCACCAGCTCCCAGCCACTCGGGCCCCTCTTGTGCACCCTCTGAAGGACCTGGGTCCCTCCGCCCTCTGCTTGCCTGCTGGTGTCTTCACTGCCAGAGCTTCCCATGCTCCAGTCCCCTCGGCCATTCCACGCTTTCCTTCACTCTGGAAAATTGCCTGACCACTGAAGTGGCACCTTTGGATTTAATTAGCCCTACTTAAAGGAAAAGCTGTTTTTCCAAAGTAGATTTTGTGAATGAGGTTTTAATGCTGGGCATTGTAATACCTGATGAGGCTTTGTTCAATACCTTATTGGCACCTTCAAAGGACAACTAGTGTGTTTGGTCAGGATTTGGGGTCACCTCCCCTCCCCTCCCAGGGAGTTCTGTGCCCACCTGGGGGTCTCAGGAGACAAAGGAAGGTGGGACCTAGGCAGAGACCCAGTGACGCTCCTGGTGTGGGTGCAGTGATCTGGTGCAGCTCCTATTATCCCTTCTTACAGATGAGGAGACTGAGGCACAGCAGGAGGCAGTAACTTCCCAAAGTCACACCACTAGTAAGTGGCAACCCAGGCCTGGAGCCTGAAACTTGAAGCTGCTTCTCCATCTTCCCCTCTGATCCTGCCCCCGAGGCCAATGAGGGCGGGTCAGCTGGGTGGGGAATGGGACGGGGCCTGCAGTGACCACTGGCAGGGAACTGGCCAGCAGTCCTCTCCTCTCTAGGCCTCAAGAGACAAGAAGGCTGGCTTTGAAAGACGGGAAGGGCAGTGGGCCCTGTATCGAGGAGGCTGGGACTGTGGGGTCTCCTCCAGCACCCACACTGAGCCTGTGTCCGGGTTCCAGCCTCCCTGGAACCTTCCCTGCGAGGGAGGGGAGGGGGAGGCAGAAGCCCCTTTAGGACCTGCGTGGCTCCTGGGGACCAGGCCCTAATGCCTGGGCATGCCCACCCTCCCACACCTGGAGGATCGGGGCTTGGGCTCCAAGGGTCCTGCTGATGGCCTGGAATGGGGCCACCTGCAGCCGCCCAGTCGGAGACCAAGTCACTGGGCCTGGGCCTGCCCACCAGACACACAAACTGCACAAACAGAGCAACATCCGCCTTGAGGCAGGAGCCGCTGAAGGTGTTGGGGTTCAGGGGCCTGTGGCTCATTTTCCCTTAAGATCCAGTTGTGGGGAGATCCAGCCCCCTCAGCGCCACTGTTGTATCCTCTGGGGAGGGGCAGCCAGGTTCAAAACGCTCTTTGGTCAGGTTGTGTAGACAAGGCCTAAATAATTTAGACTCAGGACATATTCCAGAGGCAAACATCCTTCCTGGCCGGGAGATCGAGACACCTGCTTCTTCCAAGGGGAAGACCCCATGGAAACAAACTCCCACCCCCTCCCAGCTGAGGCCCCTCCACCCTTAGACTCCATTCTGGGGGGCTGGAGCTTGGAGGGGCATCTCCACACTTGCCCAGCTGGTGCTTCCCTGGCTGGGGAGGGAGAGGGGCCTCAGGGTTTGGCTGGCAGTCCCCGGGGAGGTGCACACTCACCTCCTGGCTCCTTCCTGGGATGAACCTGGCAGGAGGAGGCAGCCTCAGCGGGTCAGAGCGGGTCTTAGAGAGCAACAGCAGTGCTGGACGTGCCACGGGGTGCTGCTCTCGTGCCCACTTTCAAGCACTGGGAGCCGGATCTTTCAAGGCAACCTCACTTTTCACTGGACTTTGGTTGAGCTGTCTGCAAACAGGCAGGAGGACACCCGAAATGAGGTCGGCATGGCGGCTTTCATCCCAGCTGCAGGCTCCGCTTCCCAGCACTGCTCTCCCCTCCTCGAGCGCCTCGTTTTCCTCCACCTTGTCATCCGTCATCGCCTTTTAACTTTCATTGTTTTAGAGAGGAGGAAACTGAGGCATTTTCCTGTCACTCTGAAAGAAAGAGAAAAAACAAAGAAAATGCCCATGTCATTCGCATTGTAAGAAACAGGTAGAAAAAAAATTGCTCATTTCTTTTGAGTTTGGACACAAAATCTTCCTCCTGGGTTGGCCACGGGGGAAGGAAGTTCTGGTCTCTGAGAATTACTGTTAAAATCTTCCATGACGATTTCATTTTACATGTTAATCTGGTTTCCACTCGAGTTCTGAGGAAGAGGGTATGGGAGATTCTGAAAGGTTTTGTGATGTTAGGGTTAGAGCTTTGCTTACTGGCATCACAAAATCAAGCCAGTAAAATTAAGAGAAAAGAAGGCGCTTTGCCAAATCACAGGTGCAATCAATTGCAGAAGAGATGCTGGTTACACAGACACCTTGGCCATCTCCACGGGTCCCTCGACTTTGCATTTCTGGAGCAGGGCTGGGCCTGTGTAGCATTGCCAAGCGTCCCAGGAAGGAGCCAGCAGGTGAGCGCGCCCCTCCTCGGGGGCTGCCCACCAAACCCTGAGCCCCACCCCTTCCCTAGCCAGAGAGGCACCAGCTGGGCGAGTGTGGCGATGCCCCTCCAAGCTCCAGCCCCCCAGAATGCAGTCTAGGGTGGAGGGACCTCAGCAAGTGGGTGGGAGTTTACTTCTGTGGGATCTTTCCCTTGTAAGAGGCAGGTGTCACGATGCAGGAGTGAGGGCCTCCCAGATGGGCCATGGGGACCGGTCTCCTGGGAGGAGTTTCCTGGGGTCCCATTCCGGCACACTGAGGAAGCAAAGCCATTTTCTAGCACAGAGGAGAGAGACACTGAGGACAGACAAGAGTGGCCAAGATGGGGGATTTTCCTTCTGGGATGGGGGCCACTCTGCTTTCTCCTGGTGGATTTGGTCAGAGTCTCTGAGGTCTTCCTGTGCGGCACTGGGCCTGGCCTGAGCACCTTGCCCTCAACCTCAGCCTGTCCTTCCTGGCCTCCCTGGAACTCCCCCCGAGCACCAAGGTAGACCACATACACCTTTGCTGAATTAAAGAATTAATGTCGGTCAGGTGCGGTGGGTCACACTGGGGGCGGCAGCTCATACCTCAGCACTTTGGGAGGCCGAGGCTGGCGGATCATCTGAGCTCAGGAGTTTGTGACCAGCCTGGGCAACATGGCGAAAACCCCGTCTCTACTAAAATACAAAAAATTAGCAGGGCATGGCAGCGTGTGCCTGTAGTCCCAGCTACTTGGGAGGCTGAGGCAGAAGAACTGCTTGAACCCGGGAGGTGTAGGTTGCAGTGAGCTGAGATCGAGGTACTGCACTCCAGCCTGGCTGACAGAGCAAGACTCCATCTCAAAAAAAAAAAAAATGCTCTGAATTCCAGAGCTCCAAGAAGCTCTGCTTATAGAAGCAGGCCTCTGTGTTTATGGGGGTCCCCCACTAAGGAGAATCGAAGCCTGAGGCATCTCTGACTCTGAAGGAGTTCCCGTAGGGAGTGGCCGCAGGGTGCAGGTGAGGACGCAGCCAGGCTGTGGACGGGAAGGGGCCAGGTGCTGTTTAGAACTAGCTCCGGCATCTCAGGCCTCTGCTCAGCGCTGCTGTGACCCAGGAATGGGGCATCCCCTGAGCCCCCAAGAGCAGAGTTTGTTCCTTCCAAAGCCGGTGCTAGGGTTGCTGCGTCACCCGCGTTAGCCCCCATGCCCGTCATGCCCGGGGCCACTGTTCACTCAGGAAACAGCTCCCTAGCAGGGTGGTGCCTGGAGCTGGGCTCTCTAGTCACAGCCGCTTGGGGTGGTTCTGTGTGGGAGCTGGCCAGCCTGGCCCCCTGGGTCCCGGTTCTGTGTGGGAGCTGGCCAGCCCGGCCCCCTGGGTCCCGGTTCTGTGTGAGAGCTGGCCAGCCCGGCCCCCTGGGTCCCGGTTCTGTGTGGCAGCTGGCCAGCCCGGCCCCCTGGATCCCGGTTCTGTGTGGCAGCTGGCCAGCCCGGCCCCCTGGGTCCTGGTTCTGTGTGGCAGCTGGTCAGCCCGGCCCCCTGGGTCCTGCTTCTGTGTGGGAGCTGGCCAGCCCGGCCGCCCAGGTCCTGGTTCTGCGTGGGAGCTGGCCAGCCCGGCTCCCTGGGTCCCGGTTCTGTGTGGGAGCTGGCCAGCCCGGCCCCCGGGACCCGGTTCTGTGTGGGAGCTGGCCAGCCCAGCCCCCTCGGTCCCGGTTCTGCGTGGGAGCTGGCCAGCCCGGGCGCCTGGATCCTGCCTTCTCCGAGTGAGGCGTGAGGATGAGCTGGCCTCTCCCAGCTGCGGGCAGGGAGTGTGGATGCGCAGCCCGGAGTCAGCCGTGGGCCCTTTGGTATCATGGACTTGGGCCACGGGTGCTGGGAATAAGGCCTCTGCACTGCGTCCCCAGCTTGGACTAAAGGCTCCTTCTTTGAATCAGGGATTAATGCCCCACTCTTAATTCCAGAGCATGAAAGACGCCACGTTCTCGTCTCCCTGTTGTCCCCTAGCTCCCCACTCTGGTGAGACTCCACCGGTCTGAGACAGCAGGGCTTTCTGCTTCTTCTAGTTATAGATTGATGAAAGTTCGGACCTCCTGTCCCAAGGAGGACTTTCTGGAACCCTGTGTGCTGCCAAATGTCTCCTCTGGGTGCCCAGCATCCTGCCCTGAGGGCTAGCTCATGGTTCCCTCCACCCCAGGCCGTGAGACGTGGAGCCCCGGCCTCTCCCCAGGGCTTGGTACACCCAGCTGGTCAGAAAAAAGTCCTTTGTAGGACTCAAGGGCAGGCCCTGCCTGGACCCGGGGCCCAGCTTCCCGATTTCCTGTTGGCTGCACTCTGCCTGTGTGGCATCTAAAATCTGCAGCTGAGAACAGCGAGTGCCCCATGCTGTAGACACACGAGGCCCTCGGTGCTGTGTGACCTCACAGAGTCCCTGCCACAAAGACGAGGCCACGGAGCATGGGGGTGAGTCCGTACATTTCACTGCATCTCTCACTCACCCGATGTTCCAAGTACACAGATCTCAGTGTTCCAGAAACTTCTATCACTAGACATGAGATTCATTTTTCTTTATCTGGGCACTCATTTTGTGTTCAATATTTTAATACTTGTCATTTCAAACGGATATGTCAGAGTCAAGCAGAGGATAATTGACTTGGAGAGATGAGACTCCATAAATAATATAAATAACAATCAAAGAGTAATTTGGGTGCACTTGTGGATACTGAGGACAGATACTCGAATGCTGGTCTGCAATGGTACGTGTTGTTTATCGTCACTAGCTTGCAATAAAGGACACACGATTCCATGAGTTGGAGACGCGGATGCTCTGGGTCCCGGGCCACACCCTGTGACCTGTGGGCAGTGCGTCTCATGGGCAGGTGTGTGCCTGAGGGTGCTCTCGGCGTTGGAAGCTGCCCTTGCCTCATCCCTAATCGTTCGATCTAGGCTGGTAAGAAGTTAGTGCCTGGAGAAGACAATGTGTCTTTGGCTAACTCTGCGCCTGCTGGGAGGAGCTCCTGTCTGTAATCCTGCCTCATTGCCGGGTCAGAAACACACGATGTATGTGGACAAAAACGTGGCATCTTCCCAGGCACTGATCTTACTCCACGGCAGCTCATGGAAGCATCGTTTTCTCTATTAAAATGAAGAAGTATGTTCTACAGAGTGAAATACTGGTGTCAAAAATAGTTAGTAAAATGTGTAGGACATTTTCTTTGTGTGGCTGGTGGCTCCAGACCACATTCCAGATCCCTGGTGAGCCAGCTTCCTTGCCCTGCATCTGGGGACAGCTCCGGCAGCCCTGGGGTGGGCGTCCTGCCCAGCTTGGCCCTCAGGCCCTGCAGGTACTCCCTGGGTGATGCTGGGTGAGTTCCTGGGCTTGGAGAGCCTCTGTTTCCAGGTCACGTCCCTGATGTGATCCTGGCAGGCGAGGGTGAGGGGACCTGGTCCTGGGCAGCCTTGTCCCTGCCTGGCCCCTCCCTCCCACCGGGCTGGAGGGTGGCTTCAGCTTCAGCCACTCAGAACTTTTGATCTAAACCAACTTCTGCTGCTTATTCAAGACATGACAACCCGAAGGATTTCAAGCTTTCCCTGGAAATTGATTTGGATTTTGGTCTTAGGGCTAATTTTTACCTTTTAAAGATGACAGCATGTGCCATGTCAGGGAAGGAAGGCAGGATATTGCTGGTGAGTTGAGCCATGGAAAGTATTTGGCAAGACAGGTCCTGGGGACCCCAGGGACCCCCACAGAGCTCATCCGAAGAACTCGCCTCTGCTAGACATGCGCTTATTCACAAGGCAGCGGTGCTTTGAAAACGCCAAGTCTCAGATGAATGAGAAACCACGGACAGGCTGTGGGAAGGCCCGGCAGCCCGGCCGTGTCTCGGATGAATGAGAAACCACGGACAGGCCGTGGGAAGGCCCGGCATCCCGGCGTGTCTCGGATGAATGAGAAACCACGGACAGGCCGTGGGAAGGCCCGGCAGCCTGGCTGTATCTCGGATGAATGAGAAACCAAAGGCCCGGCAGCCCGGCCCCGCCACATGCATCTTGCTGCCTGCACCGCCCCTCCCCATTCCTGAGTCCTCCCCATGTCCCGCCGAAGGACTGGTGGGTCATGGCCTCATAGGTTTATCACACAAATTAAATATACTTATTTTGGACAACATTAACATGTCCATCAGCTCTGATTTTTAAAATATCTGTTAAATTAGCAGGAGTTCGATTTTATCCCTTACATGGACTGAAAGCCAGTACTGATTTCTTCAGCTGGCTCAACATAACTGCAAACTAAGGTCTTGAATACAGCTTATTAACGCTTTTAATGCAAAAACCCCAACATTTCAACAGAGATACAATTCTGGCATAAAAATAAGAGCAATTATGAAGGCTTTAGGAGGTGAAAAGTCAGCTCTGCCTTAAATGGATGATGCTGGAGATTTTATTAGTAAATGTGGATTTATGTCATCTGAGATTACTCACCAACAACGACATTCTTCCGAGCCTGGCTGAAGCTGCCCTCCGCTCTCCCAGGAGACCAGCACTGCTGTGGCTTAATTTTTGACTTCCACACTGTGGAGTGTTTGGGAAGCGTCCCCCAGCCTCTGGGCAGGAAGGCAGAGCCCTCTCAAGTTTCTCCTCTTGCTGCTGGAATTGCGCCATCCTTGGAGTAGATTTGAAACAACCAATCCTCCAGATCTGGGGCGTTCGCACCCAGCCTTGGAAAACGTGCCCCAAGGTCAGAATCGGAGTTTTACCGCTGGGAGAGCTCTGTGAATAGAACTTCACACCAAGCTGGAGTTCTAGGTCTCACAGAGCTGCTGAGCACTGGCCATGTGGCTGGTGTGGCTGAAGAACTGATTTTCAGATTTCATTTCGTTATAATTAATTTGAATTTAGGCCAGGCATGGTGGCTCATGCCTATAATTCCAGCAGTTTGGGAGACCAAGGTAGGCAGATCACCTGACGTCAGGAGTTTGAGACCAGCCTGGCCAACATGGAGAAACCCTGTCCCTACTAAAAATACAAAAAATTAGCCAGGGGTGTCGGTGGGTTCCTGTAATCTCAGCTACTTGGGAGGCTCAGGCAGGAGAATTGCTTGAACCCAGGGAGTGGAGGTTGCACTGAGCCAAGATCATGCCATTGCACGCAGCCTAGGCAACAAGAGCAAAACTCCGTCTCAAAAGCAAACAAAAAAAGAATTTAAATGCAATAGCTCTGTGTGCTTAGAAAAGTGCACCTCTAGCAGAAGGCTTAGAGCTCATCTGTTTCTCTTTGTAGAGATGGAGTCTCACTATGTTGCCAGGCTGGTCTTGAACTCCTGGCCTCAAGTGATCCTCCCACCTTGGCCTCCCGCAGTGCTGGGATTATAGGCATGAGCCACCGAACCCAGCCATCTCTCTCTCTCTCTATCTCTATCCCTCTCTCTCTGTCTCTCTGTCTCTGTCCCTCCCCCCCTCTCTCTCTGTCCCTCCCCCCTCCCTCTCTCTCTGTCTCTCTCTCTGTCTCTGTCTCTCTCTCTCTCTGTCTCTCTCTCTGTCCCTCTCTCTCTGTCTCTGTCTCTGTCCCTCTCTCTCTCTGTGTCTCTGTCCCTCTCTCTCTGTCTCTGTCTCTGTCCCTCTCTCTCTGTGTGTCTCTGTCCCTCTCTCTCTCTGTCTCTGTCCCTCTCTCTCTCTGTCTCTGTCTCTGTCCCTCTCTCTCTCTGTCTCTGTCTCTGTCCCTCTCTCTCTCTGTGTCTCTGTCCCTCTCTCTCTCTGTCTCTCTCTCTGCCCCTCTCTCTCTGTGTCTCTGTCCCTCTCTCTCTCTGTCTCTGTCCCTCTCTCTCTCTGTCTCTGTCTCTGTCCCTCTCTCTCTGTGTCTCTGTCCCTCTCTCTCTCTGTCTCTGTCTCTCTTTCTCTCTGTCTCTGTCTCTCTCTCTCTCTCTCCAGCTGGCCTGCCCTTCTCTCTGCAGCAGTGGTCCAGGCCGCTGCTGTGCATGCTGGGAGAACCCCGGAATCCAGGGAGGGGAGATCCAGCCACCCCTGTGCATGCTGGGAGCGTTGGGCTGCCTGGAAGGGAAGTGGGGGCAGGTGTCTAGAGCTGACCAGCACCTCCGTGATGGCGAGACCGCCTGCCCTCAACGCTGCCCTTTCATCCTTCTTCACGTGAGTCAGTCTCCCCTCACCTCCACTGAAGTCCATTTGGGATGACGTTTACTGCGACTCTCACTGGGAACCACTGGGGATTCATAACCCCGTTTGCCCTCAGCTTCTCAGCAGACCTCCAGCAATCTCTTCCCAAGGCCTTGGCAGCAGCAGTGGCAGTCCTCCCTCAGCAAGGACAGGACTTTCAACTCCTCCGTGGGGAGTAAAACCCACCTACCAGGTTTAAGACTCAAACACTGCTCCAAAGGCCTTTTGCTTGTATCAGTCTATTTTTGTAATAAAGTCCTTAGTCGAAGAGTCCACATAGGTTTCCCATGGGTAAAGAACCCTACATATATGGTCAAATAGAGGCTTTTCTTTTCTTTTCCTTTTTTTTTTTTTGAGACAGAGTCTTGCTCTGTCACCCAGGCTGGAGTGCAATGGGGCAACCTGGGGTCATTGCTCTGCCTCACAGGTTCAGGTGATTCTCCCGCCTTAGCCTCTCGATAGCTGGGATTACAGGCAGCCAGCACCACGCCTGCCTAATTTTTGTATTCGTAGTAGAGATGGGTTTTTGCCACGTTGGCCAGGCTGGTCTGGAACTGCTGACCTCAAGTGATCCACCTGCCTTGGTCTCCCCAAAGTGCTCGGATTACAGGTGTCAGCCACCACATCTGGTCAAATAGAGACTTTTCTGAAACAGGATCACAAACCCCTCTGCTGTCCGTGGACCCAGCTCCCCATCTCCCCTCCCCCATGCCTTTCTCTAATAACTTGAGGGCTCCAGTTTCCTTATGTAGGTAGAACAACAGGTGTTTGTCCTTTGTGACTGGCTTATTTCATGTACCACAATGTCTTCAGTTTCACGCATGTTGTAGCACGTGGCAGGATTTCCTTCTTTTTAGGGCTGAAAAGTATTCCATTCAGAGCGACCACATTTGGTCCATCCACTCATCCATCAATGGACTCGGGTGGCTTCTGCCTTTGGGCAGTTGTGAACGCTGCTGCAGTAAACATGGGTGTGCAAAGCTCTGTTTGACACCCTGCTTTCAGTTCTTTCCAGTGTATACCCCAGGAGTGGATTTTGGTTTCTTTTTTGGGATGGAGTTTCGCTCTTGTCGCCCAGGCTGGAGTGCAACGGCGCAATCTTGGCTCACTGCTACCTCCGCCTCCCGGGTTCAAGAGATTCTCCTGTCTCAGCCTCCCGAGTAGCTGGGACTACAGGTGTGCGCCACCACACCTGGCTAACCCAGGAGCGGATTTGCTGGATCATAAGGAAATTCTTTTTTTAGTTTCATGAGGACTGGCCGTACTGTTTTCCATGGCAGCCGCAGCATTTCACATTCCCACCGGCAGTGCGCAGGGTTCCACTTACTCTGCCTTCTTTCTAACGGTTGAGGACAGAAAAGGCCAGAATTAATGCAAGGGTCAGCAAAATTATGTGGAGTCGCTTGGAAGTTTTGATGAGCGTTGCTGTCCCGTTCTGCTCTGCCCAGAAGCACTTTGCAGTTATGGAATGTGCATAGTTAATTTGCTAATTTCTGTGTTCTTGATAGTACCCATCAAGCTGTGAGGTGTATCTCTGCATTCCCTGTGAGGGAATTCCTGTGAGGTGTATCTCTGCTGTGAGGTTTTGATCTGCATTCCTTGCTGCTCGGTGATGCCGAACAGCTTTCCATGGACTGATTGGCCATTTGTGTGTCTTCTTTGAAGAAACGTCTATTCTAGTCTTTTGCCCATGTTTGAATTGGATTTTTTTATGGATCCTTCTTGAACTTCAAACCCAACTTTAAAACTTACACTGCAGCATGTGCACCCACAAGAAATTGGAGCCGCTATTTCTAATTCAGTTCAGTAAATGCTTGAGAAAACATGGGCCAGGGCTGCAGGGAACGTGTGCTTCTTTGGGACATCTTAAAGCTTGTTCTGATGCTCAAGTGCAGGCTAACAAGGTGGCCTTGGGTCCATTTGAAAGAGGAAACTGTACTAAGGGCTTCCTCTCTGCTGTCAGCAGGAAGAACTCCGGGTATTGACCCAACCTTCAAGATAAGAATTTGGCTGATAGAACAAGAGTCATTAGTGTCCTTTCACTACAGGGAAGATCAAATCCCAATCTAATTATGTGTAGAAGTGACGTTTCCCCTCCCTGAAAATTGCAAGCTTTTAATAACCGGTGTGAGAGGCATACTGTGTGCATAGGGTCTGAGTGATGTTCACCTAATCAGCCAGGGCCAGCTGCAAATGTGGACGCTTCCAGGGTGGGGGGCGCCTGGGGCCGGAGCTGCGGTGGAAACGGGAAACACCTAAGTGAGTGATCCTGGGTCATTATTTAATCAGGGGAGAGGCTGGGGAGCTAATAACAGCTCCAGGAATAGGATTTAATGAGCAGAGAAAAGGCCAGAATTAATGCAAAGGTCAGCAAATCATGTGGAGTTGCTTGGAATTTTTAATGAGCGTTGCTGTCCTGATCTGCTCAGCTCAGAAGCACTTTGCAATTATGTAATATGGGCAGTTAATTTGCTAAGAAATAATAATAAGAGTCCCGGCGGTTATTTAGACCTTGGCGATTGGCAGTGCCCTGTTGCACACACTGTGTTGGGTCCTTGCCAGTGCCCTTGGGGTGGGTGTCACGGGCCAGCCCGGCCCAGAGGGGCCTGCCCAGAACGCTGAGCCTGAGGGCCGCTGATCAGGCTTCAGCTCCCTACCTGTCCCATCACTCCCTGCTGAGGCCACCACCGGCCCCTCCAGCCCCCTTGGTCTTATGGAGTCTCACAGCGTTATGTACAGATGATGATATCAAGCTCAGTAAAATGGTGCTTTTGCTCGAGGCTGCCCAGGAAGTAAGAGGCAGAATTGAGGCCTCTTGTCAGGGTGACCCGTCCCCTGCAGCCCTGGGGAGCCGAAGGTGACTGCTGGGTATGGAGCAGTGTTTTCATGCTCCCTTCAGGCTTCGGTGGGATCTGTCACAGAAAAGGGACTCAGAGACCAGCTGGAAGTGGCTGTGGGCCTTCCTGGCAGGTGGGAAAGGGGACAGCAGTGGTGCCTCTTTTGCTTGGCCTTTGATGAACATCCACAGTAAGGCCCCACCGTCCACTCTGAGCTCCCGCTGCTTTTCCAACCTCAGGCCAGCCTTGGAGTCTCTCCAGCCAGAAAGCATCTGTTAACATGAGCTTTTTGAAAGGAGGCCCCTACTCGCTGAGTGAAGGCAGACACCAGCCCTGGGAGGTTCTGGAAATGCAGGCAGGCCGCAGAGGGGCCCTGGCAGAGGGAGGTGACCTCTGAAAGTAGGAGCCTTGCTCCGGCTGGTGGGGGTTGGGGTTATTTTGTGTAGAATGGCCTCCTGGTTTAGCATGGACAGCGGTTCCTCATCTGTAGTGGGTGATGGGGGCTCAGTCCGGGCTGTAGTGGGTAGTGGGGCTCAGTCTGGGCTGCAGTGAGTGATGGAGGCTCAGTCTGGGCTGTAGTGGGTGGTGGGGGCTCAGTCTGGGCTGCACTGGGTAGTGGGGCTCAGACTGGGCTGCAGTGAGTGATGGAGGCTCAGTCTGGGCTGTAGTGGGTGGTGGGGGCTCAGTCTGGGCTGCAGTGGGTAGTGGGGCTCAGTCTGGGCTGCAGTGGGTGGTGGGGGCTCGGCCTGTGCTGCAGTGGGTGGTGGGGACTTGGCCTGGGCTGTAGTGGGTGGTGGGGGCTCAGTCTGGGCTGCAGTGGGTGGTGGGGGCTCGGCCTGTGCTGCAGTGGGTGGTGGGGACTCGGCCTGGGCTGCAGTGGGTGGTGGGGACTCAGTGTGGGCTTCAGTGGGTGATGGGGGCTCAGTCTGGGTTGCAGTGGGTGATGGGGACTCAGTGTGGGCTTCAGTGGGTGATGGGGGCTCAGTCTGGGCTGCAGTGGGTGATGGGGGCTCAGTCTGGGCTGCAGTGGGTGATGGGGACTCAGTGTGGGCTGCAGTGGGTGATGGGGGCTCAGTCTGGGTTGCAGTGGGTGGTGGGAGCTCAGTCTGGGCTGCGGAGCAACCTGCCTGGCATTTGATCCTAGATGTGGTGAACAAGGCGAGGGCGGCGGTGGCTCCATTCCTAACATGAAGCTGCCCGTTGCCCAGAAGAGAGCCTGCCCGAGCTCTCGTTCTAACATTTCAACTCACCTAAAAGTGTTTCTTTTTCCACGTTTGGAGAATATTAAACACCTATTCGTGAGCTTGGCCGCTAATCTGGAATTTCTGCTGTTTCCCGGGCACAGCCCAGACCCGTGGTAGACACTGGCAGCCGGAGCCTCAGAGAGGTTCTCAATGATTTGGTCAAACATCCAGCCACGGGGATGTGTGTGGTCACCCAGAGATGGCGTTCTGCTGAAAACCTGGCAGGGGCTCCAGACAGGATGAACTGAGAAATGCCATTTTCAATGTTATATGTGAGAATCCAGCGGCTTTTGCAGAAGGACACACATTCCAGACATACTCCTGTACTCAAGTGCAGCTGACACGTCAGTGGGGATGGTTGGGTCAACAGCAAAGGCTTGAGTAGCTGGAGCTCAGTGTGGTGCCGGAACAGGGCTCTGCAGACCTGCCCAGGCACCTGCCAGGCTCAAGTCTGATGGTGGCAAATCCTCCCTGCCAGGGAATGGGGTCCTGAGGTCCGTCCTCCCACAGAGCACAGGCAGAAGGCCCACCTGGGGCGTAACACGGGCCCAGGATGCTGGGAGCCAAGGGGCGTCGCAGGCTACATGCAAGGCTCCCACTGGCTCATCCACAGAGTGAGATCGAGACGCTGACCTCAAGCGCCAAGGAGCTGTGATGTCAATTTGCAGAGCGTGTTAGTGGGAAAAGAAGCCTCCTTGAGAAAATCACTGAAAACAACTTTAACTCTGGAACTTTGACCCAGCACAAAAAGCGGAGAGGAGCATTTTCCATAATTAGCAACAGGAGACCCGAGAGGAGATGACACACCCACACAGGCCGGTAGCGAGCAGGGGCCGGGGAGAAAACAGAGGGACCCTCGGGGAGCCTACTTCCTAGCAGCACGCACTGAGGCTTCCACTGTTTTCCCTGGGCCTGGGAGAGGGGCCGGCGTGGCTGGGAGGATGAGAGCTCGGAGCTGCAGGTTTACCGAGAGGCTTTGTGGCTTAGCAGAGCCAGGAGGCTGGGAACCCAGAGCTGCAGGTGCACAGAGAGCTTTGCCATTAGCAGAGTCGGCCTCTGCGTTTTGCTCCCACCCAGAGGCCAGTTCTCATCTCCAGGCGGCTTCAGTTATGCTCGGGAGACCCTTTTTGGGCTGTGTGCGGTGGCTCACACCTATAATCTCAGCACTGCAGGAGGCCGAGGCAGGTGGATGCCTGAGGTCAGCAGTTCAGGACCAGCCTAGCCAACATGGCGAAGCCCTGTCTCTACTAAAATATGAAAATTAGCTGGGTTATTGGCACATACCTGTAATTTCAGCTACTCAGGGGGCTGAGGCAGGAGAATCGCTTGAACCCAGGAGGGGGGTTGCAGTGAGCCGAGATCCTGCCATTGCACTCCAGCCTGGGTGATGGAGCAAGACTTCCTCTCACACACACACACAAATTTTTAAAATTTCTTCCTTTTGCCCCCAGGAAGGTGCCCCTGGGTGTGTCACATGAGGAAGCCTGGCTTTTGCACTGGAACAGAACGGGGCCTGCTGTCTGAAGCAGAATGGAGCCGGGACAGGCCTGTTTCTGTTTGACGATGACAGCCATTTCCATGAGGACCTTGGTTGCAGCGACTTCTCCCACGGGCCGACAGCAGAACTCTGAGAATCACCTTAACGAGGCGGGGTCGTGCTGGGTGTTGGCTCGCATTTTGGAGCTGCAGGGAATGGAAACAGTCCATTCTGCAGGAGTCCAGAATGAGGCGGGTGATCTTTCGAGATGAGAATGACTTGAACTCATATTTTTTGTGCTCTCCAGACATGTCCCCTTTGCTCTGGGAAGGCACAAAGGTGGTCACCATGGAGCTCGCCGGCTCCCAGCAGCACAGCAGCCAGGGAGCTCTGGGCAACATACAGCCAGCAGCCTCTCTGCATGAACAAGAGCGCCAGGGCCCGGGGAGGCCGTCTTTGTCCTTGCTAGGGCGGAGTGTCCTCCAAGGGCCAGGGAAAGCACGTGAGGAATTCCCAGAAGGACACAGCAGGCCCAGGATAGCTTGTTGGATCTGTTTGGAATCAAACGCCCGGCAGACCTAGCTGCGCCTCCTGGAACTTGCCCTGTGTCACCAGAGAATGTGACAAGCTTCCCAAGTGCCTTGGTCCCCGATTCCAGGCCGGTCAAAGGCAGGGACCAGGGCCCCACAGAGCCCCACGCTTCAATGGTGAGTGTGGACGTGGCTTGATGCTTGAGGACAGGTCCTCACTGAACGAGCGCGGGGGATGACAGTGGCCGCGCAGGAGAGAAGGACCCTGGTTCAGCTTCCACTGCAAACTGCCTGTGCACCTGGACTCCAACCTTAACTGGGACAGAAGCGCTTCCCAGTCTCACTTCTTAGGATACGACGTCTCAGATCCCACACGTCTCAGAAAGGGGGCTAGTGTTGATCTTCCCCAGGCCTCACAAGCAGGCAGCGCTTCCCTGGCCTCGCCCACAGCTCCTCTGCATCGGCTTCGGGGTGTGGGAATCCATGGTGTTGCCGGGGCTGTGACCGTGGACGTCCAGCTTCTGTCCTTGGCTGTTTTTCAAGGGCGTTCACACAGCACACGGACTGGGAGGTGAGAGACGGCGTCTCCCTTCAGAGCAGAAGGCAGCTTTGCTTTTTCACCAGGCTAACAAAGGCCCCCGTCTCCTTTCAGGGTAAGGGTTCAGCAGTCTTGCCAGCAGCCCCTTATAGATTGTGGTGTCCTCAGCTGCTGGCATGGCGGAGGGTAAATGTGCCACCTTTCCGTGCCTTTAACGCTTTGAGAAAAGAGCAGACAGGCTGGGCGCAGTGGCTCACACCTGTAATCCCAGCACTTTGGGAGGCTGAGGCGGGTGGATCAACTGAGGTCAGGAGTTCAAGACCATCCTGGCCAACATGGTGAAACCACTATCTCTACTAAAAATACAAAAATTACCCAGGCGTGGTGGCGGGCACCTGTAGTCCCAGCTACTCAGGAGGCTGAGGCACCAGAGTCTCTTGAATCTGCGAGGCGGAGGTTGCAGTGAGCTGAGATTGCGCCACGGCACTCCAGCCTGGGTGACAGAGCGAGACTCCATCTCAGAAAACAAACAAACAAACAAACAACAGCAACACAACAAAAAGAAAGAGCAGACACGTTCACAGTCATTTCACTGACTCATCCGCAGATTAGGTTCCTTGCTAGTAACTGAAAACAGTCACGACCGCAACAAGAAACACTCCTTCCACCAGCAAATGCTTGTTACAGACTCCTCAGGACAACGCATTTCTTCCCAGTCCATCAGAAGGAATTCCTCTGTATGCAGAGATAAGAGAGGAATGGTGACGCCGGAACTGACGTTTATAAAAGAGTGTTCCGTGTGAGCAACCGTAGGCCATGGTTCACACAGACACTAATGCCGGTGCCTCTCCTGTGACGTAAGTTCTGTGAGAGTCCCCATTTCTCAGATGAGCACACCGAGGCTCAGGGAGGATAAGGAACCTGCTCAGTGTCACACGAGGACTCACGGTAGGGCAGGCTCAGGGTTTGTGATGTGACTCCTGGCCCTAAACACTGGGCTGTCCTCTCCCTTGAATGACAGCTGCTGACCAGATGGCACCTCGGCACCTTCAACCAGGGAGCGAGTCGCCTGGGCCTGCAGGACCCCAACCCTGCAGTCAGCTCCACTTAAAAAGGACGTGTGAGTCAACCTGGGAAAAGGAGTCTCATGGACTTTCAGTCTTGTGTCATAGTTTATTTAGGGAGGGATACCAAGAGCTATGACTCCATTTTAAAGAAGCAAAGAGCGTCACCCCCGCCTCTGCCACTTCCGCCCAGATATGGAGGACCATGTGACAGCTCAGGGGTTTGAGACCAACGTGGGTAACAAAGTGAGACCCAAACAGACAACCTGGCATAGCGGCCCCTGCTGAGCAGAGGGAGGGAGGAGGGAGGGGAAGGCCCAGGGGGCTGAGTGACACAGGATGAAGCAAAAGAAATAGCTTTTCCATTTTGAACATGGGGCATATGATATAATCTGATAGTTGCAAAGGATTTTTTGTCTCAAAGATTTTTACATGAAGAAAACATTTGCAACTTATATGATAAATGTAAATAAAGTCATGTATGTAAGGAAAGGAAAAGCTATAAAATCAAAATGCAGCTAAGTACGTGAACAGTCAACAAAAAATAATATTACAGTGGAGATGTGTACGGGAAAAATGATGACTCTTACTCCCAGTCCAGGCAGTGTAAATCAAATCAACACTAAAGCAATACCTCACCTGTGAAATGAGAATATTTAGCAAATATTTAGGGAGGAAAATACTTGTCTATGATAAGAGGGTAAGATTGTATAATTCGTCTTGACATCCACTTATGAGCATTTATCAAAATCTTTAGATTGAGCAACACTTTGCAACGATTCTATTTCCTGGAAGTAACTAATCGTATTTCAGAGATTTAGCTACAAAGATGTTTATTGAAGTTCACTTTGATTCATAAAAGGATGGAAACATAGGCCAGGCCAGTGGCTCATGCCTGCCACCCTAGCACTTTGGGAGGCTGAGGTGAGAGGATTGCTTGAACTGGGTATGTGAGGCCAGGCTGGGCAACAAAGTGGAACCACATCTCTGCAAAAAATTAAAAAGCTTAGCTAACCTAACCTCCTAAATTATTTTTTAAAAGCTTCTATATACACCATGGAGTACTATGCAGCCAGTACTATGCAGCCACCAAAAGGATGAGTCCATGTCCTTTGCAGGAACATGGATAAAGGTAGAAGCCACCGTTCTCAGCAAACGCACAAGAACAGAAAACCAAACACCGCATGTTGTCAGTCCTAAGTGGGTGTTGAACAAGGAGAACACATGGACACAGGGAGGGGAGCATCACACACGCGCCTGTTGAGCGGTGGGGGGTTAAAGGAGGCATAGCGTCAGGGGAAATACCTAATGTGGATGATGGGGTGATGGATGCAGCAAACCACCACGGCACGTGTGTACCTGTGTAACAAACCTGCACGTTCTGCACAGCTACCCCGGAACTTAAAGTATGATAATAATAATTTTTAAAAAAGATTTGACATTTGTGCTGTGAAGTTGTATTGTTGTGACAAAGGCATAGTGTAATATATCCGCCGTTATAGCATCATGCAGAAGAGTTTTGCCGCCCTAAAATAATCTGCTGTGTGTTTCTTAGTCAGCTAACCCACCCTGTTTCCCTATCCTCTGGGACCCTGGACACTCATGGGTCTATTTACTGTCTACGGTCTTGCTTTTTCTAGAATGTCATATACACAGAACGATACAGTATGCAGCCTTTTCAGACTGGACTTTTGGCAATATGCATTTAAGATGCATCCATGTCTTCATGTAACTTGATAGCTCATTTCTTTTCATCGCTAGCTACTACTCTATTGCGTGGATGTACCACGGTTTACGCACTCACCAGTGGAAAAAGATCTTCTTTGCTTTCAGTTTTTGGTGATTATAAAGGCTGCCACAATCATGTGGAAGTTTTGTGCGAACAAAATTTTCATATCAGTTGGGTGAAACTTCTGAGTTATGTGGCACGACTCTGTTTACCTTTAAAGACACTGCCACGCCAGACACTGCCACGCTGGACACTGCCACGCCATCTCCTGAAGTGGCAGTCTCATTTCGCATCCCCCACAATGGACGGGCATTCCCACTGCTCTGCTTCCTCACTAGCATTGGCTGTGTCAGTTACAACACTTTATTCCCTCCAGCAGGCATGGAGTGGGGTCTCCTTGTGGTTTTAATTTGGAATCACTTATTTATAAGAGATCTTTAGCACCTTTTCACGTGCTTATTTGCCATATGTCTGTCTTCTTTGGTGAGGTATCTCTCTAGATCTTTTGCCCATTTTTAATTGGTTTGCCTGATTTCATATTGTCGAGTTATAAATGTTCTTTGTGCAGTTTGGACACAAATGTGTATGAGTGTTCTCAGGATAAACAGAACCAGGGGACCTGATGGCATAAATTTCAGTCCAAAGCCGGAAAAAGAGCAATGGCCGTACTCACGCAGGCTGGCAGGAAGGGAAACAGAGAGAACCCCTTCTTCCTCCACCTTCTCACTCTGTTCAGGCCCTCGGTGAATTGGCTGGTGCCCACCTGCGCTGGGGAGGGTGATCTGTGTCCCCAAGTCACCAGTTTAAATGCTAATCTCACCTGGAATCACCCTCAGGGCGCCCCAGCAATGTTTAGTCTGGACGTCCCTGCTGTACACTGACTATCGCAAGGTTCTTTATCAGATATTTGTTTTGCAAATATTTCCCTCCAGTTGGTGACTCGCTTTTTTCGTTTTCTTAGCAATGTCTTTCACAGAGCAGAAAAATAATTTTAATAAGCCCCAATGTATCCATTTTGTTCTTTCATGAATTGTGCTCTTGGTGTTGTATATAAAAACTCATCAGTGAAGCCAAGGTCATATAGATTTTCTCTTATGTTTTCCTCCGGAAGTTTTATAGCTTTGCACATTACATTTATGTGTAGGAGCTATTTTGAGTTAATTTTATTTTCGTGCCATATAGTATAAAACCCATTGCAATGTCATATGAAACTCACTTTGTTCAAATGTACAATTCAGTGCTCTCTTTAAGTGTATCCACAAGTCTGTGCATCCATCATCACTAATTTCAAAACATTTTAATCAGCCCCTAAAGAAATCTGGACCTATTAGAAGTAATTCATGTGCAAAAGTAATCGTGGGTAAATCTTTTATTAAAAAGAAAAAAAAGGAGAGAAAAAGAAGTAATTCATGGCTGGGCACGGGGGCTCACGCCTGTAATCCCAGCACTTTGGGGGCCGAGGCAGGTGGATCACCTAAGCTCAGGAGTGTGAGACCAGCTGACCAACATGGCGAAACCCCTTCTCTACTAAAAATACAAAAAAATTCACAGGCGGGCGCCTGTAATCCCAGCTACTTGGGAGGCTGGGGCAGGAGAACCGCTTGAACCAGGGAGGTGGAGGTTACAGTGAGCCGAGATCACAGCATTGAACTCCAGCCTAGGTGACAAGAGCAAGACTCCTCAAAAAAAAAAAAAATTCATTTTGAATTCTTTATTTTTTGCGTGAAAAGTGTGAGACCTGCGTATAGTCTTTGCATGTGGTCTCCCAGTTGTTCCAGCACAATTTGCTGAAAGCACTGTCCTTTTTCCTCCGAGTTGCCTTTGCAATTTTGTTAAATATCAGTTGACTGTATTTATGTCAGTCTGTAATGGGGCTCTCTATTTGTTCCATTGACCCACGTGTCTATTATTCCACCAGTATTAGCTGTTTTGATTACTGTAGCTTTATTGTAACTCCTCCAAAACGTTCTCTTTTGGAATGGGTTATTCTAGGTCTTTTGCTTTTCTGCATGAACTTTAGAATCAGTTTGTCAATATCTATAAAACGGCTTGCAGTGATTTTGATGGGAACTGCGTTGAGTCCACAGATCACATTGGGAAGAACTGACATCTCAGCACTATTAAGACATCCGATCTGTAACCACAAACATTCTCCATTCATTTGGACCTTCGTTGACTCACCTTGCCGATGTCTTTTAGTTTTCTGCATATAGATGACGCAATATTTTCTTACCTAATTATATACTTACCTATTTCTGTTTTCAGAGCTGTTGTAAATGGGATTGTTTTATAAATTTTCAATTCTAGTTATTCATTGTTGGCACATACAAAAGCAACAGCTTTTGCTTTTTTTCCTGCATGAGAAGAATGTGTATTCTGCTGTCGTTGGATAGAGTGTTCAATAGCTGTCAATTAGATCCGTTTGATGGATGGGGCTGTTCAGTTCAACTCGATCTTCGCTGATTTCTAGTCTGCTGGATCTGTCAGTTACTGAGAGTGGTGTTAAAATCTCTGCCGTGAACAGTGGCTGCTGCCTGCCCCCTTCGGTTCTCCCAGTGTCTGCTTCCCATATGAAGACATTTGGGTGTCAGGATTATTGTGTCTTCTGGGGAACAGACTCCCTGGCGTGCCCCACTTATTTCTGTTGAGATGGAGTCTCTCTCTGTCCTCCAGGCTGGAGTGCGGTGATGCAATCTCAGCTCACTGCAACCTCCACCTCCCTGGTTCAAGTGACTCTCCTGCCTCAGTCTCCCGAGTAGTTAGGATTACAGGTGCCCATCACCATGTCCAGCTAATTTTTGTATTTTTAGTAGAGACAGGGTTTCACCATGTTGGCCAGGCTGGTGTCGAACTCCTGACCTCAGGTGATCTGCCCATCTTGGCCTCCCAAAGTGCAGGGATTACAGGTGTGAGCCACTGTGCCCAGCCTTGAGCAGCCATCTTTTAGATCAATTACAAATAAACTAAATTTTATTTAACCTTCATTTATTCCTTCTCCGACATGCTTCCTTTCTCCCTCTTGATTTATTTTAAGGATTTCATTAGTCTTATTTTAAGGATTGGCTCATAGGATTGTGGAGGCTGCCAGTCTGAAATCTGCAGGGTGGTTTGCAGGCTGGAGATGGAGACCCGGTGGAGGGAGGGGCCGCCTGCCGGCAGAGCTTCCTCTTCTCCGAGGCACCTCAGCGTTTTCTCTACAAAGGCCTTCGGCGGGTTGGCCGAGACCCACCACGTCCTACAGCTTGACTCCGAGTCTACTCATGCAAGTGTTCACGTCACCTAGAAAGCACTAGGAAGGGCCCCATGAATGCGCAGGAGAGAAAAATCCTTGCCGTGAGACTGGAGTGGCAAGTTGAGCAGGTGCGGCTTCTGGGAAAGGAGGATGAGACTGGGAGGCTTGTCTCCATGTGGAGGAGAAGCGCCTGCAGACCCTGCGAGCACGCGGAGCAACACGGAGAGAAACGCAGGGAGGTCCCGGGTGAGCGGGGTGGTGTCATCAAAACCCTGTTCTTCCCCTATGAATGTGTACAGGGGATGCCCCCTAAAGAGAAATCCTAGGGAGATGTTTTGCATTTTCTTTTTTGAAATAAAAAGAAGTATTTACATTTACATAGAGGAATATTGTCTGAAAATGGTTGAGAATGTTTTTAAAGAATGGGAGCCAGGAATCACACCTTATCAGATACTTAGATCCCAGCAGGGCTGATGGAATCCTGACGGCGTGGTTTTGGCCCCAGAAACAGCAAGTAGAGCTGCCTGGAGCAGGTCCAAGTCCCAGGGGAATTTCAGGCAGTTCAGCGGGAGCTGGGGGCTTGTGGAACAGAAGGTGCTGGCATGACTGGCGAAGAAGGAAAGATCCAGAATCCTGTATCGTACCATGCATAAAAATAAACTCCATCGAGAACGAAGACTCAGATGTAAAGTGTGAAAATGTTAAAGGCTCACTAAAGATAGCATTCTACACCCTTGGGATGGGAAGAACCTTCTCCTGACGGGATAGCTGAAAGCCAGAAAGGAAATCAGACTTTGTCCTGTGAGGCGTAAAATGTCCCCCCTCGATTATTGGCTTCTGGTATATTTTGCAACATTTAAACGAAAGTGTTAAACACAAAGTAAATGTCCCTTATATTGAAGGGTTCTGACACCCTGATAAAAAGACACCAAAAGTAAGCAGAGGGTGTGGAAGTCACCCCGTGCAAGAGGAGACACAATGGCTGGTGAGGAGCACGCTCCTCCTCCGCGCAGTCAGGACGCAGCTGTGGTGTGCAGGCTTTCAGAGTGAAGGTGCTTTGGCCCCACAGGACAGGCTTAGGGGTTGCGGAGAGAGGAGCCACTCCCTGGGAACCGGCGGGCCCGGATGGGCCTGGTCCAGGGTGTGGGCACTGCCCAGGCTGGCGTCTGGAGGCGCTGGCTCCCAGGAGCGCGGTGTCAGCCCTGAGTGGGGCTCCACTCATGTTCCCATAACCCCGAGGAGGAGACTTTCAAACTGCCCCCCAAGTGCCTGTCCTTGCTGGGCACACACCTTCCCCCTGTCGTCCAAGCAACATGAACCCAGGGGCTGCTGGGAAGGGATTTTGCAGGTGGAATGAAGCCCCCGTGCAGTGGACCCAGGTGAGTCCTTAACAGGGCCTGGGAAATTCCTGGCAGGCTGGGTTCGAAGTGGGAGGTATCTGGTCTGGGAGGAACCCTCCGGGGCTGGGCTGGGCGGCTCTGAAGACCGAGGGGGCATGCTGGCCTGGTGTGGGCCTGGCTGGCAGCCAGTAAGCAAGTAGGGACACAGGTGTAGCAACCACATGGCAGTGGACTCTGCCAGCACCCTGCAGCCTGCACAGGAGAACTCCACCCAGCCGACACCTGGACCTCAGCCCTCGGCACTCACTGGGAGCAGGGCACTTGACACTTCTGCCTTCAGAGCCATGCGTGAAGGGATGAATACCGTGGTGGCCTTGAAGTCGGAGAGGGCATTTCCCAGTGGCAGATGGCACCCCTAGGTGCGGGGTCCACTCGCCTGTGGCGTGGCTGGCTTGTCCTTTTCAGCCGCAGAACACAAAGGGTTTCGGTGGCCTGCTTGTGTGTGGTGGACACAGCGTGGTGGCCTCCTACAGTGACTCACAGGCAGCTCAGTTTCTTGGGGACACTGAAGACTGCCCTCAGCCACCTCCCTGGAGTGGGCCCAGCTCAGAGGCTTCCAAGTCCGGCCCCACCTGCTCCCGGGTGTCTGACGGCCGCCTCCTGCCTGCCAGAGCCCCTGGTCACTGTGCTCCCTGGCAGTGGCCAAGTGGCCTCTTGGACATTCTTTGTTTTCCCAGAAGGAAGCCTCACCTGGCAAGTGTGTGTCAGGGAAGGACAGAGAGAGGCTGAGGAGGGGGTATGGGGGGATGTGCAGGACCCTTGCGGGTGTGGACAGAGAGAGGCTGGGGGTGTGGGGAGATGATGTGGGACCCTCGTGGGTGTGGACAGAGCGAGTCTGGGGGTGTGGGGAGACGCTGTGGGACCCTCGTGGGTGTGGACAGAGAGAGGCTGGGGGTGTGGAGAGACGCTGTGGGACCCTCGTGGGTGTGGACAGAGCGAGTCTGGGGGTGTGGGAAGACACTGTGGGACCCTCGTGGGTGTGGACAGAGCGAGTCTGGGGGTGTGGGGAGACGCTGTGGGACCCTCATGGGTATAGACAGAGAGAGGCTGGGGTTGTGGGGAGACGCTGTGGGACCCTCGTGGGTGTGGACAGAGAGAGGCTGGGGTTGTGGGGAGATGCTGTGGGACCCTTGTGGGTGTGGACAGAGAGAGTCTGGGGAGCTGGGGAGATGCTGCAGGATTGGGCGGGTGTGGACAGAGAGAGGCTGGGGGTGTGGGGAGACACTGCAGGACTCTCGTGGGTTTGGACAGAGCGAGTCTGGGGAGCTGGGGAGATGCTGAAGGATTGGGTGTGTGTGGCGTGAGGTCCCTGTAGCCTCTGACTGCATCTCACTCAGCCTGTATCACGAAGGTCCTCAGCTCCTCCTCTGCAGGTTGTCCTGAGGCTGGACCGGCTTCACGCAGAGGTTTCTGCTGGGCCTCACCTGAGGGCCTGGACCGGTGCTCCATGTGCTGGATGGAGTCGGAGCCTCCCTGACTCACAGCCCCAGGCAGTCCCTGGAGGGGCCTGTTGGAACCCTCGCCCCAAAACCCAAGGCTTGGGCCCAGCCGTGGCCTTCCTGGGGGGCCACAGTTTTAAACGCGATGTTTCTGTGGGCAGATTTCTGTGGTATTGGGGGACAGGATGAAAGCAGATAAAACTCCACCTTCCTGCCTTCCTAAAACAGCCTGTCAGTTTTCATGTGCCGTTTGGATAGATTTGTGATGAAAGCGTAGCTACAACACTGGATCTGACTTTTTCCCATTTTAAAAACACGGTTCACGTGTTTTCAGAATCACGGTTTTTAAGAGCTGCGTCATCCTCACCCTGCTGGGTGGGCACTCGTGTCCCCGGCTGTGGCCAGGTTGCTGCAGGTCGGCAGAGGGGACTCTGTTATGCATAAAGTGCCTCTTTCTGTTTCTGAAATCTTGCTTGAATGGAAAACTTGTGTCTGCCAGGCCCCTGGGGAGGCACCTGGGACCAGGGACTCTGGAGAAGCGGACGGGAGAGGGGTCACGGGGACCTGCGGAGATCCTCGCACTCTGCTGATGGTGTCTATTCCTGGACAGGGGTGGGAGGGACGGGAGGTGACCATGGTGAGTGGCACAGTCACATCTCACGAGGACTGCTGCTGTGAGGAGGCCAGTGGGAGGTGAGAAGCGCCAGGGGAGCCGGGGCCACGGCCTCTGCAGCCACAGTCTGGATCTCCGCCTGCCTCCGCCTCTTGGGGCCTGTGTTGGGTGGGTGGGTAGGAGAACCTGGGGGTCTGAGGGGCAATGAGGGAGGGGCGAACTGGGCCTTTAGGCCCTGGGTTGTGCGGTGCCTTTGCTGGCTGCAGAAACAGAGGTGCCTTTCGCTCCGTGGACGACAGAGGGCACTGTCCCAACACGGATGGCAGGTGTCCCCATGCCTCCCGCCGTGTCCCCAGTTCCAGCAGCGCCTTCATTTTGTCACCGGCTCAGGATCCATGCCGGGTGCCTGGGAAACGCCCCAGGTCCGAAGACGGCTTCCTGGAAAGGCTCCTGCGAGCCTCCTGGCACAGGCAGAGCAGGTGGGCTTCGGTTCTAGAGCAGTCTTCGGGAGCGGTGGTGATGGTCCTGGAGTCCTCCTGCACTTTGGGAGGGGTGCGCTGCGGGCCACCTTTGGGAAGGCTGGGGTGGCGCTTGTGAGCCACAGGAAGGGCAGAAGTGTCAGAGCAAAACTTTTCTCTGTTTTCCCGAGGACCAGGCTGGGCAGCTACGAGGTCTCCCTGGAGGCCGCAGGGGGATTACGGCCAGGCGTCAGGGTCCTCAGGGTGGGGGCGCCCATGGCGGGACACCTTCTCAAAGATGTAAACTGAACCCGGTCTTGGAAATAGCTTTTGGGTGGAAAAGTCATATATTATACTTGTAACAAGAAAAAAAGGAGAATCAGAAAAATATGAAGGGGGCAGTCAGGTTCACGCAGGAGCTCACCGTGGGGATAAGCAGCGCGGTGCTTGACACGCACGTCCTTCCAGATTCAGAGAAACGCACATGAAGCCTCACACGGTAATACCATTGAAGAAGCCTCTGCCCACTTCACAGTATGTTGTACACGTTAAAACAATCAGCAGACGTGGCTTTTAACGGTTGCTCTTCACTGCACGCAGGTGCCACGCCAGTGTCGAAATTAAATGTTTCTCTCTGATGGCCCGAGACCCAGAGCACAGGGCCCCTCATGCATGCGGGGGTGTGAGTGGGTATTCAGCCCATCCCTGGCAACCTGTCGTTGAAAGTGAGCTCTTCACCATCATCCCCGTGCCCATTTGTGCCCCTCTCCCAGCACTTCCCTTGGATCCATTTCTGGGGGTGGCGTGTGGGATGGAGTGGGCTGCATTCAAAGGACATCTGTTGGGGTTTGGATTATCTGCAGTGGGGCTGTCACAGTCCCACTGTGCAGGTGCTCGGTGGGAACGGCGTCCCCTCATCTTCTGTGCCATCAATGGTCCCCGTCATTAAACAGGGTCCAAACAACTACATGCCTGGTGCTGGGCAGACAGTCAACCCCGAGAAGGAGCTGCCTTCCCTGAAGGGGAGGAGGGAGAGAGAAAGGAAGCCTTGTTGAATGGATTCAACATCATAACCTTCTCCAGACGTGAGTGTTTCCGGATCCCTTATGAATGGCACATGTATTTAGGGTTGTAATGGTTTGAGGCACCCCCCTCCCTGCCCAGTGGCTGTGAAATCAGCAGGGTTACTTCGGTGGAGCTGCTTTAGGAAACCCGATGAGCAACACCGAAGTGGCGATCCCTATACATGTATCTTTGTGAACATTCATTCTACTTTTTAACCTTCATTTTTATTTTAATCAAAGCATGACACGTGTTTAGTTGGAAAAGTTGCAAAGTACTCGAAGGCAGCAAGCAGCATCCACACTCCCATCCTCAGGCCCGGCCCCTTTCCCAGAGAGAAGCCCTTCGGGTCCTTTCAGCGGCATCCCCAGGGTCTTTGCTCCATTTTCACTTGACCGAGGCATCCTGCCCTGAGGTCTCTGGCCGACAGCCAGCCTGGCTCTTGCATGTGGATCTGCTATTGTCCTGGGATTTTCCCACGCCATCTCAGATTTTCCCGGGTCCGGTGTCGGGTCCCAATTCCTGGATCCCATGTCTTCCTTTCTCTGTTTTTTGTTTTGGCTTTACTGTTTTGTTTTGATGGAGCGTATTTTCAGTAACTTCCTGTGAAAACGTATGTGGTAGGCGGAAAGATGTGTGCACATGGAAAGGTGTGTGCGGTGGAAAGGTGTGTGTATGTGGAAAGGTGTGTGTATATGGAAAGGTGTGTGCCTGTGGAAAGTGTGTGCCTGTGGAAAGGCGTGTGCAGGTGGAAAGGTGTATGTGGAAAGGCGTGTGTACATGGAAAGGTGTGTGCACGTGGAAAGGTGTGTGCAGGTGGAAAAGTGTGTGCAGGTGGAAAGGTGTGTGCAGTGGAAAGGTGCGTGCCTGTGGAAAGTGTGTGCCTGTGAAAGGTGTGTGCAGGTGGAAAGGTGTATGTGGAAAGGCGTGTGTACGTGGAAAGGCGTGTGCAGGTGGAAAGGTGTGTGCAGGTGGAAAGGTGTGTGTATGTGGAAAGTGTGTGCACGTGGAAAGGTGTGTGCAGGTGGAAAGGTGTGTGCATGTGGAAAGGTGTGTGTATGTGGAAAGGTGTGTGCAGGTGGAAAGGTGTGTGCCTGTGGAAAGTGTGTGCAGGTGGAAAGGTGTATGTGGAAAGGTGTGTGTACATGGAAAGGTGTGTGCACGTGGAAAGGTGTGTGCAGGTGGAAAAGTGTGTGCAGGTGGAAAGGTGTGTGCAGGTGGAAAGGTGTGTGCAGTGGAAAGGTGTGTGCCTGTGGAAAGTGTGTGCAGGTGGAAAGGTGTGTGCACGTGGAAAGTGTGTGCACATGGAAAAGTATGTGCAGGTGGAAACGTGTGTGTATATGGAAAGGTGTGAGCCTGTGGAAAGTGTGTGCCTGTGGAAAGGCGTGTGCAGGTGGAAAGGTGTATGTGGAAAGGCGTGTGTACATGGAAAGGTGTGTGCACGTGGAAAGGTGCGTGCAGGTGGAAAAGTCTATGCAGGTGAAAAGGTGTGTGCAGGTGGAAAGGTGTGTGTATGTGGAAAGGTGTGTGCCTGTGGAAAGGTGTGTGCCTGTGGAAAGGTGTATGTATGTGGAAATGTGTGCACGTGGAAGGTGTGTGCACATGAAAAGGTGTATGTATGTGGAAAGGTGTGTGCCTGTGGAAAGGTGTGTGCAATGGAAAGGTGTGTGTATGTGGAAAGGTGTGTGCAGGTGGAAAGGTGTGTGCACGTGGAAAGGTGTGTGCAATGAAAAGGTGTGTGCACGTGGAAAGGTGTGTGCAATGAAAAGGTGTATGTACATGGAAAGGTGTGTGCCTGTGGAAAGGTGTGTGCAATGGAAAGGTGTGTGCCTGTGGAAAGGTGTGTGCATGTGGAGAGGTATACAGCAGGTGAAAAGATTTGTGGCAGGTGGAAAGTCGTGTGCAGGTGGGAAGGTGTGTGGCAGGTGATGCAGTGGCATCTTCTTCTGTGTGAAATTGTCATCCCTTCCCATCAAGTCCAAACAGCAGCTTGGCTGGGGCTAGACTCTAGGCTGGAGCTGCTTTGCTGCACTTCTTTTGTTGAATTATTTGTTGACAAAGGTAGGTTAGAGTGAAGGTGTAGTTTCATCGTCCTCTTGCTTCCATGGATGCTATTGTGAATCTGGATGTCATTCTGGTTCCAGTGCCTTGTCATTCTCTGTGTTCATTTCATTATTTGTGGAGGCTTCTCATTGCTTCTTGTTATTCTTGGAACAAGCTTGTCGGGGAAGGCGGCAGTGGGGTGGGAGAGGTGGCACTGGGGTGGGAGAGGTGGCACTGGGGTGAGAGGGTGGGCACTGAGCTACGAGGCTCCTCCCGAGCAGGGCTTGGAGGAGCTCGGGGGCCCTTGGGTCCCTGGGTGATGTCACAGCATTGTGATTGTGATATTTCACTGTAGATGTCAGCACTTCGTTCCATCAAATGATGTGTGAGGGACGTGTCCTGGCAGGTACTTTGTTCTGAAGGCACTGAGTGGGGTGAAGACAGGGTATCTTCATGTAACAAAGGCCTTGGGGGCTGGGGGGTGGCCTCCTACCGAGGTCCATCTGCGTTAACTTTATGGGGTGGGATGGCACTCAGGCACTCAAGGAGAGGAGCTGCTCTGTCACAGAAACCAGGCGTCTAAAGCCAAGTGACACAGTCTTTCTCTGTGATCTGGCCTTTCTGAGCCATCTCAGACCCACAGGCCTCTCAGCCCCCCAAGCAGGGGCTGCTCTCAACCAAGCCATGAGGTGAAGTCCTTCCTGAGACCTCCCAGGAAGTGGCCTCCGGGGTGCCCAGGCAGCATCAGGCTGTCAGCAGCTGGCTGGAGCTTCGGGGGGTCTTGGTAAATAGAGGAGGGGTGGGCAGTGCCATAGCCTCCCACAGCTGCGGGGCTACCTGCCTGCCACCCCCAGGGGTGACTCAGTAGGGTGGGCGTGAGCCGGCCCAGTCCCGCGGGTTCTCATGAGCACCTGTTTAAGGGTGGCGTGCAAGAATCAGGCCCCGCCCAACACCCCAGGTGCACAGTGAGGCCACTCCCTTTAGTTTTATTTCTTTTAATTTCCTTTCATTATCAAAGGAGAACCCGGGATATTTGGATGACCATATTAAAAGGCAGAGTTGGCTAAGCCCCACTTCCTTTCTGGGAAGAGTTCCTTCCACAGCTCCTGCCAGGGTCAGCGGACATGCTGGGGGCTGCACGGGCACAGACATGGGTCTGGGGCACCTAGGGGAAGGGGACCACCTTGGGCTGGCCAGTGCCCTCTGACCTCCGCCCTGTGTGAGGAGATGGGCTGACCAGACTTCCTCAGTCTTGTGGCTTTGAGGTAAGAGAGATGGAGACCACGGGCCACTCTGCCAGGAGTGTTGGTGGGAGGGGAACAGATGGGACGGAGACTGGTGACAGAACCCTCAAGGGGCTGAGGGCTGCTCTCGAGGTGGGAGTGAGGGTGACCTGGGCCCTGGCTGTGGAGTCCCTGAGGCCACCTGGTCCAGAACTGCCCCAGCTCAGGATCTGAGGAGCTACAAGGCTTGACCTCGGCTTTCCACTGGAGCTGGAGTGAGTAGCGTCTCCTGGCTGCCAGCCGGGAACCGCCAGTGTGTCCCCTGCACCCCAGCCTCCGTCAGTGTATCGCCCAGGGCCCTGAGTGTGGCCTGGCGGCTCTGCCTGCAGCAGCTCTGCCCGCACCAGGCTGGCTCCGTGGTGTCTCTGCGTGGCTCCAGCTCTGGCTCCGGCTGTGGACTTTAGGGCCAGGTAACTCGATCCTACAAGGTCTAGACTGGTCTGGGAGGGGGACTTTCTCCTGTATCCTCGGGGCCACCTGAGGGTGTCTGTCTGTGGGTACCCTGTGCAGCCTCGTTCATTCTAGAGCAAGAGGGCAGCCGCACCCTCCCCCTGCTTTTCACGTGCCAGCGCCACCAGCTTAATCGGTCCCTCTGTGGCTTTGCTCATTTGCGTGCAGAGTGCGCTTCTGAAATCTGGGACTGTTGTTTTCTGCTTTAAATAGGCCTGGCTTGCAAAGGGGGCCCTGGACCCGCCAGGTCCCCGGTACCAGATGGGGAAGGGAAGTACAGGAGGCCCTGTGCACAGGAATGCTGGTGGTGCCGCTGCCTTCGTGTCTGAAGTGCTTGTTCTTAGGAGGCCTCAGGAGAGGGGCCTGACCTGTCCCAGCCAGGCCCCAGGCAGCTCAGGGCTCCGCTTCCCACCTCTGGAGCTGGGACTCTGGACGCTTCAGTGGGGTTGTGCCCTGACCGCACGTTGGCCAGAGGGAGTGTGGGTGGCAGGTCAGCGTCACCTCTGTCCAGGAGTGGGTGGCGGGGCAGCCTGGGTCTGGTGAATTAGTTGGGAAATGTCATCCTCGTGGCGGTGGCAGCATCAGGCCTGGTCGCCAATTATCTAGTATTATTTAGAATCACCCCTTTTTCCCACTCGGGGTTTGTTAGAGGGGACCAATGTGACTTCTAAAATGTAGACTTATTTTGTATGATTTAAAATTCCAACGAAATGACCACCTCTGCTGTTTTTCTGCTTTGCGGGAACCACTTACCTGGTTAGAGTTAATGCTCCACTCAGACTCCCCTCCCTCCCCACTGTTGATTTCAGTTTGGGATTACTCAGTTTTCATAATGCTGCCAAATATTTACCGAGTGCACAGAGGGCTCGAGTGGAATGCGGCTTCCGATAAGATTGGGTAATGCATTACGCTTGATGGATAGCGAATATTTAAAACCAGGCAGCGTAGCTTTAAATCTTGAGGAATGAGAAGAACTGACGTTTGTGTGCTGGGTGGGGCTGTGGGGGTGGGCGGGCAGGGGTAGCATGCTCTGAGAGTCACCCCAGGGCTGCGCGGCCCCCACCGTGAGGGGAAGGTGCCAAGACTGAGAGGACACCTGTGCCCTCCACGTGGCCTGGCTGGGTTGTCCACTCCGGGATGGTGAGGAGGTGGCTCAGGGGCTCTGGCCACATGGGGGATGCAGGAAGGACATAGCCTGACCCTCCCTGGCCTTGGCGTTTGCCTGGCCCTTCCATGGTTCAGATGCCACCCGAGCAGGGCAGCCTTTGAGATGGTTTACACACACCTGTGGCGTTTGCATTTTCCGTCCACACCCCTAACAGGCAGCGTGACCGGCCTGCGCTGCGGATTGACACGGGAGCTAGTGTCCTGTGCTGGTTACCCAGGGTCCGAGCTGCGGATTGACACGGGAGCTAGTGTCCTGTGCTGGTTACCCAGGGTCCGAGCTGCGGATTGACACGGGAGCTAGTGTCCTGTGCTGGTTACCCAGGGTCCGAGCTGAGACCAGGCTTTCGTCCGGCCGCCCAGCTCATGAAGGTGGGCTCTGCCATCTGTCGCTTCGCTGCTTTCAGGGGAATTCGGAGGCTTGGGTTGCTGTGAGTCACCGAAAGCCACCTTTCAGTGTGAAGTTCTAATGGACCTTCACGGCCGGAGGCGGAAGGGGCGGCCGCTGGGCTGCGGGCGTTGTCCTCTGCTGTCACCGTTACCTCTCAGCAGCTTGCGCTCCCTCCTCGCTGCCATTGGGGAGCGATAAACAGATTTAAAAGTGGGACACTTGGGGCTGTGCATGTCAAATCTTGATAGGAATGAGTTGGGTGCTGGCTGTGCCGGGAGCAACCGCGGCCACCGTCCCTGCTGACCCGGGCCTGGCGATGGGAAAGTGCTGTGGCTTCTCCACCTGCTCTCCGGCCAGTGCAGGGGGGTCGGGCGCAGCAGCAAAACTGACTGTTGTGTCTGGTGGGAAGCCCATGGTCTGTTGTGCCATTTTCCTACCTCTGCCGGGGCTGCCTGACCCTCGTCCCTCCTTCACTGGTCATCCTTGTTGCTGGGCCCTCCCTTCCCCAGCTCTCAACTCCTGACTGATCTGCCTGACCTTAGCCAGCTCACACCAGAGTCCCTGGCCAGACCCAGCTAAGAGCGTCGCCTGAGGAGCAGGTGGATGGGCAGTGTCTCCCATCATGAGCAGCTGGCCAGGCTCTGGGGTACCTGGACTCCCCGGGCACCTCCCTCCCCCTCGTGTCCCCAGGAGGACATCAGGTGGACATGGTGGGTGGGATCAAGTGCACAGCCGGGGTGGGCCGCCGGCCGTTGGGCCTGGGAGAACTGGTCTGGTGTGGACGCTGCTCGAGGGAAACCTTAAAAATACAGGTATTCCTGACCCGGTGACTCTGTGGGAGTCTTCATTCAACAAGGAAACCCCAAGGGATCAGAGGCAGGGGAAACGTGTGTCCCAGGAGGCTGCCTGGGACACAGTTCCTGGAGCAAAGGAGCCATGTGGGTGGGGCAGAGGGAGGAGCTGCTTAGGAGAAAGAGCAATCTCAGAAAAACCTGCAGATCACATTCCTATATTCACAGGACAAGCAAGGAAGAGAATCCTTTCCAAATGTGTATTTGCGTGAAGAGGTGGACATTTATGTGTGCATGAATGTGACAGATTCACATGCCCCTGTTCACACGGGTCACCTGGGCAGGTGAGAGCTGATGGGTGGAGGGGGGGGCAGCCAGGACGGTGGGAGTGGGTTGGTGAGAAACTGGAGAGAGGAAAGGCTGGTTTTGTAGGACGCAGTTTAATTTTGCGGACTTGAGCATCTGCAGACATAAAGACGTTAAAAACTCAAGTTGCCATTAGACTTTCTGCCCAGCCCATGGACGGTGAGCCCAAGGCCTGCGTCTGGCTCAGGCGAGGCTGAGTCTGCTCTGCTTCTCCCTGGGACCCAGGGGATGCCTCGTCTCCCCCAGCGCTGTGGTTTCCATCCCACTGTGGTTTCTGGCTGGGACCCTGTCACTATGGTCTCCACAGGGCCGCTCCCAAGCAGAGGGAAGGTTTCTGATCAGAGGAGAGGGGAGCCAGGGAGGAGGCCAGAGGAGCTGCTCATGGACGGGTGCCCTCAGAGGCTGTGGGGAGGGTGGCAGGATGCGCTGGCCATGAGGGTCTTGCCCCAGGTGTTGGAGGTGGAGGGTGGAATTCTGCTGGGGCTCTCCCAGGCTTCCCCAGTGAGATGCTTTCCAAGGAATGGCACCAAGGCATGAGGCTGACAGAGAATCGGCTTGTTACTGGATGCTTAAATGAAAACTTATGAAATAATAAGCTACACAACATAAAACCAAACATCTCCCATTTACCAGTAATTAAATGCTTAAACATTTAAATTATCCATATCTTATGTTTATCAAATTGCCAGTAGCCTTAAGGCTGTAAAAACATGAGTTTCTCAAGCTTCCCAGATGTTTCATTGCTTCGAGATGGTAAATCTCAAGTTGTCAATTAAACCCCTCTCACAGTGGATTGGCACGACAAGAGGAAACATTCACTCCGGCAAGCAACAAAACCCGGCCATGGGAAGAGTTCCGTTATTAAGAAAGTAAATCTTCTTCTAGAATAAAGACATAAATAGCATATTTTTTGCTGGAGAAGTGATGTGGGAAGATGGCTCTAGAGATTGTCTGTCAAACACCCTTGAAGAAATGTGTCTTGGTGGGCTCACTGCAGCAAGCGCTCTAAATTGAACGCCTGTGGAAGCTCTGCTCTGCTCAGTGCTGCGCAAATCACTGCTGCATGAAGGCAGGAGCAGCGTGGGCTCATCAGCATCAGGCTGCCCAGAGCTCCCCCAGGAGAGCCTGGTAAGCAGGAGCAGGGGTCCCGGGAAGCCCCCAAGAGGCCACTTCTCACCAGCAGCTGACACGGTGAACCAAGGCCACCACCTGCCTGTGTTAGCCAGGGCAGGCAGAGGGGTGGTGGCTTCTGACACCGAGGAGGTGCCATTACTCCCTCTTTTGAGGAGGGAAGAAGGAAGCCGTGCAGTGGCTGGCTTGCCCTGGGAAAGCGTGTCCTCATTAGCACAGGAAAACCAAACACGCTTGTGGTGATCACTTCTCTGGCTTTCTCTCTCTTGCCCAAAGCTTTGGCTCTCCTGTGGAGATGGAAAAATGAAACCATTGCTGTCACCGGCAGCATTTCAGTTGTGAATGCTGTGTAACAAATCACCCCAGAACTGAGCAGCCAATTTACGGAGCATTTTGGTTCGGAAGGTGGGAAACTTGCTGAGGGCGCAGCGCGGTGGCTTGTCTCTACTCCAGATGTCTGGAGCCTGTGCTGGAAGACTTCGAACTCAGGGCTGCTGGCGGAGTGTCCACACAGCTTCTCCAGGTGGCATGGCATCCTAACTGCATGGTAGCCTCTGTGGGGGCAGACTCCCACCTGGCAGCTCACGTGCAAGAGTTACCAGGAACACAGAAGCAACATCAGCTCATGCAACTGGCCTCAGAAGTCACCGTGTGGCACTTGGGCCCCCAAAATATCCACATCTTTCTCCTGTGGCTGATACCAGTCTGGACCTACCTGAGGGGGGGACCATCTCAGAAATGCGGCTCTAGCCTCCATAGACTGTGTCACCCACCAGGGATCCTGCAGCCTCAGCCTCCAGTGACTGTGCCATACCCCCTGCAACCCCAGCCCCCATAGACTGTGTCACCCACTAGGGATCCTGCAGCTTCAGTGTCCAGTGACTGTACTGTCCCCCCTGCAGCCCCAGCCCCCATAGACTGTGTCACCCACTAGGGATCCTGCAGCTTCAGTGTCCAGTGACTGTACTGTCCCCGCTGCAGCCCCAGCCTCCAGCGACTGTGCTGTCCACCAGGGACCCTGTTCTCAAGCGTTCTCTGGCCAACATGGACCGCTTTTTCTCTGGAGCCAGGGGTTTTATGAGTGGGAGGCAGCATGGGGTGGACAGGGGTGGGGGGTTCAGATGCCAGGGTCAGCCCTAGATTTATGCCCGTGACCATTTTGTAGCCTGTCTGGGTGGAGTCAGGGGACTCCAGTCAGTGGACTGATTGCTGAAACGGGAAAGGTGACTTCAGAGAGGTTGAGTGAGAGAACGTGTGGAGCCCTCGCTGGTGTCTGATTTAACATCACCCATTGCAGTGGCTGATCAGCAGGGACAGTGCAGGCTGCAATGCAGTGATTCTGACATGTTTATATTTTATGTATCTAAAGCGGCTCCCAGGAAGGAGTCAGAAGCACAGAGAGAGGTTCTACCTTCCCAGGCTCATGGAGAAGACACACTCCCCAGCGTGTCTGAGAGGGGGTGAATGTAAGGCAGAGCCCAGGGACATGGTCAAAGGTTCTGGCTCTGACTGTGCAGGAGCTGCAGACAGTCGGAGGAGAGGCGGCTGGATGTGTCTCGGTCGGAAATCAGTTCCGTGGACAGCAAGAAGTGTTTGCCAAGCCCGAGTGATGGCCTGGATTGGAGCCACTCAGGGATGGGTGTAGGAGGTGGGTGAGCCTGCCTTGACCCCGTGTCTGGCCGACACCCTCACCTGCCACACCTGGCCCCTCTCAAGCTCTCTGGGTGGCTGTCAGCACCTGGGTTGTGGTGGATGTGAGCTGTGCCCCTGGCTGGCTGTGACCTGTGATGTGGCTGGCACCAAAGAGTAGCCTTGGCTTCTGGCCTTGGGGATAGGCAGGGGCAGCTATAAGGCTGAGAAATGCCATGAGTGGTGGGCTGTGCTGCCCCCTCATCTAGGATGGCATCTGGGTCTCCTCATATCGGGGTTGAAGATCGAGGAATGAGGTCTGAGCTCCCTGCCCTGCTGGCCACGGGTCTGGTTAGCCAGGCCTCCAGGCTGTTGATGGCAGAGGTTGCCATGGGTGGGATTGGGGAGGAGATGGGGAGATGGGAGGGTGCAAAGCCAGAGGGAGGGGGTACAGCCAGGAGGTGCCCAGGTCTTGAGGGGTCCCTGGCTGGCCACCGTTGACCCAGTGGAGTATACACCACTGAAGTCACACCGGTAAGACATTAAACAGGCTGCACGCCAAGCATCCTGAAGGCTCGGCTCATCCACAGGGCCGGGCACGGTCTGTGAGGGACAGTGTGTGGGGAGGCCTGCCCACAGCCAGAGAGTGCCCTGCACCCTGGAGCTCAGCCCCGCCTTTCTGGTGCTTGAGAGCCCAGGAGCTCAGCTTCGGCCGGGGAACTCCTGTGCCTGAGGGGCCAGGGCAGTGCTGAGGTCACAGGCTGACCTTTTCCAGACCCCACAGTGGGAAAACCTGGGATCCACCCTGGTGGCTGCTGCCACTGTGGGTCCGGGACTGAACCCCAACCTGGGTAGGTCAGTGAGGGTCAGGGCAGAGGTGCATCACCCTCTCCCTGGGGAAGGGGCTCCCTGGCCACCCACAGGGGAAGGACGGGGCCTGTGGCCTGGATGCCTTTTCTATGGATGACTGCTCCATCTCTGTGGGTCTCAGGTTCCAGCCCACATGGCCCTCTCTGGCCCTTTCCATCTCAAAGGGCACTAGAATGGAGGAATTGTGTCCACTGAGCACTCACACATGCCTCCCTCTAGGACACATTCCAGGCACCTGGCACCCCAGGAGCCTCTGCACAGTGGCCCAAGCCCCTTTCAGAGCCTGTCTGGGGCTCCCCAACATCTGTCCTCCCAAGGAGGGAGGGGTCTCAGCATGGTATGCATGGGGAGTGCGGAGAAGGGGTGGCTGGGGGTGGCAGCAGGGCTGCTGCACAGGGGCCACTCCCACCCCCGCCTTCACCCCCCGCCCACTCCCACCCCTACTTTCTTCCACGCCCCCACACCTTCCTTCCTTGGCAGCCCGCTCCCATCCCCACAGCCCAGTCCCACCCCTGCCTTCCTCACTGGCCCACTTGCTTGCTGGGCGGGGGTGGAAGCAGATGCGGGGGAAGGTGGGGGGCGCAAGAGGAAGGCGGAGGTGGGAGTGGGTCGGGGGTGCCAGTGAGTGGTGCCCCTCAGACTGCCAGGCAGTGCCGTGCGGGAAGCTGGGCTTGAGCCTGGCCTTCCCTGTGCACCGCAGGCTGTGTCGGGGCAGAGGGACAGCTGAATTTCATTGTCCCTGAGCTCAGTGCCTTTCGGTGTCTACACTGCATTCCAGCTCAGGCTCCGCGGAGCTCAAGGGTGGGCTGGGCTCCCCAGCTCCTGTTCAGCTCATGGAGGCCTGATCTGTGCCATGTGCCACAGGAGGCCACGTGAGGCCACAGCATAGGGGAAGGGGAAGCCGGGCCATGGGACTACCTGCCAAGCAGCTCAGGACCTTCTCGAGTTTCCTGAGAAGCCTCTGTGGCCTCAGGCTCTTCTGTGGCCAGAAGTCGGGCTGGGCTGCAATTGTGTGTCCACTCCTCCAGTGAGTCCCGAGGGCCATCTGCTTGTCACAGGTGCAGCCCTGCACCAGGAAGGCACAGATGGGGCCTCTGGCGTGTGTGGCGTTTCCCATGCCCCACGGTGGGGGTTGTGCGATGAGGCCCCGGGATGGGGCTCCTCTCTGGGTTCAGCTGCCTCCGCAGCGAAGGACAACCCGTATGCTTGCCTGGGACAGCGCCACACTGTGACGCTGTGGGCCTGTGGGCCTCTGGAGTGTGTATATGTGCTTTTGTGTGTATGATGTGTGTGTTGTCTGTATCTGTGTTTGTGTGCATGTAGTGTGTGTATGTGTTTGTATATGTGTGTCTGTGTGTGGTATGTGTTTGTATGTTTGTGTGTGGTTTGTGTTGACAGTGTGTGGTGTGTGTGGTGGTGTGTGCATGTGTGTGTTATCTGTGTGTATTTGTGTGCATGTATATGTGTTGATGTGTTTTTATATGTGTCTCTGTGTGTGGTATGTGTGTATGTTTATGTGCGTTGGTGTGTGTTTGTGTGTGTGTTGTGTGTGTTAGCTATGTGTATTTGTGTGCATGTATGTGTGTGTGTGTTTGTATATGTGTGTGGTATGCGTGTTTGTATGTTTGTGTGCATGTATGTGGTATGTGTATTTGTGTGTGGTGTATGTTGATGCTGTATGTATTTGTGTGTGTGGTATGTGTTTGTATGTTTCTGTACATATGTGTGGTGTGTGTTGATGGTGTGTGTATTTGTGTGTGTCTGTGTGTGGGGTTTGTGTTTGTATGTGTGCATATGTGCGGTGTGTTGATGGTGTATTTGTGTGTGTGTTTGTATATGTGTGTGTGGTATGTTTGTATGTTTGTGTATGTGTGTGGTGTGTGTATTTGTGTGTGTGCATGTGTTTGTGTATGTGTGTGTGGTGTGTGTTTGCATGTTTGTGTGCATGTGTGTGGTGTGTGTATCTGTGTGTGTGTGTGTGTATGTTTTCCGGTTGTAGGAGTGATGGAAACCCTTGTTGCTTCCTGGTGTCCCGGGCAGAGTCCCTGCTTGTGTCTGATTTGCCCAAAAGAAGGTGGACAGGGCCTGACTCCCTAGCTGGCTGCAAGGGGATCAGGGAGTCTGCGCCCTGGCACGGGATCATTTAAGTCACCGCCTGCTGCAGAAGGTCCCTGTGCCCACAGGCCACAGTGGGCTCGAGGCTGGGAGAGCCAAGCCACAGGGGAAGGCGTAGCTGAACAGGGGTGGCCAGGAGTGTGTGAGCTCTGGGAAGGAAGTGTAAGTTCTGTGAGTTCAGAAGCCAGTGCTCTGTCCTCCAACAAAGGAACCATGTTTTACAAATGTGGCCTTCTTGCTGATGTGTTTTACCCAAGCTCATAAATCCCGCTGTCAGAGAAAAGGCCACAGAGGAGCTTGCCGTTTTGGCATTGAAGTGAGTGCTTACGTCCGTCTGCTCAGCTCGTGCGCCACGCCGCTTGGCTTGCTGTATATCTTTCCCATTCATCACCTGGGCAGGAGCTTCCTGGCCAGCTCTGATGTCCAGGGACAGGAACTGGGTGACTTGGGGCCAAGGGGCTGCGCTGGCACCGGCATTGGCAGACCACAGGGCTGCTTCTACTGCCTCAGGAGGGCGGTCTTCAGTGAAGGGGCAAGAGAAACCATCACGGTCGATGTGCTATTCTGGTATCTGTGTATCCTTTTTGCAAGGTAACTGTTTAAATCTTTTGCCATTAAAGAAACCTGTGTCAGGCACAGGGGCTCACACCTGTAATCTCAACAGGTTGGAGGCGGAGGCAGGAGGACTGCTTGAGCCCAGGAGTCCAAGACCAGCCTGGATGACAAAGTGAGACACTGTTTCTGTTTATAATAGAAAAAAAAAACATAAAAACAATACCTGGGTTGTTTGATTGCTCATGATTGAGGTAGAGAGTTTATATATTCTGGATACAAGGAATTTATCAGATATGATTTGAAAATATTTTCTCCAAATCTGACTTATATTTTTGTTCGCTTAACAGTATCTTTCAAAAACCAGATATTTCTAATTTTGATGAAGTTCAGTTTATCAGCTTCAGAGGGATTAAGCGTTTGGTGTCTCATTCAATGGCTTTTTGCCTAACCTCAGAAGTTATATTTTTTCCTCTCTTCTCTTTTAAGAGTATTATGGATTTTCAAATGATGCTTAAGCCCATGATCTGCTTTGAGTTAATTTTTGTATAAGGTATAAGATATAGATTGAAGCTCATTTTTTTGTATGCATAAATGTTCACATTTTCCAGAAATATTTGCTGAAAACACAATCCTTTCCCCATTGAATTGTTTTTGTGCTTTTGTCAAAATCGATTGACCATATTTGTTTAGGTCTATTTCTTGACTCCATTCTGATCCATTGATCTATATGTCTACCCTTTCACCAATATTACACTATCTTAGTCATTGCATGTTTAAAGTTAGCAAAGATATGGCAATGTGAGTCTGATAGCTTTGTTCTTTTCAAAAATATATAAATTTTAGAAGCAGCATCTACATGTCTATAAGAAATCCTGTTGGGAATTCCTTTGGAATTGTATTAAATTTATAGATCATTTTGGGAAGAATTGATGTCTTAACTAAATTGAATATTCCAGTCCATGAACATGGTATGTCATTCTATTTATATAGGCTTTCTTTTTTTTATTTTTTGGAGATAAGGTCTCACTCAGTTGCCTGTCTGGAGTGCAGGGGCATGAACACAGCTCACAGCAGCCTTGACTCTCTGGACTCAAGTGATCCTCTTGCCTTAGGCCCCCAAGTAGCTGGGACTGCAAGCATGTGCCACCATGCTTGGCTAATTTTTGTATTAGCCAAGCATGGTGGCACATGTTTGCAGGGTTTTGCCATGTTGCCCAAGCTGGTCTTGAACTCCTGAGCTAAAGCAATCTGCCTGCCTTAACCTCCCAAAGTGCTGGGGTTATAGGCATAAGCACCAGGCCTGGCTGAATTTCTGTTCTTTTAAATGAATGACAGCTGCTTTATGACCCAGAATATAGTTTACCTTGGCAAATGTTTTATGAACACTTGAAAATAATTTGTATTTTGCTGTTTCTGGATAATGTGTTCTATAAATGCCAGTCTAGTCAAGTTGGTGATGATGGTGTTCAATTTTTCTGTGTCTTGGCTGCTTTTCTCTCTACTTGTTTTATTGATCACTGAGAGAGAAATTTTGAAATCTCAAAACATAACTTTGGATTTGTCTATTTCTCCTTTCAGTTCAATAAGTTTTTGCTTCATAAGTGTTACAGCTCTGTTCTTAGGGATATATACATTTAGAATTGCTGTGTCTGCTCAGTGAATTGAATCTTCATGATCATTTGCTGTATCTTGTTATCCCTGGTAACGTTTATTTTTCTGAATTTGATTTTGCCTGATATTAATATAACCACTGCAGCTTTCATTTGACTAGTGTTTTAATCATATCTAAAAAATCCTTTTCCTTTACCCTGTATCATTGTATTTAAAGTGAGCTTTTAGACAACATGTAGTTGGATTAAGTGAAGTACCTGAAGATGAAAACCAAATACTGAATGTTCTCACTTATAACTGGGAGCTAAGCTATGAAGACACAAAAGCATACAGAGTGATATAATGGACTTCGGAGGCTAGGGGCGTAGGGTGGGAGGGGCGTGAGGAGTAAAAGATGACATGCTGGTACAGTTTACACTGCTTAGGTGACAGGTGCACTAACATCCCAGAGTTCACTTCTACACAATTCATCTGTGTCACAAAAAAAACACTTGTACCCCCAAAACTAATAAAACGTCAATTTGACAATATCTGTCTCTTAGTTGGTATTCTTGATCATTTTATTTTAATGTAATTATTGATATCATTGGATTTACCTCTACTATTGTATTTTTTTATGCTACTTATTTTTTTTGCCTTTATTTTGTTTCAATTTTCCTGACTTATTTTGGATTATTTGAATATTTATTTCGCATAGCATTTTGATTTACTTATTTGCTTTTAATTATATCTACTCGTGTAAATTTTTAAGTGGTTGGTCTAGGGATAACTACACACACATATACACGTGCATATATACACACACACACACACATTTATCTTTCAAAGTTTACTGGAAATTGTTATTTTATCCCATTAAGTGACACGTACACACCTTATAGCCATTAAGGCCCTCTACTCTTCCATTTTTGTTTCGTAGTTACTGTGTATATTACAGTTAGATTTTCACAGAGCAAGGTTTTAATCATGCATGTTTCTTTTAATCGTACATATTTTAAAGTATGCAGGAGGAGAAAACAGCCAAGCATATCCACTTAGATAAATTCCATATCTGTTGCCCTGAACAGATAATTCCTGCGGCTTCACTTCCTTCTGGGATTATCTTCCTTCTCTCTGAGGAACTTCCTTTAGCATTTCTTTCACAGCAGGTCTTCTGGTGATGAATTCTCTTTGTTTTTCTTCTCTTAAAGTGTCTCTCTTTTAATCTCTGAAGGATTCTTCCTGTGGATGTAGAATCCTAGGTTGACAGTTCTTTTCTTTCAGCACTTTAAGCTGCTGTGCCTCTGTCCTCTGGCCGCCGTGGTTTCTGATGAGAAATCTGCTGTCATTCAGTTGTTAGTGTCCCATGCATCATATGTTCTTTACTCTGATTACTTTAATTTTTTTGGTATCTTTGGTTTTCAGTAATTTTATCATGACGTGCCTGGGTGTGGTTTTTTTTGAGTTTATTTCATCTGAGATTTACTGAGATTCTTGATCCCTAATTTGTTTTCCTTTTGCCAAGTTTGGGAATTTTAAACTTACTTTATCATACACACACACACACACACTTGTACCAGCTTTTTTCTCAATCTTTTTTATTTTTATTTTTTGAAACAGGGTCTCCCTCCATTGCCCAGGCTGGAGTGCAGTGGCATGACTGACGCACTGCAGCCTTCACCTCCCAGGTTCCAGTGATCCTGCCATCTCAGCCTCCCAAGTAGCTGGGACCACAGGCTTGCATCACCACAGCTGGATAATTGTTTTAAAAATGTTTTTGTAGAGATGGGGGTTTCGCTGTGTTGCCCAGGCTGCTCTCTAACTCCAGGGCTCAAGGACCCTCCAGTCTCAGTCTCCCAAAGTGCAGAGGTTCCAAGCACGAGCCATTGTGCCTGGCCTATTCCCTCATTCTGAGATTTCAACAGTATGTTAGACCTTTTGATATTTTTCAGAGGCCCTGAGACTTTGTAGTTTTTCTTTGAATCTTTTTCTCTCTGCTGTTCAGATTGGATAATTTCTATTGATTTGTCTTCAAGTTTACCAATAATTTCCTCTGTCATACCCATTCTGCTACAATGACATCTAGTGAATTCTTTATTTCAATTATTATATTTTTAAGTTCTAAAACTTCCACTTGGTTCTTCAATACAGCTTCTGTTTTTCTGTTGACAATTTCTGTCTTATTTGATGAGAATTGAGCCTCACTTCGTGGAAGATGGATACCTTAGCTGTCTTAAAGTCTTTGACAAGTCCAACACCTATGTCATCTTGAGAGTGATGTCTTTTGATGGTTCTTTTCTTCTCAAATTACTAATATTTTAGTTTTTTTGTATTTTGAATTATTTTGTATTATATTTTGGAAACTTAGGTATGATGCTAAGGCATCCTTGATGCTCTCTGGCCACCAGGTTCTGCGCTGAGGCTGTGAAGTTTCCTGTGAAGAATTTCACTAATGTCCTAGTCTTGGTCCTGGCTCCAGAATCTTGTATCAGAATCACCTGTGGGGGTGTTGGCACCAGAGGGCTGTCCCCAGGACTCCAGCATGGTGAGCTATGTCGGAGTCACCCGCGGGGGTGTTTGCACACAGAGGGTCACCCCCAGGACTCCAGCACAGTGAGCTGTGTTGGGGTCACCCTTACACAGTGGGGTGTTTGCACACAGAGGGCTGCCCCAGGGCGGCAGCACAGTGGCTGGCATGTGGCTGGAGAACCAGCCTTTTCAATGTTCCCTGGATGACTGTCCAGTCTGTGGTGTGGGCACTCTGGGGCCCAGAGTCAGCCTGCACCCTCCCCTCACCCACCAGGCCTGCCTTGACCTTCCTGGTTGTGCCCATGCTCCGTGGCTAATTTCCCTGGGACTGCACGGGGTCAAGACTTTTCCCACCCCCTTCCTCCCCTCTCTCCTTCCTGCGGGTCAGGCCCCAGCGCAGGCTGCCCTGTGCTCAGCCTGCCTGTTTCCCTCACGCCATCACCTCTAATATGTGCTTGGGGCTGCTTCTTGGAGGCTCCCAACTAACGCAGGACATTGTGCAGCCCCCATGACAGGCATGCCTGGGAGTGCGGAGTAAGTCCTGCGTGAAAGCTGCTGGGTCTGCGGAGTCATTGCTGCAGAATCACAGAGCCTGAGATGCGATACCCACTGCCCTTGTCGCTCTTCTGGGGGCTTCTCACAAAGCCAAGAACAGGATGTGGTGACTCCGTGGAGTGGTGGGTGGTGGCTGGGGTGAGAAGGTGAACTCCAGGACGAGGCAGCTGAGGGGGTCGGGCTGACCTCTGCTCTCACTCTGAGGCATCTCTTTCAGCTTTGCTTGGTGTTCTCAGAAATCAGCTGAGCTGGACATGATCTGGGTCTAGGGGAATCAAGTTCACGTTCATGGGCGTTTAATTTGCATTCACAGATCTCTTTAGTGTTGAAAGTGACTTTGCATAGCAATTCACCAGGCTACACTACCTGCTTTTGGCGCGGGTGTGGGTGGGCTCTGCGGCTGAGCTTCTTTAGGAATCTGAGTGGCATCTGGCAGAGCGGTGTGTGGAGCTCTGCTTTCAAGTCTGAAATCTCAGCTGGCTTATTTGGTTTCTTCGTTGCAGACTTTTCTTTCTTTCTTTTTCTGTGCTTGTGAAGTAGAAATAATTTATGAGGGGAGACCTCTGACAATCCTGTGTTACCTGCTGGGCCTATAGAGAGAAAACACCTGCTGCTTTCTTACTGAACTGGAGACCTCCTACCGTTTCAGAATGAGAATGAACTTCTAGAACCAGCCCAGACCTTTCCTGATACTAAAGCAGCAGACACAGCCCTTCTGTCTGTGGAGGGAGAGTGAATCCACTGCGATGTTTCGGAACACGTGCAGGCTCAGGCTCGGAAGGTGCAAACTGCTATTGGTTATCCAATAAATGCAAAAATAGTGCTTACTGTGAGGCAGGACTGCTCTGAGCCCTTCATAAATGTGAACTCATTTGACCCTCTGAACACACCCTATAATGGAGGTATGATTGTCTCCATTTTACAGAAAGGGATACTGAGGCACATAGCGGTCACAGAACTGGCAAGTGGCCGAGTCCAGATCCAGTCTGGGTCGTGGCTGCAGATGGTGCTCTTGCCCACACACTGGCTGCCTCTAGGACTCCTTCCTCTTTATGGAGAATGCAGGAAGGCGCAGAGCCGTGTGGGTGGTCCAGGTGACCCGTCCTCCTTTTGCCACAGCGGTGGTCTTGGTTGACAGTAATGATAGAGAATGCAGGCATAGCTAAGGGACATCGCGGGCTCGGTTCCAGACCATTGGAATAAAGCAGTCACAGGAATTTTTGGTGTCCCAGTGCATATAAGGCTTATGTTTATAGGATATTGCAGTCTCTTAGGCGTGCAACAGCCTGATGTCTAAAAAAGGGCATACCTTAATTAAAAATGACTTTAGTGCTAAAAGAGGCTTCACATCACCTGAGCCTTCAGCAAGTCATAATCTTCCTGCTGGAGGCAGTTTCGCCTCCTTGTCGATGGCTGCCGACTGACCAATGACAGCTGCTGAAGGCTGGGTAGGGGAGCGGGCCGTAACATGAGACCCTGAAGTCTGTCTCATCGATTCACTCTTTTCCTGGAAGATTTCTCTGTAGCGTGCAATACTATTTGATAGCATTTTACTCACAGTACAAGTTCTTTCAGAATTGGGGCCAGTCTCTCACACCCTGCTGCGGCTTTACCATGTAAGTTTATAGAATATTCTAAATCTTCTTGTTGCCATTTCAACAATGTTCACAACATCTTCACCAGGAGTGGATTCCACTTCAAGAAAGCATTTCCTTTGTTCGTCTGTAACAGAAGCAACTCCTCATTCGTTCAAGTTTGATCCTGAGACTAGCAATTCAGTGCCATCTTCAGGCTGCACTTCTAATTCTCCTCCTTGCTGTTTCCCCCACATCTGCAGCTCCTTCCTCTGCTGAAGGCTTGAACCCTTCAAAGTCACCCATGAGGGCTGGAATCAACATCTTCCGAACTCCCATTAATGTTGATATTTTGACCTCCTCTTAAGAATTATGAATGTTCTTAATGACGTGTAAATGGTGAATCCTTTCCAGGAAGTTTTAAATTTACTGTCCTAAGCTCTTTTAGAGGAATCACCGTCTACGGTGTCTGTAGCCTTACAAAATATATTCCTTAAATAATAAGACTTGAAAGTCAAAATTGCTCCTTGGGCCAGGCAAGGTGGCTCATGCCTGTAATTCCAGCACTTCGGGAAGCTGAGGTGGGTGGATGGCTTGAGGCCAAGACTTTGAGACCAGTCTGGGCAACCAGACTCCATTTCTACAAAAATTAAAAAATTAGCCAGGCATAGTGGCACATGCCTGTAGTCCCAGCTACTTGGGATGCTGAGGTTAGGACGATGCTTTAAGATAGGAGTCTGAAGTTGCAATGAGCGACGATCACATCATTGCCCTCCAGCCTGGGAAACCGAGAAAGATCCTCTCTCTGTGTCTCTCTTAAGAGACTGGTCTTGCTCTGTCGTCCAGCCTGGAATGTATTGGCACAACCATGGTTCACTGCGGCATTAGTCTTACAGGCTCAGGTGATCCTCCCACCTCAGCCTCCCAAGTAGCCGGAACAGGTGCATGCTACCACACCCAGCTAACTTAATTTTATTTTTATTTTTGTTTGTAGAGATGCAGGTCCCCCTATGTTACCTAGGCTTGTCTGGAACTCCTGGTCTCAAGTGATCTTCCTGCCTTGGCCTCCCAAAGTGCTGGGATTATGGGCTTGAGCCACTACACCTGGCCAACCCTGTCTCTTAAAAAGAAAACATTTCTCCCTGATTCATGGGCTTCTGAATGGATACTGTGTTAGCAGACATGAAAATTGCACTTATCTGCTTACACATCTGCCTCAGTTACCTGGTGCTTTGTCAGTGAGCAGAAATATTTTGAAAGTAATCTTTCTGGCCGGGCGCGGTGGCTCAAGCCTGTAATCCCAGCACTTTGGGAGGCTGAGGTGGGTGGATCATGAGGTCAAGAGATCAAGACCATCCTGGTCAATGTGGTGAAACCCCGTCTCTACTAAAAATACAAAAATTAGCTGGGCATGGTGCTGTGCGCCTGTAATCCCAGCTACTCGGGAGGCTGAGGCAGGAGAATTGCCTGAACCCAGGAGGCGGAGGTTGCGGTGAGCCGAGATCGCGTCATTGCACTCCAGCCTAGGTAACAGCAGCGAAACTCTGTTTCAAAAAAAAAAAAGAAATGAAAGTAATCTTTCTTTCTGAGCAGTAGGTCTCAACAATGAGCTTAAAACGTATGGTAAACTGTCCTGTAAATAGATGTGCTGTCACCCAGGCTCTGATGCTCCTCGTATGAAGCAAAGGCAGACTCAATTCAGTATCATTCTTGAGGGACCTGGGATTTCTGGAATGGCAAATGAGCATTGGCTTCAGCTTAAAGTCATCGGCTCCACTATCCCTACAAGAGAGTCAGCCGGTCCTTTGAAGCTTTGAAGTCAGGCATCGACCTCTCTCTAGCCATGAAAGTCCTAGATGGCCTCTTCTTCCGATACAAAGCGGTTTCATCTGCATTGCAAATCTCTTGTCTGCTGTGGCCTCCTTCATCAATGCTCTTAGCTCGGTCTTCTGGATAACTGGATGCGGCTTCTCCATCAGCACTTGCTCCTTCACCTTGCACTTTTACGTTGCGGAGACAGCTTCTGTCTTTAAACCTCATGCACCAACCTCTGCCAGCTTCAAGTGTTTCTTCTGCAGCTTCCTCCCCTCTCTCAGCCCTCGGCGCGTTGGAGAGACGGACGGTCTTGCTCTGGATCAGGCTTTGGCTTCAGGGAGTGTTGTGGCTGCTCTGATCTGTCCAGACCCCTCAAACTTCCTCCACGTCAGCGATGAGGCGGTTCTGTTTTCTCGTCGCTCCTGTGGTCGCTGGAGGGCACTTTCCGTTTCCTTCAAGAGCTCTTCCGCGGCGTTCACAGCTCGGCTCGCTGTCTGGCGTGAGGGGCTGAGCTTTCAGGCCGCCTCAGTTTTCCTCACTAAGCGTAATCATTTCTAGCTTTTGGTTCAAAGCGAGAGACAGACACCTCTTCCTTTCACTTGAACACTTAGAGGCCATTGCAGGGTTATTAATTGGCCTAATTTCAGTATTGCTGTGTCCCAGGGGATAGGAAGGCCTGAGGAACAGGAGAGGGACGGGGAATGGCCGGTCAGTGGAGCAGTCAGAACACACAGGACATTGATCTTATGTGGCTGCAGGTCACAGTGCCTCAAAACAGTGATATAGGAACGCTGCAGACGACTGAGCGCAGACTAACAGATATGATAATAATGAAAGAGGTCGAAATATTTCAAAAATACCAAAATGTGAGCGGGAGACAGGAAGTGGGCACAGCTGTTGAGAAAATGGTGCCCCAGACTTGCTCGGGGCCAGGTTGCCACGGAGTTCTAATTGGTCAAAATGCAGTGTCTGTGAAGCGCAGCACGTGGAAGCGTAATGGAACAAGGTGTGTCTGTAACCCTCCTCAGGTGGGTTAGAGAAGTCGGGTTTGCACATACACAGCTTTAGAGGACAACCTTACCTGGGCCCAGGGGTGCACACCTGCTCCCACCAGGGAGGAGGCAGAAGCGAGCCAGGCCCTTCCTACCCTGTCATTCAGGCCAAGATCCTTGAGGGGCTGGGGACAGTGGAGAATGGGCAGATGGAGGCAGCCCGTGCAGGATCCCACCTACCTGGGTCAGAGCCGGTGCTCCAGCCAGCCACAGCCCCTCCCCCTCACCGTGCTGCTCCCTGTGGCGAGGCTGTGGCCTCACTCATACAACTGGTGCCTGGGCACCTGCCCCGTGCAGGGACACTTGGTTTCTAACCCCTGCCACTCAAGTCCCCTAGGTGGAGAGGAGTGGCTCAGCCTTCCCTGACAGCACCTGAGCTTCCCGGGAGCATGGATCCGGAAGAGGACACCTGGAAGGCAGGCCTGGGGATTGCAACGCGAGGGTGGCTTCTCACAGTGGCTTCTTGAACTCTGCTCGGAAAGTTGGTCCTTACAGATATTCAAATGCCATCCCTGCACAGAGGAGAAATCTGTCAGAAATCGCTCAAGGAGGGGGCGTTCCTGAGTGCAGTCTGATGTCGAGGGAAACCAGAGGTGGGAAACCTGATAGAAGCAATGAGAAGCAGTGGAGATGACACTCAGGCCACTGCTCCCCATTCCGGCTCTAAGTTCAGCATTCGGGGGGCTCTCTAGCACATCGTCGGGGTGGGCTGTGTGGGGATGAAGAGGGCCCACCCAGGAGCCGGCTTCAATGGCCTCGTTTCCCAGCTCTGCGGAGGCTGAAGCTCAGAGCCCAGGGGGTGGGGAGCCTGGGGGGTGGGAGACCCTGGGGGTGGGGGATCTGGAGGTTGGGGTTTGGGGGTGCGGAGCTCTTTCCGGTTCAATCGCAATATTCTAAAACTCCTCACCTTGCAGAGAATGGATTTGTCATGGTGATACATGTAAACAAAGTAAATCTTTTGTTAAAGTAACTTACACCACCTACATTGGCCTTAAACGCTTTAGATGTCCCCTGTTGGTTTAAGTGAGTGTAGGAGCAGCGTCTGGTAGCCATGAGGTGCGTGCTCCCCTCATAAGTGGCTGTTCGTGACCCGGGGGTGGGGGGCGTTTTCTCTGAATACCTGTATGTGGTTCTGTGTCCTGTGTACACGTGAGCCTGGCCTCAGGGCAAGCCTGCTGCTTCAGCCCCTGCGTTTCTGTCTTCTCATCCATGTAAGGGGTGCCAGCTAAGAACTCTGCTTGCAGAGGAAGCAGGACAGCTTTCAGATACAGCACAAACACAGGAGTTCTTTACCAAACACAGGGGTTCCTTGTGAGACACAAGGTTCTTACCAGACACAGGGGATCCCTATGAGACGCAGGGGGTCCCTATGAGACACGGGGGGGTCTTTACCAGACACAGGGGGTCCTTACGAGACACAGGGGATCCCTATGAGATACAGGGGGTCCCTATGAGACACAGGGGATCCCTATGAGACACAAGAGGTTCTTACCAGACACAGGGGATCCCTATGAGACGCAGGGGATCCCTATGAGACACAGGGGGTCCCTATGAGACACAGGGGATCCCTATGAGATACAGGGGGTCCCTATGAGACACAGGGGATCCCTATGAGACACAGGGGGTCTTTACCAGACACAGGGGATCCTTATGAGACACAGGGGATCCCTATGAGACACAGGGGGTCCTTACCAGACACAGGGGATCCCTATGAGACACAGGGAATCCTTACCAGACACAGGGGGTCCTTATGAGACACAGGGGGTCCTTACGAGACACAGGGGTCCTTACCAGACACAGGGGTCCTTACCAGACACAGGGAGTCCTTACCAGACACAGGGGGTCCTTATGGGACACAGGGGGTCCTTACCGGACACAGGGGTCCTTACCAGACACAGGGGGTCCTTATGGGACACAGGGGGTCCTTATAGACACAGGGGAGCTCTGCTGGGCAGCCCAGCTGCTCCTGGCTCCTGGCGGCAGTGTGGATGGGTGTGTGTTCTGGACCTAGATGAGAGGTCTATGTCAGGGAAAGAAGGCAGAAGAGCCAGCAAGTGGGCTGACTGGGTTTAAGGTGTCGTTTAAGAGTGGCGGAATCCTGAAGCGGAGGGGCCTGGACGCCCGCAGCTGACGGCTGGTGTCCACTCACGCAGGCGAACTGCCTTCAGAAAGGGCGGCTTCCGGGGCCTCTCGCTTCCTGCAGGTGCCAACATCTGCCTGCTGCGTGCCTGAGGAACCTGGGAGTGCCACCCCGACTCACGGTGATGAGGATGGGCCCTTACCAGGGTTAGCTGGAGCGGACACTGTCTCCTGAGTCTCCTGCCCTGGGGCCCTCATGGCCCCTCTCTGGCCCTCAACCTTTGGACCAGTCGGTCTCAGGATGTGGGCGGCACCACTGCGGGGCTCAGACCCTTCCAGGGGTTCAGAAGGTAAAATCTGCATCACACTCAGATGATGTTGGCTGAGTCCTCGGTGTTGGCATCACAGGGAGGTGGCAAAAGCTGCTCCAACGTTGTAAAACTGCCAGCACCTGCGTGGGAAACAGGTAATGGCGGGGCCTGGCTGGGCAGTGCCTCCCGCAGGAGCTAACCCAGGCTCTCCCCAGGGCATCTCCTCCGGCGTCCTCCTCAGTGCCACTGTCTCCATGTCTTCGCGCTCAGCGAGAAACAAAAAGCCACCTTCACTGACACATGTCCTTGATGAAACAGTGGAAGTATCATCTTTTCAATCTCAATCCTTCACATCTTGTGAATATTCTGTTAACAAAGCAGGACACACACAGTCACGCCAGACGCCGGGCGCCTGGACGAGGGCCTGAGCTCTGCAACTCACTGCTTTTCTTCCTCATCAAACACTAATTCTATTTGAAAGAATGACTGACAGAAAACCTGTAGTTACCCACGCGTCAGTACTGGGCATATATTTTCTCAAAAATGAGCAAAGTGAACTTCTCACTTTGAGGAATACACCTGACAGTATTTGGTGCTAATGATGAAATTTGAACTTTCAGACAAAAATTAGGATTTTTGTCCGAAAAAATCTGTCTGTCACTGTCTCTGACTGCTTCCCAGTGTCTAGCAGCCTTTCCAGTGGGATTGTGGCTGATCTGAAAAGACGCGATCTTTAGATACTGCATTGTGAACTATGTCAGCACTTGGAAGATCCGCTTTGCCTGAGCCCGTATTTCCCAATGGCCAGTGCACGATGCTACAAAATCACACACACGAGTGGAAGCTCCACAAAGTGCGAGACGGACTCGGGGAGCTCAGGGCACAGAGGACAGGCGGCCTGCGGACGGGGGCCAGGTCCCGGGAGACTGGTAGGGCACCAGCCACAGTGACCTGGGAGGCCTGCAGATGGGGGCCAGGTCCCGGGTGACTGGTAGGGCACCAGCCACAGTGACCTAGGCAGCCTGCAGATGGGGGCCAGGTCCCGGGTGATTGGTAGGGCAGCAGCCGCAGTGACCTGGGAGGCCTTTCATCGCGCTCTCCCCCTTGCTAACCACACATCCCTGCGAGGATGCAGCTTCTTCAAAAATTACAAGCAAAATAACACATAAAAGATTGAATACAAACCAGTTTGGGAATCTAACTGTCCTCCATTCAGCCAGAAATTAAAGAGACTGATATTTATTTATCTACATACATGATACAACATACAGGCATTTTATATACAACTACATACATATCTAAAACGTCCTTCTCACTAGTGTTTTTGATTTGAAAAATCTAGTCTTTATAAAAATATGTTATGTCAACATAGGATGAGTTCATAATGCTAATTTTAAATGAATGAATCAATTAATTTTCTCAAATGTATCACATGGCATATATTGATGGAGCTAAGCCATGCCAACCAAGGTCTTTGAAGTCCTTATTCATGTATTTTTATTTTTTATTATAGTGTAAGTTTGGGCACATGTGCTGAACCTGCAGGTTTGTTCCATGGGTATGCACGTGCCATGGTGGTTTGCTGCACCCGTCAACCTGTCATCTACATTAGAGATTTCTCCTAATGCTGTCCCTCCCCTGGTTTCCCACCCCCCGACAGGCCCCGGTGTGTGATGTTCCCCTCCCTGCGTCCATGTGTTCTCATCGTTCAACTCCCAGTTATGAGTGAGAACATGCAGTGTTTGGTCTTCTGTTCTTGGGTTACTTTGTTGAGGATGATGGTTTCCAGCTTCACCCATGTCCCTGCAAAGGACATGAACTTACCCTTTGTTATGGCTGCATAGTATTCCATGGTGTGCATATGACACATTTTCTTTATCCAGTTATCATTGATGAGCATTTGGGTTGGTTCCCAGTCTTTGCTATCATGAACAGTGCTTCAGTAAACATATCTGTGTATGTGTCTTTATAGTAGAATGATTTATAATCCTTTGGGTATATATCCAATAATGGGATTGCTGGGTCAAATGGTATTTCTAGTCTAGATCCTTGAGGAATTGCCACAATGGTTGAACTAATGAACTAATTTTTATAAGTATAAAGTTTGAGAGTGGACAGCGGGGAGGCTGTCTGCAAGACTGGTGGCCTGTGGTCCCACACCCAAGGCACCTGCTCTGGGCGTGGTGGTCTCTCTCCAGAGTGAGACTCCTGTAGCAGCCCTGTGCCCCCTCCCACCCCATCCCAGCTGGGGCCACGGCTTTCCTCAGAGCAGACCTCCTTCTGTCCAGCTGGGGCTGAATGATTTTGTTTTCAGGGGCACCTGCTGCGTTCAGCATCTGCTAAAGCCCAAATTTGACAGACGTCTGCATCAGCCAGGAAGGGCTGGCTACCAGCTCAGCCTTGGCAGAAAGAATAAACAACACAAATCTCCATTTTCTCATGGTGAACTGGTACCTTTGAAAGCAGAAGGCTGCTATTCTTTCTTGCTCTAAGAACTCACTTCATAATAAGGAAACTCTCACTGTATATTCTATATTTTTTATTTGATGGACACACATGCAAATAACAGACTGCAGTTTGCAAACAGATGTGTGACGTTTACATACTGAAGAGGGCTTACACGCGCACCCTGGAAGCCAGTCTCTCCTGCCTGCAGACTTGCATTTTGCACAGATGCTAGGATGCACATTTAGAATCAGGGCCTGTGGAATCCACAGGGGTCTCAGCAACTTGACTTGCATGGCGAGGCCCTACTGAATTCCAAAGAACGGCCGTGCTTCCTGTCATCGTCCTGCTGCAGCTTATGCTGTGTCTGAGGCTGCAGGTCTTTTGGCCTTATTTGAGTTACTTGCTTTTTGCTGTCGCTGGTGCAGGGACTCAGGGTTCATGCCTGAAAGTGCATTTGGACCTTGCTGGGTAGAATCCCCGCCACAACCTGCTGTGAGGGGCGGGGACGCACAGAGGCATTGGACGGGCAGCCCAGGGACAGGCCATGCCCAAGCACTGGGAGAGGGACGTTCTCATGCTGGGCGTGGCCTCCAGTGCTTCCAAAGACTGTGCGTCCTGCGTCTTCCGAGGGCTCTGAGGTGCATCCAGGGTGGGTGGCCCTGACTCCTCCTTCTACTCCTCAAGACCTAAACATGCCCACCTTGCCTGTCAGACTGTGAGCGCCCAACCCTCATTCTGAAGGCTCATGCCTCGAATGCTTTCTTCCTAGTGGTGCTCTCTCAGTCAATACCGTGTATTCACACTGTGTCACCTGCCACAGAGTTGGTAAAACTGTCAAGCATGGCTCTTGCTCACAAGGGCGCACAGGGGCCAGGCTGCTCTGAGTGGCAGTGCGCCCAGCCAGTGCCAGGGCCGGAGCCGGGCGGTGCACCTGTGGAGCACTAGGGGCTGCCCAGAGCTGAGCATAAAGTGGAGGTCACCCACGAGGCCCCCGGCCATGGCTAGGGGCACCACAAAGTGGCGGGAAAGGCCGGAACAACCGTAGTTCAATCCTGAAATATTTGTATGATTGATTGTTCTACTTTTCTACTGAATCTTGTTCCTGGTAACTTATGTCTTTGTGGATTTGTGAGTTTTGACTGCAAGCTCATAGGTTTTGAAGAAGTTTATGTGGCAAATTTTTTTCTCTCAACTTTTTTTTTTTTTCAAGACAGAGTCTCTCTCTGTTGCCCAGGCTGGAGTGCAATAGCGTGATCTTGGCTCACTGCAACCTCTGCCTCCCGGGGGGCTGCTTGTCTGTCTTGTTTTGAGAAGTGTCTGTTTATGCCCTTCGCCCATCTGTAATTGGGGTTGTTTTCCGCTTGTTGATTTGTTTAAGTTCCCTATGCATTCTGGATGTTAGACCTTTGTCAGTTGCATACTTTGCCAATATTTTCTCTCATTCTGTAGGTGTCTGTTTAGTGCTTTGATATTTTGTTTTGTTGTGCAGATGCTCTTTAGCTAATTAGGTCCCGTTGTCAATTTCTGTTTTTGTTTCAATTGTTATTGGGGGGTTAGTAAAAAAATTCTTTGCTAAGGCCAAAGTTAGGGAGGGTATTTCCTAGGTTTTCTTCAAAAATTTTTATAGTTTAAAATTCAATGTGGTTCTGATTTGCATTTCTCTAATGACCAGTGATGATGATTTTTTCATGTGTTTGTTGGCTGCATAAATGTCTTCTTTTGAAAAAAAAAAAGAATTTTTATAGTTTGAAGTCTTACATGTAAGTCTGTAATCTACCTTGAGCTATTTTTGTATATGATGAAATGTAAGGGTCCAGTTTTACTCTTCTGCATATGACTAACCAGTTTTCCCAGCACCATTTATTGAATAGGGAGTCCTTTCCCCATTGCCTATTTTTGTCAACCTCATCAAAGATTGTGTAGTTGTAGGTGTGAAGCTTATTTATGGTTTTCTTTTCTGTTCCATTGGTCTATGTGTCTGTTTTTGTACTGGTACCATGCTGTTTTAGTTACTATATCCTTAGAGTATGGTTTGAAGTTAGGTAATGTGATGCCTCCAGCTTTGTTCTTTTTGCTTAGGTTTGCTTTGATTATTTGGGCTCTGTTTTTGGTTCCATGTAAATTTTAACATAAATTTTAAAAAATTATGTGAAGAATGACATTGGTAGTTTGATATGAATAGCATTAAATCTACAAATTGCTTTGGGCAGTATGTCCATTTTAACAATATTGATTCTTCCATCGCTGAACATGAAATGTTTTCCCATTTACTTGTGTTGTTTCTGATTTCTTTCAGCAGTGTTTTGTAGTTTTCTTTGTAAAGATCTTTCACCTCCTTGGTTACCTGTATTCCTTGGTATTTCATTTTCTTTGTGGCTATTGTAAATGGGATTGTGTTCTTGATATGAACCTAACCTTGATATGAATGTCTCAGTCTCAACATTATTGGTGCATAGAAATGCTACTGATTTTTGCACATTGATTTTGTATCCTGAAATTTTACTAAACTAGTTTATCCGTTCTAATAGCCTTTTGGTGGAGTCTTTAGGATTTTCTGGGCATAGAATCATATCATTAGCAAAGAGAGAGACTTTGACTTATTTTTCTAGTTTGATGCCTTTTCTTTCTTTCTCTTGCTTGATTGCTGTGGCTAGGACTTCCTGTGCCAATTTTTTTTTTCTTTCTTGAGGCCAGGATGGAAGGTGAGCTTCTTGATAAACATTTGGCCTTGTTTTATTGATTTGTGTTGATAACTGCTTTCACATGGATTTTGGTCTTTGAGAAAACCTGGCTTTCTTGCCAGTTCATTAATGCATTCAAAGCTGTTTTCTGTATGTTCCAGCATTTTAAATCGTTTTCAGAAGGGAAAAAATATGGGTTCCTAATCTGTTGTCTTGCTGGATATTGACACCTACACATTCTCTTTAGCATGGAGTTTTTTCTTTCTTTTTACACTAATTTTTTAATTTTTATTTTGTAAAAATCAGCTTTATGGAGGTAAAATTTACATACCAGAAGTTCACCAACTTGCTATTTATTGTTTAATACGTTTTGACTAATTTCTGGATTTACATAACTACCACCACAATCAATGTCAAGAAGATTCCCACTATTCACAAAAGCTGTTTGCAGTCAATTTCCTCCTCCAGTTCCTGGTGCCAGGCGGCCCTCATCTGCGTGTGTCGCTATTGTGCTGCCTGCTCTAGAATTCCATATACTTGAGACCACGTGGCACGGATTCTTTCGTGCTGCACTTTCACTTAACATAATTGGAAGGGATTTATCTGTGTTGGGCTTTATCAGAAGTTCATTTCTTTTAATTTCTCAACAATATTTTATTGCATATGAATATACTACCGTTTTCTAGAAGGTTTATGGCTGATTGTCACATGTAGGTCTGTAGACCATTTTGAGTTGAGTTTTATAGAGGGTATGTAGTAAGGGGCAGGGCTCACTTTTCTGTACGTGGATGCCTAGTTATTCTGTCATCATTGCCAAAAAATGTGATCTTTTCCTCTTTAAATGACCCTGTATTAAGGTTCTTGAGAGAGACAGAACAAATAGGAGATGCTATTGATGTAGACTGATGCAGGCATAGGATGGGGGTTTAGAGAAGGCTTTGGCTCCCATGATTGTAGAGGCTGAGAAGTCCCACGGCAGGCTGTCTGCAGGCTAGAGACCCTGGGGTGAAGGCAGGTGGCGGAGGCCAAGGCCAAAGGCTTCAGAACTGGGGAAGCTGGTGGTGTAATTTGCAAAGTGGAAGAGGCACTGAGTGAGCCAGGCTAAGTTAGTCTACAGCTAAATGAGAGAAGTGAATTTCAGTCCCCCTGCGGGGGCCAGTGTGAGGGGGTTGCTGGGACATGGAGAGAAGGGAGGAATGAGGGGGTGGGTGGGAGCACCGGGAAGAGACTCAGTGCCTGAGACTCCCACAGCCCCAGGGACTCCCATTTGACTGGCTGTGGCTTCCACATCTGGGGCTGGGTCCTGCTGTGCTCCCAAGCCCTCCTCAGGTGGAGGAACAGGGGCAAGAATCTCATTTGCATTGGGGCAGGGGCAGCAAAGAGCCCAGGGTGAGATGCAGGGGCCAGTTACCCACCTAGGGAAAGAGAGCATCAGAGAGAGATGGCATGAGCACAAGGCCCTGTCCCACCAGGAGCCCCTGGAGACACTGCAGGGACACGCGGTTTCCTCCCAAATCTGGAGGACCTGAGACCCCGGGATCAGCTGGCACAGATGGCAGCCTGGACCAAGAGCCTCGAGGACTGGAGACCTGGGATCACCTGGTACAGATGGCAGCCTGGGCCAAGAGCCTGGAGACCCTGAGACCCTGGGGTCACCTGGTACAGATGGCAGCCTGGGCACAGGGACATATATGGGTCCCACGGGCTGAGATGTTCCAAGATCAGCGCCTTGTAGGAGGATCCTGCTTCCCTTCAAATCCCAGTCCCGGGCCACCCTTTTGTGTGTTTGTGCAAGAAAGTGTGGTGCTGAATTGGCCTTGGAGGAATAGTGGGTTCCCTGCGGTAGGACTTGGAAGGAACTTCTTCCCGACTCTGCCCTCCACGGCTGAGTTCTCAGCCTGATTGTGTATCAGACTGACCTGACGCAGGGGTCCCTGGAGGCTGGGACCCGCTTGCTGGAAGGGCATCTCTCCAGGTGCTGTTGGGTTGAGGGTGGCGGGAGTCATCCCCGCTCAGCCTGGGGTGCGTCGGCTGACCTCTCAGATGAATGGTTTACTTTGGAACAGAGCTCTTACCTCCCACCCCTGGCTGGCACTGGCAGGTGTCCCATGGACCCCAACTGCAGGTGCTGCCGAGCTGGTGCCCTGGGTGCCCCGCTGTGATTCGGACTTGGTCTGCCGGGAATGCTTTGCCTTTGGCACACAGTCCTTTGGGTTAATATTCCTTCCCCTCAGAGGAAAGGAGATGAGGTTGCTGTGGTAGACCGGCCCGACTCCCCACGGCTTTGTCCGGCTTTAGCTGAGGCTGCGTGAGTATCCTTCAGAGGACAGCATGAAATAAAGCATCACTGCCACCAAATTATGTTTAAATGTGGTCTGTTTACAAGGTCAATTATGCTCTACACAAAGTAAATAGTGTCCTGAGTGGGCAAAACTAACAGTGATCACCCAATCAATTATTAATAAAAACCTTCAGGTACAGAATCTCTAACTACAGCCCCTTCGGCCCTAACAATAAGGCCTCGTGTGTGTAAAGGACGATACACGTGTTTATGTCTGTTTATTTCTTCCTGGGGGGAGGGGTGTCAGGTTCTGCACTCTCTCCTTGCTTCACAGGAAGGCTTTTGGAATTGCCGTTTGAATACAAGGCGGCTTTCAGGGGCTGCGGCTCTCATCTCTGTCTCTACGGAACCCTTCTTGGGCGATTGCCAAGATCAGATGAAAGGGGGTCTTTTTCTTTATGCACAAAGCACGGCGGGCTTACGGAGCTTCTCTGTGAGATGTATCCTACCTGCCATCCCAACTTCTGCAAAACAGAGAATGCGGGAATTTTTTTTTTCTGAGATGGAGTCGCACTGTCTTGTCCAGGCTGGAGTGCAGCGGCGTGACCTCAGCTCAGTGCAACCTCTGCCTCTGGGTTCAAGCAGTCCTGCCTCAGCCTCCTGAGTAGCTAGGATTACAGGCTTGTACCACCATGCCCAGTTAATGTTACTATTTTTTTTTTGAGACAGAGTTTCACTCTTGTTGCCCAGGCTGGAGTACAGTGGCACCATCTCGGCACATCGCCACCTCTGCCTCCAGGTTCAAGCCATTATCCTGCCTCAGCCACCAGAATAGCTGGGATTACAGGCATGCGCCACCACACCTGGCTACTTTTCTGTATTTTTAGTAGAGGAGGTTCTCCATGTTGGTCAGGCTGGTCTCAAACTCCCGACCTCAGGTGATGATCTGCCCACTTCAGCTTCCCAAAGTGCTGGGATTACAGGTCTGAGCCACCATGCCTGGCCGCGCCTGGCTACTTTTTGTATTTTATTTATTTATTTATTTTTTAGTAGAGACAGGGTTTCACCAAGTTGGTCAGGCTGGTCTCAATCTCTTGACCTAGTGATCCGCCTGCCTCGGCCTCCCAAAGTGCTGGGATTACAGGCGTGAACCTCTGTGCCTGGCCGAATGTGGGCATTTTACAGCTACTGTTTACTGGGCACTTACTTTGAGATTCCTACATGCTGAGTATTTATATAGGACATGTAACACGGTCATCACTGTCACGGTAAGCGCACAAGTTGCTCAATACAGAAAGGAAGACCCTGTGTTCCACGGTGCTGAGCAGCTGGATACCAGATGCAAGAAAGAAAAACAAGAATCTCCACGGAGTCCGTGCACAATAAACACAAATGAATAAACAATAAATAAAAAATAAGCTCAAAATGGATCGTAGACTCCAAGTGTGAAACCTGCAGCTGTAAAACTTCCGGGAGAATGCACGAGATCACTTTTATAAGCTTGGGTTAGGCAAACGCTTTAGAGGTGACACTAAACAAAACACTCCTTGGTGGGATTTCATCAAAAATTAGAAGTTTTGCTTTTCAAAATACATTTGTAGGCTGGGCATGGTGGCTCACACCTGTCATCCCAGAACTTTGGGGAACCAAGGTGGGAAGATCACTTGAGGTCAGGCGTTCGAGACCAGCCTGGCCAGCATGGTGGAACCCCATCTCTACTTAGCCAGGCTTACTGGCAGGTGCTTGTAGTCTCAGCTACCAGGGAGGCTGAGGCAGGAGACTCGCTTGAACCTGGGAGGCGGAGGTTGCGGTGAGCCGAGATGGGCCCCCCGCACTCCAGCCTGGGAGGCAGAGGGAGGCCCTGTCTTCTCAAACAACCCCCACCAAAACAAGCAGAACAACGGAATGCAGACACTCACCTGTCAAAGCGCTTGTGTCCAGAATATACAGAGAACAGGCAAACTCAACAGTAGGAAAACGGAAGCCCAATTTTAAATCGGTCAAGAAATTTGGACAGACCCTTTGCTAAGGGATGTTCAGACGGCAAATAAGCCCAGGAGAAAAAACGCTGCAGGTCATCCGTCATCAGGAAAATGCAAATGAAATCTGCACGGAAACATCATTTCACCTGCTGGGAAGTCTGAAAACAAAGCGCAGCCAGAGCGGGTCCCTGCCGAGGACGGCCGCTCACCAACGGCTGGTGGGAACGCAAAACGGTGGGCAGCCAGCTCGGGAGAACGGGGTGGGTTTCTCGCACAGGTAAACGCACCCTTGCCCTACGATCCGCAGTGGCCCTCCCGGGCATTCACCCGAGGGAGATGAAAACTCAAGTTCACACAGAGCCTCCCTCGAATGAATGTGTCTAGTCACTTCACTGCTGATCACCCAGCGTGGAGACCACCCAGGTATCTACCAACTGGCGAGTGGGTAAAGACACTGGGTGTCTTCCTGCAACGGGAAACCCCGAGACAGAAAGGGGTGAGCAATCGAGGCAGGAACCTTAGGAATAACCCCCAGGCCTTCTCCTCAGCGCAGAAAGCCGGGCTCACAAGGCTGAGCTGCCTGGCTCTATCCACCTCGCATTCTAGAAAAGACAGCACGGCAGGGAGGGGACACGGAGTGGCAGCCGGGGGCTGGGACAGGGGCGCAGGCTGGAGTTTTGGGGAGGATGGGTCTCTTGACTGTATTGTGGGTTACATGACTTTATGCATCTGCCCAAACTTACAGAGCCACATGCCAAATTGCATGTTTGACTGTCGTTTCAAACAAACACACAAATAACAAGGGAACAAACAGGAAAGCATAAGCCTCCACGTCAGCAGAGGCTCGCCAGTGTGGATTCTGCTCTGATGGCTGCCGGCCTCCGCGGCCTCCCAGGCCTGAGTCACCAGGTGTGCCTTGGAGCGCTGGGGTCTTCCTTACATTTGGGGTGAAGCAGAGCGGCCGGGGGCAGTGCGGTGGGGAAGCATCGCGGTCTCCAAAGCTGAGCCTGTGCTGCTGCCCTGCACCAGCCACTCCTCTGCGGGCTGTGAGCTCCAGAGGGTCGGCGGTACCCAGATGTTCGTGGAGTCCCAGGCTCAGAACAGGACCCTGGTGACCAGGGGTGGGCGGCCTCAGCCTCTCAGAGTGACTTCTCTACTGCCTCAGACGTTGGCCCAAATGCATCTGCCTCCTTAGCCGGCAGGCAGCCTCGGACCCCGGGTGGACTGAGGTGCCCCTACCTAAGCCCAGCACCTACCTGGCTAAAGGAAAGTCCAGCACCCCCTTGCAGTAGACTTAGGGTGCAGCTGCTGCATGTGCCTGGCCCTTGGTTGCGCCTTGGACACACTGGGGGAGAGCGTCCTAGGCTGAGGGGAAGGTTTCCCTGTCACTGGTAAGAGAAGCGATGACCTGACTCTCAGTGGCGGGCATAGACACGGGCTGGGTCTGCTAATTAAACGTTAACATTGGGCTTTACGTGTCATTATTAGAGTGGAGATGATTTGCAGGCCGGAAAGGATGAGGAAAAACTGGGGTCCCCGTGTTTCCTCATCCTTTCCGGCCTGAGTCTGTGGATGGAGGATGAGAAGGTCAATCTTCCAGCCTTTCCCAGGAAGCCCCCAAGCAGGAGGGGGCCATGTGGCTGTGACCTTCTGTGCTCAGCTCAGCCGCCCCCGTCTCCTTGCTCCGCACACTGCCGGGGACTTCCTCCTCTCAGAAGGGGCAGGCTGAGTGATGGCCATTTGGGCAGGGGACAAAGGCACCGTCAGAAGTGAGAAGAAGCTGGAACTCATCCAGAAAGGCACTAGCCCTAGGCCTCCGTTGTCCCGAGCTCTGTAGCCAGAGCCACCGTGGAGTCAGGGCGTGCCTCACACTGCGGTTTTGCTACTCTGGGTGACCTTGGATGTTGGCTGGATTGGTTTAAACGCTGTTTCTGGTCTTTGGATGATTTTTCCTCTAAGCTGGGGGACATAAGTATCTCAGGGAGGGCCTGTCTCCTCTTGTTAGCGAGAGGTGGCCGCTGTGGCCGCCTGGCCGGGAGTCCTGTCTCTCTCCCGGGAGGAGGCATCTTGCTAATTCCTGGGGAAAGAGCCTTTCTGGAGGGAGCTGGTGGGTTCTGACATCTTCCTCGGGGAGGGCCTTGTAGGTGCTTTGTGAATGAGTTCAGGAATGAGTCCTGATCATCTGCTGAGGTACCTAGAGTGGGAGTCCAGGACAGAACAATCCAGAGAAGCCCCTTTCCTTCCCCACAAGGCTTCAGACGGCCACCTCCATCCCAGTGTCCTGCTGTCTGTGGGACTTTCACGGTGAGCTGCCTGGGAGGAAGGTGGGGTGCATGGTTCCCTGAGGAGGTGTGCTCAGCTCTCCCGGGGAGGCCGTGTGGGCACAGGCAGGCAGGCCCAACCTCACGAGTCCCAGCTGCACGTGTGAGACCCTGTCCTTGCTGAGCTTGTGTTGTGAGCCCCACCTACAGGCCCGTCACACTGGTGGGAATGTCTAAGCTGTAGCTTATTCTGCAGCTGCGTGGCAGACAGGGTCCTTTCAGGCACAGCTCCAGCTGGGGCCTCTGGGCCCTTGGAAACAGGTCAAGTTGAGTTTCTTGGTCCTGCAGGTGATTCTCAGGCTGCTCCTGGGTGCTGACGAATCCACCTCAGGAGCAAGACCGAGTGTACCTGGCTCCCGGCAAGGCAGAGCCACCTTCCTGCCCTGTGCTCACGGTGTGGGAGCCTCTCTTCACAGCCTCGGGGCAGAGCTGCGGAAAGTGGGCTGAGCGATCCTGGATTAAGGCACAGCCACTTACGAGCCAGCGGGAATCCGCAGGTGAACTAGAGGCCGGCCCAGGGCTGACAGTGTTCTGGGTGCCGGGAACACAGCCTCGTCAAGTTTCTGCCTTCGGAGGTCTTACATTCCTTTGAGATGGGAGGCCATGGAGACGCCTCTCTGAGATCTCTGAGTGCAGGGAGGGGACCTGCTCAGTGTCCCCAGCTGTGCTCAGACCCAGGTGTCTGCAGGGAGCCGAGTGCCCATGGCTGCTCTGTGCCAGCGGTGGGGAGTGGTGGATGCTGGGCTGTGTGGTGGGCACAGGCTCCTCTCATGGGTGTTTGGACAGGGGATACCCTCAGCCTTGCTGCACGGTGTCAGGTTCCCCCAGCAGCCTCTGCCCTTCCCGCGCCCCTTCACATTGGTGAGACCTGAGCTCTGGCCTGGCTGCCCACCAGCCTCTCCCTCAGATGTGCCTCTGGCATCTCTGGTCTTGGCTGCCCTGGCTTCTGAGAACCTGGACTCACAAATGCATGTGGGACATACATTCGACAGATATCCGCGGGGCACGTTGGAGGAAGACTCGCATGGTGAGGAGGGATGAGTGATGGCATTGGAGTGTGCAGGGACGGTCTAAGGGAGTGAGGGCGAGTGTCCCCAGGGAGGACAGTGGGTGCAGACTGGCCCTGCCCGCAGGCTCTGTCTCGAGTGCAGCAGGGAGACTGGGCTGCGGTGGGGGTGGGGACAGGGGTGGCCCCTTCCTTCTGCCTGTTGCATCAGTGTCACACAGAGGTGGCTCCTCTTTGGCAGTGCCATGGGATCCCACTTCTCTGATCCCTTTGGAGCCACCCACCAGCATAGTCCTGCCAAGACCCTCCCTGGCAGCCAGATCTGACTCTTCAGGGATGCTCCTCTGAGCTCCTGGGTTCCAGCAGCCCTAGCCCCTCCTTTGTTTTCCAGTTGCTGGGACAGAAGCTGCCCCCTGCAACGTGCCTCTGCCTTCAGCCCTCTGACACTGCTGAGCCAGTCCCCTGTGTTAAATTCGCTCTGTTAGAACAGCTGAGCTGGCTTCTGCTCTCTGGAATGGCCCCTGAGACCCACGGTTTTAGGGACACAACACTGAAATCAGAGGGTAACAAGCCATGGGGTGACAGGAAGACAGATGAGGAGGCTCCGGGAAGGTGTGTGGGGAGGGGCCGGGAGGATCAAGTTCAGCCCTGGCTGCCCGGGAATGGTTGCCAAGGCAGGGGCCGCCGGAGAGAACAGTGCGATGGGGAGAGGGTGGCTTCTGGGAGCTGCTGCCTCAAACACCTGGTGGAAACTCTGCAGAGGGTCCTGAGTCTGGTACTCAGGAGGGGAGTTGTTTGCATTTGGGCACCTGGAGCTCTGGGAGTGCGTGAGATTGCACAGGCAGCACCCTGGGTCAGAAAGGGGCTGCGGGTGGAATCTCTCATGGGCTGAAGTCTCTCCAAGTTTTTAGGTGGACCTCCTGTCCCCACACCTGAGTGAGACCGCACTTGGAAGTAGGGTCTTTAACATGGTGGTGGAGGCGAAAGGTCAGCAGACAGGGTCCTAATCCTGTTGGACTGGTATCCCTGTAAGAAGAGGAGATGGGGCCCCCGGCATGCACGAAGAAAAGACCCTGTGAGGACACAGGGAGGAGACGCTGCCCGCATCTTAATCTGGGACCTCAGCCTTCAGGGCTGTGAGGACATAAAGTCCTGTTGTTTAAGCCGCCCCGTCTATGGTGCTGTCATGGCAGCCAGAGGCAACACATTCAGGATCCTAGGAAGGAGCCAGGAAGAGGCCACCCAGGAGCGTGGGCCGAGCGCCTGGGCAAGGAGGAAGCAGGAGTCCCGGGCCCCCCGGGGTCGCAGATGCTGCGGGGGGTGAGGAAGAGGCGGGCTCAGTGGGGACCCCCACTTGGGAGCCCTGGCTGTGCCACCCTGGAGACGTGATACCTGGCACACAGAGGCAAGTGAAAGCTTCCCTGCCTTTAGAATATTCTTTTAAAAATATCTAAATCTTTGAAATATGGAATATATGATGCATGCCCGAAGTAACACAAGTCTGAGCAGTGTCAGAGGGTGCCAGTGAACGGTGAGACCACCCTCATTGTCATTCACGGGCCTGCCCCGGCCCCGCTGCCTGCCTCAAGTTCCAGACGCACGTAAATATATTTATGTGTGTGTATATCCTTTTTGCTAAGATGGGTAAACGGGAGTGTATTATTTATGTTGTTCTGCTCTTTGCTCTGTTAACTTATGAAATATTTAAAGCAATGAAAACAGGGAATAATGTGCCAGACACCTCCGTGCCTGAGGCTGGGCATCAGAGTGGAGGCTGGCCAGCCCCTGAAGTCCCCACGAAGCCCACCCTCCCTCTGCAGAGGAGCTCAGCATTCGGAATTCGGACCCACTTATTCCCATGCATGGGCAAAAACACTTTTAATAGTGTGTATGGATTCATCAACAGCGTAGAGATTTGTTTCTCATTTTTCTGAAGTTTATATGCCAACCACCCTACAGCTGACTTCTTTCACTCAGCGCCCGCACCGTGTCTGAGACCCGCACATGCCGTCCGTGTCGCTCAGCGCCCGCTGTGTCTGAGACCCGCGTGTGCCGTCCGTGTCGCTCAGCGCCCGCGCCGTGTCTGAGACCCGCACATGCCGTCCGTGTCGCTCAGCGCCCGCTGTGTCTGAGACCCGTCTATGGCTCTGCCTCACTCAATTCACTGGCTGCGTCACGTCCCAGGGCAGGCGACGCACCGCTCCTGGCCCACGTCCCCTGCCACGCACTCAGGTTGGTGACCTTTGACCCACTGCAAATTCTGCCGCCAGGACGTTGGGATGGCTGTGGTCCCAGTTTCTATGAACAATTCATGTTTGCCAGAGGTTGCAGCTTTTCTGATGGGAATCTTCTCTGCAGGATGATTTCCACCCAACACAGACGTGGCACTGTGGTGCTGTTTGTTAAGACAGCTGCGTGCTGCCCAGGAAGATTCGAGGTCTGTCCTTGAGAAAGTGAGTCTGGGCTCTGTGGCTGGTAGGGCTGGACGTCCTCTGGGGACTCCAGGATAGGTCGGAAAGGAAGTGTGCCTGGTGGATGGGGGTGTCAGGCCTGCGGTGGAAACAGCGGGGCCAGGTGGCCTGAAGCCCAGGCCCTTTCCTGAGAAGGGCTGATGTTGGCGATCCTCCAGCGTGGGCTGGAGGAGGCTGCGTGGAGCCTGGGGAGGTAAGGGCATCTGCAGCTGTGAGAGGGAACGGAGCAGGATCGACCCCATGGCAGCTGTCTTGGGCATGGAACATTCTCTTCCCTAATCTTTTATTTCAAGTTGCTTTTTCTAAAAAAAAGCTTTTGTTTTGTTGGCAAAATGTAAAAGGCCTCTGTTGCTTTTTTAACATTTTGTACTTGAAATCAGCAGACGGCAAAATTGGCCTTTGCTTTTTGGTGGATACTTCTTTGAATGTTGGCACCTGTGTAGATTCGGGATACAGCACCAACTTCCCTTCTTTGAAAAGCCTCGAAAAACCGGATGGGCCCTGTCCGGAGCCCGTGTAGGACGGCACCACCGTGTCTTCTACACCACAACTCCGTGTCTTTGAGAATGTTGAGTAAATGACGCTCTGCAGGGTCTCCCTCCATGAGCCGGCTTCCAGGTCCATCCGAGGTGATGCACGTCTGCAGAGGTTCCCTTTGATTGCCAGGGGCACCTCACACAGGGGCACCTCGGTTTGTGCATCTGCTCACCTGGGGAGGACTTAGCGTTGCTTCCTCTTTGGCCGTCACGAGCTGTGCTGCTCTGAGCCCCCGTGCAGCTTCCTGGGAACACCGGTCCTCACTTCTCCAGAGGGAATCCCCAAGAGTGGGTTGCTGGGCCATGTGTGAAGTGTGTGTTTCTCCTTACAGGAAACTGACACACCACTCTCCAGGGAGGCCGCACCCGCCCTGAAGCCGCTGGCTTGCTCGCCAGACACCTGGAACCTTCGGCACCCGGGAGTAGGTGAGGACGGAAGTGTGATCAACCTGGGCCACGGCCACCACCTTCCACGGGTCACGGGGAAGCTGGGGCAGGGCTGGTGTGGCATCCCAGAGCCACAGGCTTCCCAGGGCCATTCATGCTCTGACAGTGGGCATCTCTGGGGCACCCACTGGGAGGATGCTGGGTGAGCATCTCCATCCACTCTCATTTGTGGGACAGCAGATGGGGGATCCCTGATAATGGCTGAGGTTGACTCTTCAGCCAGCCTGGTAGGGTGGGGCTCGGAACTGGACGTAACTTAAAGTAGGAAAATAAAATAATTCCACGCTCTGGGCACACGTGGGTTTGTGGCTGTGAGTTCCCAGGTGATGCTTGTGCACCAGCAGCCGCCAGGTGAGGGGATGGGACATCACCACAGCGATCCCCTGACCTCCCCGATGGGATTATTATCTACATAGAGTTTATTTTTAAGGCCGCTTAAGGTTCATGGTGAAACAGGCAGGCACAGCGATTTCCTACACAGGTCCTGCCGCACAGGTGCACAGCCTGGCCTCATCAACATCCCCGACCACAGGGGGCTCTAACTATGAACCCACATTGACCCAGCCTCACCCCAGTCCACAGTTCACAGTGGGGTCCACTCTTGCCCTTAGGTGTTCCGTGGGTGTGGACAGATGTGTCCACGGCACAGAGCAGTGTCCACAGCCCCCAAATCCTCTGCTCTAACTACCATCCCTCTCTCCCCTCAGCTCCCGGAACCCACTGATCTTTTGTATTTATTGCCATGATGTTGCCTTTTTGAGAATGTCATCCCATTGAAATCCTGGTCTGTAGCTGTTTCAGAGCAGCTTCTTTTGCTTACTCGTATGCATTTAAGGTTCCTCCATGCATTTTCACAGCTTGGTATCTCATTTATTTATTTACTTATTTTTAGAGGTAGGATCTTGCTCTCACCCAGGCCAGAGTGCGGCTGCACAACCATAGCTCACTGCAACCTCGAATTCCTGGGCTCAAGTGATCCTCCCACCTCAGCCTCCCATGTAGCTGGGACTGCAGGTGTATGCCATCACACCCGACTGATTTTTTTTTTTTTTTGGTTAGAGATGGGGTCTCACTATGTTGTCCAGGCTGGTCTCGAACTCCTGGGCTCAAGCGAGACTCCTGCCTCAGTCCCCCAAAGTGTTGGAATTACAGGCATGAGCCACAGGCAGATAGTGCATTGTTAGTGTGGAGTAGTTTTCCAGTATTGGGATCTCCCAAGTCCACTTATCGGTTCACCTACTGAAGGACATCTCATTTGCTTGCAAGCTTTGGCAGTCATGAAAAGGGCTGCATAAACATCTGTGTGTGGCTTTTGTGCAGACATGTCGCCCAGGATTTTGATGAAAGGCAATAAGCATTGCAGGTAATTTTAGGCTAAATACGGCCCCAACTTCATCACACCGAGTGCATTTCCGTGCTCCGGCCCTGGTTACAGCTTAAATGTAAACGCATACTCCTGGAGCAGGCAGAATTCAGCTACTGCTGTGGGAAATGCTTTTGTAAGTCATGCAGGAATGGAACTGATGGGAAGTTTACTGTTAGTAAGCAGAACTTGCGTCTGTAGAAGGACCACGAGATGTGGAAAGAAGCCTGGGTCTTGGGGGAGTCTGTCTCCTCTCGCTGCAGCTGAGGAAATCTACGGGCCTGGGGGCTCATGAGTCTGGCATGTGAATGCAGGGGAGAGGTTGCTTTTCCCTCCCACGCTGGCTGAGGAGCAGGGGCAGCAGGGGCGGTGCACATAGAGCATTGGGGCCTGCTCCTTAGAGCCGTGCCTCCAGCATCGTGGACGCCCAGTGAGTGGGAAAAGGCAGCCACGCCCGTGCATTCCTGGAGCTGGGCTGCCATGCTGGGAGGGCAGCAGATGTCCCCAGAACGCGCCGTGGAGGCCGGCACAGGTGGGGGCTGGGAGCCCTGTCTGCAGAGCCATCAGGAGAGGCTGCAGCAGAGCCTGGTGATGCCCCCAGTGGGCCCAGCTTCCCGGCCAAGCTCCCTTTGAGTCAGTGGCCATTTTTATTCAGGAGCAACTTGGCTCAGAAACTGGCCATCAGGGATGTGGAAGAAACATCACTAAGAAAACCTCCGTTCCACCAGCTCCAAGATCGAGGCTCTGCGTTTGCTTTAGGATCAGACCTGTTCTTACTTATTGGAGGGGCCAGTCAGCTGGGGAGAGCGCTGCAACACCGAGCTGACTCAGCCTCGGAAGCCGACACAGGGCTGGCGGGCTCCGAGGCATCATTCGTGTTTTCCCACTGATAAAAAAAATCCCTACTTATTTAAAAAACGGAACCAAAAAGGCGCTAAGTTCAACGACTCCATTAGAGGAATGCATTGCTTAGTTATGTCCCTTGAACTATTTTTGTGACTACTTTCTACCATTTGGAGAACAGAATTTATTCTTTCAGAGAACACATTCATACATTCAGACATTTCAAAAGAGATGGGCTTCAAATGATTAGAACACCCAGGGACTGCAAGTTCCAACGGAAGAGTTGAAAGTTCCCGCCAGCTCTGGGGACTCGGGGTCTCTGTCTCCCCAGTCAGAGTCACAGGCAGAGCCGGCGCTGGAGGAGGCGTCCTAACAACATTCCCGGCAGGTACAAAGGGACGTGGCTGGCGCTCCCTTCGCACTTCAGGGCTGCCTTGTAATTGGACTGCGGGGGAGTGTGGGCCCCAAAGCGACAGGTGGAATCTTCACGAGCGTTCCAGCCCCGAGTGCGCGCACAGGCCATTAACCTGAATTCTGACGTCGTGCACGGGGTGAAGAACACAGCTGTTTCTGATGTTTGCCGATGTCATCACAGCACCCACGCACGGTTTGATCACGGTTTGGTTTTATGTTTTGGGTGTCATTAACATTCTGTTTTTCTTTTCCCCCTGGAATGTGTCTGGAGAAAGTGGGCAAAATGCAGGGAGGCTACCCTGGAGGGGCTTTAGGTCAGCCGAGTCAGTCTGATCCACTGTCTCCCCGAAGCTTATGGAATGGGACTGGAAACCTGGCATGTGATCCGTGGATGGGGTCTGATGGGGGAGGTGGTCTAGGAAAGGTGGGAAAGCTGCTGAAGGAAGAGATCGAGGAGGAATGGGGGTAAATGAAGTCCCCCAATGCTGTGTGTGCTGCTTTGGTGTCTGGGGACATGGGGGTGGGGGTGGTTTCACTGCTGGCTCCCCTCCCCCTCTGCTCCTGAGGACAGGGGCCCTCAGCCACACAACCCACCCTGTCATCCCTGAGCAAAGTCTCCTGCTCCCTGCTGGCCCACAGAATGATTCAAACCAGCTCAGCCATCCCCCTGCAGGGGCCTGGAGGTACCACCCTCTCGTTCGTAGCCATCCACCCCGAAGTCCTGCGGTGCATTCTGCCGAGAGTGTCCTCCCCACAACCCCGGGTGGTCTGAGCTTTCCTCCCCTGGTGGTGAGCCTGTGGGACTGAGAAACTGCTGCCCCCTCGTGTGTCCTGTGCTGGGCACCCTGTGTCTGCCATTCCTCGAGCCTTGGTGGGGGGATCCCTTCCTCACCAGCCCCATGAAGAGGACGCGGCTGAAACACAGGCTGCCTCCCACGTCGCCCTCTGAGTGCTGCCTGAGCCCTGGGCAGGAACTGCCCTCCTCACCATTCCTCCTCCGCAAGGCGTCCTCACTGGCCTCTTGGGCTTCCTCTGGCCGCACAGGTCTCTGCTGCGCACTCTCTCTTCCTAGGCAGTCCTTCGGATGCAAGTGGCAGATGGCACCTGTGGGCCATGTGCCTCCGCTGCTAGCAAGGAGCCCCCCAGGCAGACACCAGTCTGACCATTGTCCATGCATCGCCTGAGGGTTCTCTGCTCCCCTCTTCGCCCTGGAGGCTGAGCTGTCTGGGCTGAAGCCATCACAGCCAGGGCCTCAGTGGCCCTGTTAGGCTTGGTGGGGAGAGAGGGAGGGAGCAGAACAATGCAGGGCTTGACTCCTTCGGCTCCCGCCCCTTCTGGGGGCTGTGTCTCCCGTCGGGGTGCAGGTGGATTCCTATCTGGCAAATCCCCGGGGCTCCACTCTGCTGCCCCCACTCCACCTGCGTGATAGGAGCCATTGCTGGCCCAGGCACCGCGATGGCCTCGCCCTGGGGGCCCCGCCTGCTGCCCCAGTCTCTCCAGCACCCAGCAGTCTCTGGATCACCATTTATGGGCGGCCTTCATTCGCCTGTCTGAAGCCTGATCTTCCTTTCTGGCAGGGCCTAAGGGGAAGGCACATGAGGGTTGATCTGGAGGAGCCCCAAGCTCTGTCTTTTTATTAAGGGAAATGGAGATTCAAATACACTTGGAAGTCTGGGTGGAGAGGGCCTGTTTCTGCGCGGCTTTGAGCTTGTGGATCCACATCGCGGTCCCTCGTTCCTGGGAAGACCTGGCTGGGGTCTGCGGGCTCTGTGTGGCTACTCCGGCTTCCTCTCCAGCACCCGGCTGCCGCGCCTCTGGCCATGATGGACCCCCTGACGTTTCTTGTCACTTCTGGGCCCTGTGCCAGCAGGCAGGCTTGGGCTGGAAGGATTTTTCTAGACCCCACCTCCCCTTCTCTGACCAAGGCCTGCTGGTGTCCCCTGATGGCCCCGGCTGTCCTGGCTCTGGGAAGGGTGACCTCGTCCCTGCTGACCATCTGTGGGGGTGGCTGTGTCCCTTGTAGCTCACACTTTCCTCCATTGTGAATTTCTTTGGACTTCATGCCCTGGCATGTGGTCTCCTCTCTGTAGGAGGCCTGGAGAGCGGGGGCCATGTTCTTTTCATCCTGAGTCCTGGCCCCAGTCCCTGCACCCTCTGCTGCCTGGAAAATGGGCTCCCTAGAGGTGGGCGTGGTGGGCAGACATGCTCCTGTGCACACCATTGCCACTCTTTGTCTGTCTCCAGCAAAACATGGAACATGTCTAAAGCTGTAGAATGCTCCCATCCAGTCCTTCAAGTCTGGTGGAAAGGACAACTTCGCAGACTTTTTTGGGAAGTCTTGTTCAAGCATCGTGACTTTCAACTCCGAAAGAAGCCCTGAGAGACTGCAGGGATGGACTGAGAACACGGCAGCTCTGCTGTGGGCATTTCTACTCGTGGACTGAGAACACGGCGGCTCTGCTGTGGGCATTTCTACTCGTGGACTGAGAACACGGCGGCTCTGCTCCTGCATTTCCACTCGTGGACTGAGAAGACAGTGGCTCTGCTCCTGCATTTCCACTCGTGGACTGAGAACAGGCGGCTCTGCTTCTGCGTTTCCACTCGTGGACTTAGAACATGGCAGCTCTGCTGTGGGCATTTCTACTCGTGGACTGAGAACACAGTGGCTCTACTGTGGGTATTTCCACTTGTGGACTGAGGACACGGCGGCTCTGGTGTGGGTATTTTCACTCGTGGACTAAGGACACGGCGGCTCTGGTGTGGGTATTTCCACTCGTGGACTGAGAACACGGTGGCTCTGCTCCTGCATTTCCACTCGTGGACTGAGAACACAGTGGCTCTACTGTGGGTATTTCCACTCGTGGACTGAGGACACGGCAGCTCTGGTGTGCGTATTTTCACTCGTGGACTGAGGACACGGAGGCTCTGGTGTGGGTATTTTCACTTGTGGACTGAGGACACGGTGGCTCTGCTCTGGGCGTTTCCACTCATGGGATGTCCAGTAGTCACTCCCGACCTGGTGACTTGATCTAGATGGGGAGAGGTCAGAAATATTGATTGATTCTTGTTGAATTTTGAAATCTTTGTGACCCAGATATTCTTTTCTTAACTTTTTTTCCTTTTTTTGGGATACAAGGTCTCCCTCTGTGTTCTGCAGGTAGGAGCCACCACTAGGTTGGCCCAGAGCATATGATGTGTTTGGGGCGGGTCTCTGACCCCTTCCCCAGTCTGGCCTGCCATCCCCAAGGAGGGTGGTGCTGCTGGCTCACTTCCTGAGCTTCTGAATGCCCCACGCTGCCCACGTGTCTAGCTCCAGCATTGCTGTCATGAAATTCATTTGGTTTCATATATCTGCATAAATAATTTGATTTCAATGACTTTCATCACTGAGACCTGCCTGTTACTGTGAAATTTACAAAGATTAATTTACCGCCTTAGAATATTGATTAGCATGGTAGAATTATTTTTTAGCCTAAACAGTGACATAATTGTGGCGAGGGAAAAAAAAGAACATCTAGTGAACTATAAGCAAAATGGCCTCAGATAATTCCCGGTGTTCTGAGTGCTAATGTGAACCACTTAAAAAGCGTCTTTTAAATCATGGAGTAACGTGAATGTACTAGCTGCCTTTTACTGCTGTAAGAAATGATGGCAATGTGAAAACAACACACATTTATTCTTCGATGGTTCTGGAAGTCAGAAGTCTGGAATGGGGCTCACTGGGCTAAAATTGAGGTATCGGCGGGCAGGTTCCTTCTGGAGGCTCCAGGAGGACACGTCTCCTTGCTTTCTCGGGCTTCCATAGGCCACCCCATGCCTTGGCTCATGGCGGCTCCCCGTGTCTTCAAGACCAGCCTCTCTCCCGCCCTGACCCTCCTGCCTCCCTCGTGCCAGGGACCTTGCAATGCCAAAGACCCATCTAGCAAACTCAGGGACTCTTTCTGTCTCAAAACCCTCAATGTAATCACCTCTGCAAAGCCCCCTTTGCATATAAAATACCATATTCCTGCATTTCAGGGTTGAGATGTGGACACCTTTGTAGGGGTGTTATTCTGGGGACCACAGGCTGGGTCCTCAGATCCACAGGAATCATCACTTTTGAGGCAGACCACGTAAATCCTTTTCCTGTCCGTGGAAAATGAGGCAGGTGGAAGGACGGTGAGGTGCATGCCTTCCTTGTGATGCTGTCCAGCCAGGCTTCTTTGGAAAACATTTTTAATTCGGAATACATTGATTGAAATCTTTGCAACCTAGAGATTTTTAAAAAATCAATGGCATTCCCAGCAACCTGGATGGGATCGGAGACTGTTATCCTAAGTGAAGTGACTCAGGAATGGAACACCAAACATCGTTATGTTCTCATTCATAAGTGGGAGCTAAGCTGGGGGGACGCAAGGGCATAAGAATGACACGATGGACCTTGGGGACTCAGGGAGAAAAGGTGGGAAGGGGGAGGGATAAAAGACTACAAGTTGGGTTCCGGGTATACTGCTTGGGTGATGGGTGTACCAAATCTCACAAATCACCACGGAAGAATTTACGCATACAAACAAACACCACCTGTTCCCCAAAAACCTATGCAAATAAAAATAGTTTAAAAAATTCTTAACCTTTTTTTTTTGAGACGGTCTCACTCTGTCACCCAGGCTGGAGTGCAGTGCGGTGATTACGGCTGACTGCAGCCTGGACCTCCGGGGCTCAAGTGATCCTCCCTCCTCAGCCTCCAGAGTAGCTGGCATTACAGGTATGAGCCACTGCACGGAACCCTTTTATGAAACTTTTTATTTGGACATAATTGTAGACTTACATGCAATTGTAAGAAGTGATACAGAGAGACCCTGTGAGCCCTTCACCCAGTTCCCTCAGGGACCATCCCGCCTCCCTGCAGGGCAGGGTCACGGCCAGGAAGTTGGCCTGGTGACGTCCAGCATCCTCATGTGATTTCAGCAGTTTTATGTGCCTTCTGCACACTTTGTCACAAGTGCACAGTCATTTGTCACATGTCCACCGCCACAGTCAAGTACACAGTAGTCCCACCACGCAGACCTGCCCGCTGCCCCTCGAGACCATAGCCGCCCTGGCAGAGAGCCCGTCACAGTCCTTTTACGCAGGTAGCTTCTGGGGAAACCTGAGTAGCCCCACATAGAGAGGAAGGGCTGCCTGGTGGGCTGGGCCCGTAGACCCTGGGGTCGGTCGTGATCGTTCTGCCCCTTTGCCCCACACCCTCCACGGCGACTGTGTAGTCACAGTGGCTTTGACCCACAAGCCCCTGCTGTGACGCCATGTGGCCTGAGAGGGAGAGAGCTGGGCCGTGCAGAGGACGGTGTGGAAGCCAGGCACATGCTTGACGGTAGCAGGACCGCAAGTGTCCGTGGTGAGTGGCTCCGAGGTCTAGTGGTTTTTGTTTTTAGAGGACTGGACCCTCTTTAGTGAAAAGCTGGTTGAAAAGGAAGAACCTGCCAGCCAGGACTCCTGGAGCGTGTGCTCACTGTTTTGCCCTGGATCTGGCTCCAGAAGGTGGAGATCGAGAAGCCTTTGGGTGGTGTCTCCTGAGCTGCTGCCGCAGGAGGTTTCCATTCAAAATGTAACCCGCCGGGACAGTCCTGCCTCTTCTTGGCCTGGTGCCAGGATGTTCTTCCTTGGAAGGCCCTCGGTCGTCCATGCAGACGGGAGGGCCAGGTGCATCATGGCAGTCTGGGGACCGGGGCGTGTGAGCATCTGACCCTTGCAGTGTTCCTGCGGTTGTGATGTGTGCGTGAAATGTCGCTCTGTGACCTCAGAGTTCTCAGGTCTCACCTGTGGCCCAGGCCCAGACTCCTCACATCCGGCATCTGCACGTGAATTAGCCCAGGACCCTAGCTGTGTTCAATCCCTACACGCTGTGTTCTCCAGAGGGAATGGAAATGGCTGTCTTCACTGCTGCTGTCTTCACGCCAGAGTCCTTGGAAAGTACGGTAGGGGGGCCATGTGACCAAGTACCTGAGTGGGGACAGCCGGGTTCACACCGGATGGCATCGGGGCCTCCCGGCACCTGGGCCACCCTCCCCTGGCTCGTTCACTCCCACGTTGGGCTTTGCACCAACCTCTTTCCCTCTGTGGCTTTGCATATGCTGTTCCCTCTGCCTCATGCTGTTTCTGCCACACTTTACCTGGCCTGTGCCTGTGCATCCTTGGAGTTACTGCCTGAATGCCCATGTGAGACCTCTCCTAAAGCCATCGTCCTGCTTATTTTCTACTTCAGTTCTTTGCTAGTTTCTATCCAGCCAAGCAGTGAATTCATGAACGTTGAGGGTGGTTTCTCCCACTAGACACACTCTGTTGGGGAGACAGCATCCTCTCTGCACACTCCAGCAGACAAGCAAAGGGAGGGACGACCCCTCCACACACCAGAGGGACACGCAGCAAGAAAGCCACTTCACTGTCCCTCCACACTTCGGGGGAGCAGAGTGGCCAGAGGCACCCGAGGCAGGGGGAGTCCATTGTCCTCCACGGTCAGAGCACCTGGCCAAGGGCCCAGCCAATGCCTCACCGGGAGCTTCCCTCTGTCTTGCTCACCTTCCCTCTTTCCATGCCCCTTGCTCCCTTGCTTCCTGCTGGCCTGGCCTGAGCCCCTCAGGGAGGGGTGGAAAGGGCCTGGCTAGGTGCTTGGCTCAGTTTCCTAAACTTCAGAGCAGAGGGTGCAGCGTGGGAAATGAGCAGCCTCTGCCAGCCCATCTGCAAAATGTGCATCAGTGTGGACAATGGGAATCAATGCGTGGATCAATTGTGCTTCTGTTGAACATGTGGGATCTGGGTCTTTTCCCACTGAATTACCTAATGGCAAAGCTGCTCTGTTCCTAACAGAAAACTCCTTTTTGACAGATCTCGACTTTATCAGCAGGGTGTGGTGTAGAAGCAGCATCAGCTTTGGAACTCGTGCGTCCACGAGGAAAACTCTGCTTCCGGTGACCCGCTCTTCCCCCTTTCCCTCTGATCTGTGGATTTCCTTATCCCAAATGCACACATAGCTCACGCTCAGGCACACTTGTGCAAACACACACTCATGTGGTTGAACTTGTAGACACACCATCCTCCCCAAACCCCTCGATCTCTGAGTCACCACATGGACAAGAGGGTCCCAGCGTCACCTGATGAAGATTTGCACAAGTGAGAGCATCACCGTTAAGGGCTGACATCCTCTGGGATTTGGGGTTTTGCAGTGTGACTGGCCTTTTCCTGCATAGCGCCCACCCACACTCCCTGAACCTCTGACCGGGTGTGTTTGTGTCTGCCTTGCACACCCAGGACTATGGGAGATCCCACACCTGGCAGCGAGGAGCACCAGGTAAGAGGATGATTTATGTGACACTCCTGTGAAGGAACCACTCTCTGTGAAAATGTCCTTTATTAAAAACAGAGAGACGGAGAGAGAGCGCGAGTGTGCACGAGAGTGTGCCGGCGGGAAGCGTCAGGCGTAGCTCTGCCTGGACCATGAGCAGTCCCAGGGGTGCAGGTCCTGGACCATCGGACGTGGTCAACAGGCCACTCCTGACCACTTGTCTGTGAGCTTGGAGTGACGCCACCGACTGTGACCAGGCCTTGCTCCAGCTGAGACTAATTCAAGCCGCGTGTGTCTGTCTGAAACTTTCAGTGTTCCCAATCACACCATCCATCCGTCTTTCCGATCATCACCATCCATCTTTGCCAGCCTGTAGCCCCAAGAAATGTCCTCAGTGTGTCCCTGCACTCCGTTTTGTGTCTTTGGAATGTTTCTCACCCAGTGAAATTTCCTCTCGCTCCTGAGGCCTCTGCCTCAATGTTGAGCTGCTTTATCTTTTCCTTTAATCACCAGGGACGGAAAATGCCCAGTGGATCATTCCTCCCATTTACGTCTGAGCTCTTCCCTGCTCCTGTGGGACTGGGTGATTCTAACAGGGCAGCAACCTGTGACTCAGCGATGCCCCCCAGACGGTCCCCCTCAAGGAAGGACCTGCCCTGGGTGTGGGTGTGCAGTGGGTAGATGGGAGTCCCCCTCCCCCAGGTGTGGGGTGTGTAAAGGGTAGATGGGAGACCCCCTCCCCTGAGTGTGGGGTGTGCAGAGGGGAGATGGGAGTTCCCCTCCCCAGGTGTAGGGTGTGTAGAGGGGAGATGGGAATCCCCCCTCCCCTGGGTGTGGGGTGTGCAGTGGGTAGATGGGAGACCCCCTCCCCCAGTGGGTAGATGGGAGACCCCCCTCCCCCAGTGGGTAGATGGGAGTCCCCCTACTCCAGGTGTGGGGCGTGTAGAGGGGAGATGGGAGTCCCCCTCCCGTGGGTGTGGGTGTGCAGTGGGTAGATGGGAGTCCCCCTCCCCAGGTGTAGGGTGTGTAGAGGGGAGATGGGAATCCCCCCTCCCCTGGGTGTGGGGTGTGCAGTGGGTAGATGGGAGTCCCCCTCCCCAGGTGTAGGGTGTGTAGAGGGGAGATGGGAATCCCCCCTCCCCTGGGTGTGGGGTGTGCAGTGGGTAGATGGGAGACCCCCTCCCCCAGTGGGTAGATGGGAGACCCCCCTCCCCCAGTGGGTAGATGGGAGTCCCCCTACTCCAGGTGTGGGGTGTGCAGTGGGTAGATGGGAGTCCCCCTACTCCAGGTGTGGGGTGTGCAGTGGGTAGATGGGAGTCCCCCTACTCCAGGTGGGGGGCGTGTAGAGGGGAGATGGGAGTCCCCCCTCCCTCGGGCGTGGTGTACAGGTCTGCCTACTTGTGGCCAAAGTGGGATGACTCTGGGGACGGTGGCCCTGTCAGCCCCAGAGCTCTGGGGGTGACCAGCTGCTGCCAGGGTTTTCAGCTCAGCTCCTCTCCTCCCTCCGCTGACTGCATTCTTCCCTCCCTTCCCGGGAACTTCCCCACACACGTCTGGGGACCTGACTCCACCATAGCACCTGCTTCCCAGAGAACCCGAGCTGCAGCTGCAATGACCTGTGAGGGAGGCAGCGGTGGCACACGTGGCTGCTGGACAGCTTCGGGGTCTGGGCGCTCTGTGGGGCACTTGGAACATGTCACCGGCTTAGCGCTGAACCCCAGTAACCACGCCAGCCTTAGGAACTGTTTCCACCACTGTGTTTTGATGGAAAGTGGAAGTTCGGGAGCTGGTGCAGCCGAATGGCAGGGCCGTGGGGAGCAGGGTTGACTCCTGGCTCCAAGACCTGCTTTCAGGGGCTGGGCCAGCAGCCGCTCCCGCCTGTTGGTGTATCCTCTGCCTCTCCACCAGTGTTGCTGCCCCATCTGCCCTGTGGGGCCCTCTGCCCCACGGGCTCTCTGGGCCCTTTCTCATGGGTGACCCTCACGCCTGTGACATCAGTGGACATCCCTCCCTGGTGCCTCCCAGGCCTGCTGCTGCCCGGACCCCTCCTGGCGCTCCTGGACCCTGCTCGCTTCTCTTCACGTGCTCACTCATCTCGACCACCCACAACCATCTCGGAATTAGGGGGCACCTCCTGTGGATGCCTGGGGCTCTTCTCCATCCTTGTTTCTTCTGAAATTAGAAATAAATTATAAAATATATCAAGCAGGCAGGCAGTGTGGAAATGTGCAGGTTCACACAAAGAAAGATAATAAACTGAAGCCTGATGAGGCTACCGCTCAGCCTGAGAAGAATACTGGGGAGGTGAGGTCACTGGGGCTCCCCCCACGGCAGCTCCTGTCACCCCCGAGGAAATGCTAACTCCAGCTTCCTCGGGATTCTTCTGTGTTTCTCTGCGCAGTCTGTGGCATCTCCCTGTTTCTCTAATGAGTGAATGGTTCTCCTCTGTTTGCTGCTGGCACTGTGTGTGTGCGCGCGCGTGCGTGTGTGATGTGTGTGCGTGTGTGTGTGTGCGTGATGTGTGTGTGTGTGATGTGTGTGTGTGCGTGTGTGTGCGCGCGTGCGTGTGTGATGTGTGTGCGTGTGTGTGGGCGTGATGTGTGTGTGCGTGTGTGTGCGCGCGCGTGCGTGTGTGATGTGTGTGCGTGTGTGTGTGTGCGTGATGTGTGTGTGTGTGTGATGCTGGGTTCTGAGCTTCATGCCTGGTAAGGGTGTTGCCAGGCTCCCCTGGCCCCATGCAGGACCGTGCCTTGCCACTTGGGTGGTGGTGAGGGGGCTGCCTCCAGCCTGTGGCTACTGTGGCCATTTACCTGATGTCCACATGAACAAGTGTCTCTGCAGCATGGGCCAGCAAATGACGCCCCACCTGCTTCTGGGCAAAATGTGTAGTTGGAGAGAGGTCACACCCACCCACCCACTTCACATTGCCAACCCCTAGGTGTGAGGGAGACCACAGGGACCCAAAAGTATAAAGCGACATCCCGGGCCTTTACAGAAGTTGCTGACCGCACTCCTGCTGACGTGGCTTAGCAGGGAAACTCAGGGCCCAGCATTGTGCCCACTCCTCGAAGGGGGAGGTGCTGTGCCTTGTAAATAGGACTGGTGGTGACCCCCAGCCCTCACCCGTGCCTAGGATTTGCTGACTTTTAAACGTTGCCAGCCTGATGCTGTGGAATGATCTCTCATTTGTTTTAATCTTCTGTCTCCCAATTACATAAGAGGCCAGGCAGCTTTGCAGAGGTCTGCTGGCCGTTCTTGTCCCCTCTGTGGTGAAAGGACTCAGTCTTTGCCGTTTCCTCATGGGGCAATTTGTCTTTTTCCTACTAGTCTGTGCCTTCCTTATACATTCAGAGCACTGATTGACTGTTTGCGGTTTTGCCAGTTCCTTCTTTACCTCTTCTTTTTTTTTTTTTGAGATCGAGTTTTGCTCTTGTTACCCAGGCTGGAGTGCAATGGCGTGATCTTGGCTCACCACCACCTTCGCCTCCTGGGTTCAGGCAATTCTCCTGCCTCAGCCTCCTGAGTAGCTGGGACTACAGGAGCGCACCACCGTGCCCAGCTAATTTTTGTATTTTTAGTAGAGATGGGGTTTCACCATGTTGACCAGGATGGTCTCGATCTCTTGACCTTGTGATTCACCCGCCTCAACCTCCCAAAGTGCTGGGATTACAGGCATGAGCCACCGTGCCTGGCCTCCTTCTTTACATCTTCTAATCACATCAAGAGCTCAGATCCTGTGACTTCAGGTCTGGATGTGGCATTTATGTGCCTGTGAGTGTCTGCTCAGTGTTTGTGTGAACGTGTGTAGGTAGCCACACTTCACTCATCTCCAAAATATCTGAAGTGTCTTCAGATAATGCACAGAAGTGGAAATGCATAACGACAAATAGAAATCAAATGGCACAGAGAAACCACGTTTGTCCTGGAGGAAGTAGATTGCAGGTATGTAGGAAGCAGAGGACCTTCCGAGGGTGATAATGTGCTTCCTAGTGGCCCACGTGGAAGGAGCAGCATGATCAGCTACATGATCTAATCTGTCCACAAAGAAACAGCAAAGCTCATTTTACACCATTTGTTTGAAGGGAAGAGTGGGAATGGGTGAAGTGGAGGTGAAGGCTGCTGTGACATCTAGGTAGCAAACACAGCAGCAGGAACCTCGGATTTCTTCCATTGATTTATCTTCAAAACAGAAAATGTGTCAGCAAAGACCCTCTCTGTGAGCCAATCCCAGGAGGAGGACAACACTTGCCTGTCTCTGTTCTCACATTCTGAGCAGCTGCCACCCATGTCACCTTCTCAGAGGTGGCTCTGCCATCTCACCTGTCCTGGGGCAGAGGTGAGAGGTGGGATTCCTCTTGTGGGAAGTAGAAAAGTTCCTCTTTAAAGTTTCCTTTCTTGTTAAAGAATAAGTGTGCTAATAACTTTGTCAGGCCCTATCCTCTGCAGCTGTTAGACACGCCATGCTTGCAGGCATGTAGTACATTCTATGTCCTTGCACTTTAACCAGGATATCTGGGCTGGATGTGCTCACAGGCATGTCCCAGCTCTCCATTGCTTTTACCTGTTTAGAAAGTTCTAAGTTGTTAGCCTAATGGGTTTTAGTTTAGATTGTGAGTTCTGGTCCCCACCAACGGAGATCAGACACAGCAGTAAGGACGACCCCAAATGCATAAGGGATAAATTTTTAGCTTTCCTTTATTCATTGTGCTTTTGTGGGATGACAGCTAGCGAGGGTACCTTTCGGCAGTCCAGGAAGTAAAACCTGTGTTGCTGAAAGATCCTTTGTCTCAGGGTTGATTTTTCTTGGAGGCACCGAGCATCTATTTCCAACATCAATTTCTAACTCTCTGAAGAGGGGACAGGGGTTAACTTTGAGCAATTTTTGCCTTTTTCGTCATTTTCTGTTTTGAGGCTGCTTTATCTTAAAAGTCACAATCTTGCTGCTACATGAGATGATGGTTCCATTTCCAGACACAAGCCAGAGTGTACAGGGCAGCAGGACAAACCTGAAGGTCACTGAAATAGGCAGGAGCGGGTTCTGCAACAGGGGTCGGATGCTAGCGCGTTTTTTTGGGAGCTGGTTCCAGGAAATAGCAGTGGGGCTGTGGGGGGATGTGGGCTAGGAGAATGCAGCCAATCAGATGCTCAGGACCTAGCGGGCTCCCAGCACGGGCACCTGGGGCTCCATCCTGCTGGGGGACCCTGAGACAGGGCTGTACACGCCCCACAAAGGCCTCCCCATCCTGAGGAGGTGGGGGCTGGGGACATTACCCGCCACTCCCATTGCCACGGGTGGACTGCTGTGCCTGGCACTTTCTGCCTGCCATATGCATGGGCAGAGCAGGCTGTGCTGTAGGACACAGCCATTGGCAGAGGCGCTCGGGGCTGCCTGGGAGGTGGGGCCTGTGGGCCTGGACGCGGCTCCTGCAAAGCAACCTGGGAAGTGCTGGTGGCTTGCTGCAGGGCACAGTGTCAGGGAGACCAAGGGCAGTGACCTGGTCTTTTCAAGTTATTTGGAGGTTTAACTCCAGGCAGTTGTTTCATTCAAACCTTTAATAAACTAAATGTATTACTTATGTGAGTGTTGACGGAGCTGGGAATGATTATTATGTGGGTCTCGACTAAGTTGGAAATACTTATTTATAATTAAGATTCTAATAACCTTCACTACGTAGAAAAGATATTTCAAAATAAAACCAAACAAACGAATGTAAAGGTGTGACAAATATCACGGACTGTGGGTTCTCGTGTGGTTATTTATGTGGCTTCAGGGCCTATGTTAATGGAAGGCCAGCCTCCGCCTCGGCTGTGCCCTCTGACCTCCCCTTCCTCCCACAGGGGCACGTCTCAGTCACCCCAGGACCCTCCTGATGGTTGGCTGGTCACCTCTGCAGGTGGTGCTGCGGAATCCACTGGGTGTGTCTGTCCAGCATTCCTATCTTCTGGGAAACTCACGTCCAGACTTGAGTTAGAGCCCATGTTCACCTGGATCCCTGTGAGACCCCCTGGAGGGCCACTGGGGCGGGACCTGTGCTGGGGGGTGACCCTCAGGCCTCACCTCCCTACCCGCCAGCCCCCCCACCCCCAGATCACTCCTCAGCCCCCTCCCCCCAGATCACTCCTCAATACCCACTGCAGATCAGCCCCCACCCCCAGATCACTCCTCAGCCCTCCCACACCCAGATCACTCCTCAGCCCCCTCCCGAGATCACTCCTCAGTCCCCACTGCAGATCAGCCCCCCACCCCCAGATCACTCCTCAGCCCCGTCCCCCAGATCACTCCTCAGCCCCCCACCCCCAGATCACTCCTCAGTCCCCACTGCAGATCAGCCCCCCACCCCCAGATCACTCCTCAGACCCCCCACCCCCAGATCACTCCTCAGCCCCCTCCCCCGAGATCACTCCTCAGTCCCCACTGCAGATCAGCCCCCCACCCCGAGATCACTCCTCAGCCCTCTCCCCCCAGATCACTCCTCAGCCCCCCACCCCCCGATCACTCCTCAGT
>CM052660.1:1449052-1460454 GCA_028533165.1 Leontopithecus rosalia
AGAAAAAGGGAGGGCAGGGGAGGGAGAAGGGAGGGGAAAAGAGGAGAGGGCAGGGGAGGAGAGAAGAGAGGAGGGCAGGGGAAGGAAGAAGAGGGCAGGGGAGGGAAGAAGAGGGGAGGGGAGGGCAGAGGAGGGGAGAAGAAGGGAGGGCATGGGAGGGGAGGAGAGGGGAGGGCAGGGAAGGGGAAGGGAAGTGAGTAAGAAAGAAAAAGTTCTCTCAACTTCAACCCAGGTCTCAAAGAACTCCCGATTCACAAGAAGGTGAGCTCCTCACACAATATACACAAGGAATACAAGTGCCGTGAGTATGGGTGAGTGGGAAAGACGGAAAAGCAAAATCAGACTCAGTACGACCGTAGGTGCTGAAAACACCAGACACACAACATTAACATCATATTAACGTTTCAGCATGCTTTAAAAATTGGAAGGAATTTTCAAAAGGAAGATTAAATGTATTAGTAAGAAACAAGATACTTGAAAAATAAAACTTTTGGGAAAATATGGGTGAAATAGCAGCAGACTAGACAGAGTCTGAGGGAACCTTGGTAAGAGGTGTCAGAAGAGGTGATCAGGGATGCAGTCCAGAGAGATGAAGCGATGGAAACGTGAACGTTATGGGAAATATTAAGACGTGAAAGATAAGACAAATTAGATCTGACATTAATCTGTTTCGATTTCAAAAGGGAGTACAGAGAAAAATGAGAAAGAGGCAATATTTAAAGAGATAACAGCTAATAATATTCCAAAATTTGAAAAGACACCAAACCTCAGATCCTAAAATATCCCCACCCTCAACTTCCAAGCAGGATGAATAATACAAAATCATACCAAATGCATCACTGTGAAACTAAAAAACATCAAAGATGATGAAAACAGTCTAAAAAGCATCTAGAAATGGCTGGGGGCGGCAGGAGGAGGGGGACTGTTGCTTACAAAAGAAAAACAGATTTAATTGCTGACTTCTCAACAGCAAAATGCAAGTTAAGATAGTTGAATATCTTCAAAGTTCTGAGACAAATTAGCTTTCAACCTAGAATTCTATACCAATGCTGGAAGTCTCTAGAATTAAGATAAAACAAAGATATTTCAGGAAGGTAAAACTAAGTTTGTCACCACGCAAATTAGCTTTGCTGCAGCTCAAACCACCCCAGAGCTTCATGGTGCAAACCCTCACGGTCCTGAGAGTTCGCTGGGCTGTGGACGGAGGGGCCAAGCTGACTTCCGCTCTCTGCTGCACCTGCGGTTGGGCAGCGTCCAGTCAGCTGCTGGGTGGCCCAGGATGGCCCCCTTTCCATACCTGCTGCTAGCCTGGGACCTGAAGTCTCCTGCTCAGGCTCATGTACAAGGTGGTCCAGGGTCCAAAGCGGGCAGGAGAGCAAGGGCCCCCCTCCACTGCCACAGGCAAGCGTCTCACACACATCTGCTGGTGTCCCCTTTCCAAGCCAGCTCCAAGGGGTGGAAAAGCAGGCTTGGTAGGGGTAGAACGTATGGACAGTTTTACAGTCTACCACACCCCAAAGACGCCAAGCAAAGGAAATTCTAAAGAATGCAGTTTGGGCAGAAGGGAAGGACCTCAGACGAAGGCCTGTGATGCAAGAAGAGTGAAGATGGTGGGAACTCGCAGCATGGAGACAAACATTGGCTCGTTAAAAACAATGCTTGCTCTAAGGGAGTCACTGGAGAAAGAATACCGGACAGAGATGCATGAGGTTCAGAAATAGATGATCAGAACTTCAGCACAGAAAGATGCACAGTTCTGTTCAAAAAGAAGGACAAAAGCATTGGCTCTCCGGAACTAGATGAATGGTATATATGTTAAAATATCTAGGACGTCTGCTAAGAATGGGCATTTAATATCTACCATCCAAACGAGTAGAGAGAAAAGGCGGGGGGGAAGAAAAAGAGCCCTTGTGGAGAACCAACGCATTTGCACCACCGTGTGACCCTCGGTGAGTGAGGCTGCATCTCCAGACAGCAGGACTCTCTTCCCAAATGGCCTCAGCAGCCCAACTCTTCAGAGTGCAAAGAGGAGGGAAGGGAACTCGTCCTGGGGCTGCCAGAGTGCACGCATAGCAAGCGGGGATGGATGAGGCTCTCTTCAAAAAGAGACAAAAGACAGCACACAAAACCATCAATCTGAACACAACGTTAGAGAACTATCTGATAAACAGTTAAAATCCCACAATCTTAGCCATAGCTTTTCACATTTCAGTTCCTCTGAAGTCTGGACACATCTTTCCATAAATGACATGACCTTGTTTAATTCGGTAGATTGTTTCTTTCTAAAGAGCATAGACGTGGCTGGTGCATCGTACAAGCAATGGAATTTTAGAGTAAGTGAAAGCAGTGGATATCGTGACGAGCAGGAAGCACCCAGCACCCAGCTGCTGTGGAATAACAGCAGAGAGCCCCTCGCCCCTCAGGCTGCCCTGCTCTCCCCAGTGCCCCCAGTTGGCAGAATCCAACAGGGAGCTGCCAGCAATGACCGCTGGGAAGGTCTCGTGCAGACCCCAGCTCTGGCACCAAAGGGCAGGTACTGAAGGGCAAGTAAATGTCAAATAAATAAGCCAAGGCACAGTGAGGAGTTTTGAAACACAACAGGCAGAAATAAAACAGAAAGACGTAAATGTGGAAAAAAAATCCAACCACAAATCTTGGAGATTAAAAAACGCAGTTCCTGAAATAAAGAAATAATCCAACCAATAGGCTATATCCCAGACTGGAAACAGCTGAGAGGAGACTTTGTGAATTGGAAAATGTCAGTGAGGAATTCATCCACAACACGGTACAGAGAAACCATAGAATTAGAAGTGTGAAAGAAACTTGGAAGAGAGATTGAAATAACCCAGAGTTCAGCTACTAGGAATGCCAGAAGAAGATAATTATGAAAATGCAGTATATGAACAGATACTGGCTGATATTTTTCAAAAATTAAAGGAATACAAGTCTAAGTTGAAAGCAGGTTACATAAAAAGTAAATGTAAATGTAAACACAAGGAGTGAAATCAAGGGTTAACTGGGTACCCAAAATATTTCACAGCTGTGGGCTGAGGTTGGGTTTCACAGTAGCAGGCCCTGAGGGGCAAATTAAATGCTGGTCCAGGAGAGGACAGAGGCCATGCAGGAGTGTGAGGTGGGAAATCGGTGGCTCGGGAGCCAGTGTGGGTGACACCTCTGGGGCGTCCTAACTGGAGCTGCCCCAGGGGCACATCTTCTCAGGCCTTTGTGGCCATCTGCATGCTACAGAGAGGGCTCCTCCCACATGACGGCAGCCATCCAGCCAGGAGGCACAGAGAGCTTGAGAGCATGAGCATAGGCACGGGGTCAAGGGAACACAGACAGACGGCATCAGCTCTGCCACCAAAGAGCCAAGCAGAGCCCCTGACGGGACAGCAGCTGGGTGGGCTACAGACCCCACTGAGGCAGCAATGATCACCAGGGAACTTTTCTCCTTTTCTTCTACTTTTAAATTATTTTTTTTACTTTTTCAACTTTTTTGCTAAAAATGAAGACAGAAACACACTAGTTTAAACTGCACAGGGTCAGCAGCATCCAGTGTCATCACCGCAGGAACGGTTCAGCTGAGCAGGGTCTCCAGGGAGCCCCACCATATCTGCCATCTGAGGGACCGAAACGCCTTTACGTGGCACGTGACTGTAACTCATCTGTGTAAAGCCCTTACAGCAGTGCCTGTGAGCATGTAAAGTGCTCATTTTCACTTGTTTCATCGTTATTATGAGACTGTTCAAATATGCCGTGGCTATTAGAATGTCATAAACAAGAGGCTGCAGGAACGGAGACCCTGCGTCTGCCAGCTCTCGTCTAACCTTTGAGCAGCTCAACTGGCTCTAACACGCGCCTGGCTCGTGGCACTCAGAATCGATAGTGAAGGAATGTGATTGAGATGACTTCCCCTTTCTCCCGCCCCTCCTGCCTAATACCAAGTCCTTGTCTCTATCACGATGACCAAGGCAGCTGTGCAGCCCCTACACACGGGCTGTGGGCTGTTCCCCAAACGCAATTGCTATGTATGTGGAACTATATATGCATATTTCACAGCACACTACGATTGACCTTGTCTTAATAAACTTCTTGTTTTGCTTCAGGTCCCACTGGATCCGTCCATCAATAATATGTTGTCTTTTTAAAGGTTCACACTCCAGCATTATAAAGTGCTCATCCAGATCCACGCCTTAGGCCCCTGAGGGAACACTGGTGCCCAGTGCTTCATGCGGCAGCAACAAGGTCACTCGTAAATTAAGGACACTCCCTCCTGCCCCTAGCTGTGCTCTGCCACCGTCTTCCTCCCTCGGAAGGCCTCAGGCTTGTGGCCAAATAAAAAAACAAACACAAATGCATTCCTTAGCTCTTGTGACTGTCAACGGTCAGATAACCTGTGGAATTCTCCCTTAGCTTGGGTGAACTCCCTGCAGGGGCAGCCTCAGCTCTTCTGATTCGAGTCATAGAAGACACCTAAAACCCATCTGCACTCCATCCTAACTTTAGTGTGCTTCTAATTTTTTAGTAAATATAAGAAATGGCAAGAAAGATATCCAAGGCTGAAGGTCACAAAGGCAACATCTGATATCAAAACCGTCTTTTTAAAAAACAAACTGTATTTGGTTCTTCTTTTTTTCAAGACGGACTTTCGCTCTTGTTACCCAGGCTGGAGTGCAATGGCGCGATCTCAGCTCACCACAACCTCCACCTTCTGGGTTCAAGCAATTCTCCTGCCTCAGCCTCCCAAGTAGCTGGGACTACAGGCGCGCACCACCATGCCCAGCTAATTTTTCTATTTTTAGTAGAGACGGGGTTTCACTTTGTTGACCAGGATGGTCTCGATCTCTTGACCTTGTGATCCACCCGCCTCGGCCTCCCAAAGTGCTGGGATTACAGGCGTGAGCCACCGCGCCCGGCCTGTATTTGGTTCTTCTTTAAGAAAATCATTGCAATAGACCAATGCTGCATCCATTCACATGTACAGGGATCCTCCAGGTTCCCACTGCCTACTGGGGACCACCAGCCCTGGGGGCTGATGCTGGGATAGGTGGGGCTCTCCAGAGGCCACCTCCCTCCACAGCCCTGCACAGCTTCCTGCCAAGCGACCCCTGTCCGCTTGATGACTCTAGACCACCCTTGGCCACCCTTGACCTTCATTGATCACAACTGACGACCCTTAAACGACCTTGACCATCCTTAACTACCCTTGATCACCCTTGGCCACCCTTGACCATCACTGAAAACTCATCCCAGTCCTAAGATTGGGCTGGTTTAATTTCAGTTTTGAAGTCAGTTCAATGTTACGTGCATTTATTGAGTGATTCCTGTGTCCCTCCCATGTTAATCCTGCTCAGAGCACAGGGTCAGCTGCTGGAGTCTCACTGGAGGTGGGGCAAGCAGAGGAGACCTTTGGCCAAGGACAGTCTCCCAACAGAAGGTAAGGCTCAGGTGAGAACCTGCTGCTTAATACCTTGAGGAGGCTCCCCTTTGCACAGGAGATAAGCATATGTAAGGTTCTGTGAATAGGTACTGACCTGTGCATATGTAATGATCCGTGCACATGTAATGATCCGTGCATATGTACTGATCCATGCATATGTAATGACCTGTGCATATGTAATGCTCTGTGAATAGGTACTGACCTGTGCATATATAATGCTCTGTGCCTATGTAATGACCTGTGCAAATGTAATGACCTGTGCATATGTAATGACCTGTACATATGTAATAACCTGTGCATATGTAATGCTCTGTGAATAGGTACTGACCTGTGCTCTGTGCCTATGTAATGACCTGTGCATATGTAATGATCAGTGCATATGTACTGACCCGTGAATATGTAATGACCCGTGCATATTAATGACCCGTGCATATGTACTGACCTGTGCATATGTACTGACCCGTGCATATGTAATGACCCGTGCATATGTAATGACCTGTGCATATGTACTGACCTGTGCATATGTAATAATCCGTGCATATGTAATGACCCGTGCATATGTAATGATCCGTGCGTATGTAATGATCCGTGCATATGTACTCACCTGTGCATATGTAATGACCCGTGCATATGTACTGACCTGTGCATATGTAATAATCCGTGCATATGTAATGATCCGTGCATATGTACTCACCTGTGCATATGTAATGACCTGTGCATATGTACTGACCCGTGCATATGTACTGACCTGTGCATATGTAATGATCCGTGCATATATACTGACCTGTGCATATGTAATGATCCGTGCATATGTACTGACCTGTGCATATGTAATGATCCGTGCATATGTAATGATCCGTGCATATGTACTGACCTGTGCATATGTAATGATCCGTGCATATGTACTGACCTGTGCATATGTAATGATCCGTGCATATGTACTGATCTGCACATATGTACATGACACATGATATATAAGTAAGTGAGCTCAGTCCCACCTCCTCTACAGCCTCTCCCGAGAGGCCATCGTCAGAGCCTCAGGATAAAATCTATTCATATAAAAACTTCCTCTGGTAATATCATTTGATGCTAGAGGAAGCCTCTCTGGTAAAAATGTGAAACCTTTTACCGGCTGCTTTGCAATGTGTTTCAAGTTGATTGCTGCCATCTGACACAGCAAGTTCATCAGACACATTTCATTTCTCTAAGTAAATGGATATTGGCGACTTTGTCTCACCCCAGTAACAAATGCACCTGCTGCAGTTCCGTCCCAGCTTCCATAAAACGCTCTGGGAGAGGCTGCGTCTTCCTCGGGGCAGACTGGAGGGCCCAAAGCGCTGGCTCCGGCTCCAGAACCTGTGTAAAGCGGTTTGTTTTCATACACAAAAATGAGAGGGAAAAAAGGATTTTTTGATATTAATGAAGCTGTTGCTGTAACATCTACAGTGCTCTACTCTGAGTATCATGATTAAAAGTTGCCTTCAACTTACAGCAAGCTGAAACCCTCATTGAATTTTTACGGGTGTGTTGACAAGGGTGCCCCAGGCTAAGTCTGTGGGTGTTGATGATAATATCCTGGTCTCTCTAAAAATCCACTGGAACTGACCAAGCGTCCAGTGCCACCGCCCACCGGCCAAGTCAGCCGGGTCGATGCCTGCCAGGCTGCTGGCTGGGCTGTGCTGGGCTGTGCTCCGTGGACACATTGATCTGCTGACTTGAATGATTTGTCTGTAAAACCCAAATTACCGTTTCACTCAAAGTAACACATAATTTTTGTCTCCCTGATGATGCTGGCCTGATCCACTATAGCCCCTGGAGGGACACCAAGCCTGGTGGTGCAAGGGAGTGGGGGGAGGCCAGAGAAGGCTGGAGTCTGTGGCCCCAAAGCGTGAGGGCTGGGGCCAGGGACATGAGGACCAGCCACTCCTGGAAAGGCAGCAGGCGTCCACAGGACCCGGAGGCACCATTCTTACCCTCTTCTGTTACTGCTGATGCAGTCCGTCTGCCACTCATTTGGAGGAACACTTCTCTCCATACAACCATGGGCTCTGCATTGCTTTGGGTCTTAAATGTTAGAATTTGATTCCCATAACCATTATTTTCTCTTTCCATCCCTCAGCACCAGGCTGGCAAGGCCAGCTCCCTGCCCTCAGGAGCCCACAAGGAGAAGAGAGGTCACCGTGAGGTGGAGGCTGAGTCGTGGAAGACGGTTGTGAGCACGGACAGACTAATGACAGCCCAAGGAACAGGCTGTCCCAAGGGAGGCTTTTTAAGAGAGAAGCATTTGTTATGGATTTGAATACAGAAGGTGGCCAAGTCAAGGACTTGTTGTCTGAAAGACATGCAGGGAGAAGAGGTCTGTGCTTCTGAAAAGCGGGAAATAGAAGAACTGGGTGAGGCAGGATGGGAAAGGGGGCTGGGGGCATTAAAAGGGCAGAGCCTCAGCTGCCAGGCCCTGAGTGCAAAGCCCGCCCTTCCACCTGCCCTGCCTGGAGGGGAAGCCGGCAGAGGGCTCCTGGCCCAGGGAAGGGGTGCCGGCCTCTGGGGTGACACAGGGACCAGGGTAGGACGGCAGCAAACAGCAGACACCAGGGCCCAGAGGAGCACAGAAGTGGGGTGGGGATGGGAGGGGCAGGGTGGGAAGTGGAGGGAAGGGGCGGAGTGGGGAGACAAAGGGCAGGGAGGGCTGCGTGGGATAGGTGGGGTCAGGGGGTGACGGAGGGGCTGGGCCCTGACCACCCTTCCCAGGTAGCTCCTTAGCAGAGTCTGAAGCACCTGGAGCTGGCGTGGAGGGTGCAGTCTGTAGGGGGCTGGGGTTTATCAGGTCCCAAGCCTCAAGGGCCACTGAGTTAGAGGCCATCCAGCTTCTCCCTGGAGCTGGGTCTGGGGCTTCTGGAAGTCTGCAGGGTCCCAAGCCCCACTTACCCAGGAGCTGGCCTCAGCCACAAGCCATGGGTCCCCTGGCTCCCTCCAGCTGCCGAGAATCCCAGGAGCTGGTGACGGGTCAAGGCAGTCACCGCCCTGCTATGGAACTGAGCAGAGCGGGCCCCGCCTGGATGTCGCCTGGGCATGGCACTTGTCTGGAAATCCCACTTTAAGCGACTTGAGGGATGGGGGTGTGGAGGGAGAGCTGTGACCCGGGCTGGACCAGGCTGTCATTTCTGCCCCTGGGCTCCCTCCCGGCTCTTCAGTGGAGTAGGTGTGACCTGAGGGGCTGTGCAGCCCCAGGTGGTTACCCCAGGCCCCTGGAGAGCTCAGCTGCAGAAGCTGGAAGCGTGAACCCAGATCCGCGTGGACAGAGGCCTGCAGCCCAGGTGTTGTGACATGGGCAGCACCGGGGACATCTGGGAAGGTCCACGTATGTCTCAGGAAGGCTGTTTCCGGGCTGAGATCCTGACCTCAAGGGCACAGGCATGAGCAGGGACACAGGTACCCACATGCTCCCTCTGCAGGGATGCAGGCCCAACCCTGGGATGGATGTGGTGACAGGTGCGGTGAGAGGTGTGGTGACAGGTGTGTTGCTGAAGAGGGGTGAGAGCCGGGGTGGATCTGGACCTGGTGAGGCCTGAGAGCAGGGCATCCCCCGGGCCAGAGCCACTGGTGCCATTTGAGCCAGAACCACAGAGGGTGAGGTGGCAGGTGGGTTAGCAGCCAGCTCAGCGTCCTGCTGCCTCCTCAGTGCTCACCCTGCAGGCTGGAAATGGTGCCCAGAAGGAACCTGCCGGGCCAGACGAGCCCAGAAGGAAGGACAGCAAGGGGTGGGATGGCGGCTCTGGGGCAGGTGCAGCTGGGGGCACAGAGCCTGGCGCCTCAGGACAGAGAGGACACAGATGGACCCACCGGCATCTATCAGGCCTCACAAAGGTCCCCACCCAAGCAAGGGCCACACCAGCTATCAAAACAGCAGTGGGTAGGGGGGAAAGGGGCTGACAGGAGGCCAGGCTGCCTGCCCAAGCCTGGCCAGCCCCCAGGCCTGAAGGAGGCTGGGTCTAATCGCCAGGTGTGGAGGGCACAGTGCTGAGTGGGCTTGCTTAGGGCTCACCAGAGGCACCCACACAGCTCTGGACGCCGTAAAACCGCTTTCTGCAAAGCCAAGGCCTTTGAAAGCCCAACTGGCTCCCTCAGCAGAAGACTCACTCGCAAAAACTAGGCTTTCAAAATATCAGGGAGGAGGTGTGGCGTGATTTTCTTTTAATGTGTGATTTCAGGGCAATTACTTGATACAGATGTCAAGTAAAGTGACTGCTGTGTTAGGCAGGAAGACAGGGGCCATTACAGGGAGGTGCCCTCGGTCCAGCCTCAGCCCCGGCAGGAGGGAGGGCGTCAGCCTGAGGGTGGTCAGGCAGCAGAAGCCACCGTCTCCCCAGAGGCCCCACAGCCCTGACAGGAGGACCCACGTCTGCAGTTTAAGCAGATGCCCCACGTTAGGTGCCAAGGCTGAACTTTAAACAGCCTCAAGAACAGCACGCGGAAGTTCCGCGGTGACACGATGTGAAGATTCTGGCATGTGGAAATAAAATCCATCTTGTTACTGTAAGGATCAAACCTGACTTTTAAAAATCGCCTTCACATGCTTGTTCATGCTAAGGCAGACGCTTCAAATGCTTTCAACCTGCCTTAAAAATCTCCTTAGGAAAAAGTTAAAGGGGCACGTTCTTTCCCTTCTTGGTGTCATCTCAAAGTAACGATGGTTGTCACCTCTGGGACTTCAGCGTGACCGTGGCGGGTGCCATGGCCTGCCCGGTCCTGCCACCTGGGTGGGACCCCAGTACCCTAAACTCCCAGCCTGGCCCCTGGGACCTCGCCTGGCCATGAGGCTGGCCCTCCTGCCTCTTCCCTCCTCTCTCCCCATCACAAAAAAGCCACCAGACCCAAAGACCGTGAGTCAGAGCCACGGGAGAGGAAGAAGGCAAAAGCTACTGCGGATGCAGCTTCATTCTCGGTGCTTTGGAGCCTCCAAATGGGCCGTATCTGTTTAGTTCATAAGCTTTTTTGATTTTTTTTAACTGCCAAAACCTACAGAAGGTTTACAATTTTAACTCCGGCGCCTAATCATTGCACGTACTGATCACAAGAAAAGTGAGCTGTGACATCTCTTTGGTCACACCTCCACTGCTTCACTAGCAGTAGCTGTTTTGTAAGTAAATCGCCAGGGAGGGAAGGAAGGGAAGGGGGGAGGGACCCCACCGCCGGGAGCCAGGGATGGCACAGTGCAGTTAAAATATCATCATCTGTCTAACGCAGTGATTCTCAGCCAAAGACGACTCCCCGGGGGACAGCTGGCAGCGTCTGCAGGACGCCCTTTGGTTGTCATCCCTGGGGAGGGGTTGCTCCTGGCATCTCGCGAGTGGAAGCCAGCCGGCAGCTCGACGTCCTGACGCCACGGCCTGGGCAGCCCCTGCTGCTGGGAACCACACGGGAAGCGTTGCTCTGGGTGGAAACCGAGAAGGACGCTTCCTTCCCTCTCGGAAACACAGCTCGCTGGCGTCGCCCTGGAACCTAAAGTGTGAGGTTTTTGTTTAGCCATGAAGAATGTCTGCTTTCCTGCAATCACACACACAGCTCACATGCACATGCGCGCATGCACAGACACCCACGTGGTGTAAGCACGCGCAATGTCACACCCTCACCGTGGCTCTGCCACACGCCTGGCAGGCAGCCGGCTGCTTCCCGTGATCTGCCAGTGGCTCACCCGTGCCTTATTCCACCTGCTGCATAGTCTCAACTCCCTCGGGCTGTGTTTTTGTTTTTTATTTTATTTTATTTTAATTTTTTTTTAATTTTTATTGCATTTTAGGTTTTGGGGTACATGTGCAGAACATGCAAGATAGTTGCATAGGTACACACGTGGCAGTGTGTTTTGCTGCCTTCTGCCCCTTCACCCATATTTGGCATTTCTCCCCATGCCATCCCTCCCCCGCTCCCCCCCCCGCTGTCCCTCCCCTATTTCCCCCAGTAGACC
>CM052660.1:1467223-1484137 GCA_028533165.1 Leontopithecus rosalia
CATGTAATAGATCAATAGATAATCAGTGGATAGGTAGACATGTAATAGATCAATAGATAATCAGTGGATAGGTAGTCATGTAATAGATCAATAGATAATCAGTGGATAGGTAGTCATGTAATAGATCAATAGATAATCAATGGATAGGTAGTCATATAATAGATCAATAGATAATCAGTGGATAGGTAGACATGTAATAGATCAATAGATAATCAATGGATAGGTAGTCATATAATAGATCAATAGATAGATAATCAGTGGATAGGTAGACATGTAATAGATCAATAGTTAGGTAATCAGTGGATAGGTAGGTGGTGACATGGTTTGGCTGTGTCCCCACAATCCCCATGTGTCGAGGGCAGAACCGGGTGGAGGGAATTGGATCCTGGGGGCAGTTTCCCCCATGCTGTCCTCATGATAGTGAGTGATTCTCATGAGAACTGAGGGTTTTATCAGCGTCTGGCACTTCCCCTACTGGTTCTCATTCTCTCTCCTGCCACCCTGTGAAGAGGTGCCTGCCTCCCACCACGATTGTAAGTTTCCTGGGGCCTCCCCAGCAATGTGGAACTGTGAGTCACCCTCTTTTCTTTATAAATTACCTAGTCTCCGGTAGTTCTTTATAGCAGCATGAGAACAAACTAATACAGATAGATAATAGATCATCAGTGGACAGGTAGTAGATAGATCTGTTAGAACAGGCAGATAGCAGCCAGATGCAGTGGCTCATGCCTGTAATATCAGCACTTTGGGAGGCCAAGGTGGTCAGATCACTTGAGGTCAGGAGTTCGAGGCTAGTCTGGCCAATATGGTGAAACCCCATCTCTACCAAATAAATAAATATAAAATAAAATGATGGGCAGATGACTAGACATGAGCAGGAGAGGGAGCCCCTGAGAAAAGGGAGGTCAGGAAAAGACTCACACCCCAGGGACCGCCTGAAACATACATGCTGGAAATGAGCAGGGCGGGGGGAAATACCGACGCTGGAAGGAACATACCTTAGAGACTCGCAGCCATCACTCCCTCCACAGTCAGCCTGTCAGAGTGTCACTAGCTGCGTGCTGGTAAAGACAAATGAAGGCAAAGGAGAAACTCAGAGACAAGCAGTCACAGGAAGCGCAGATCTGGCCGCAATGCAACCTTCCCAAATGGAGGTCATGAGCAGACATCAGGTAGAATTTGCATCCAACACCGGCCTGGCGTGGGTACCGCCTCGTAGTGAGGGAGGGTCCCAGAAGCCCAGGGTGAGAACTAGGTGAGGAGAAGGCGGGAACTTAAGCCAGGAATGAGAAAACCAGATGCCCCCAAAAAGGTAGAGCCTTAAGACAGAGGCAGGAACGTCAGGAAAAAATCCAAAATCATAAAATCCAATGAAGAACCCTCAGGGGCTATGGCTCATTCTCCTTCAGCTGCCCCCTCTGCCTCGTCTTTCAGAGTACACTGTCCCTTCAAATAAACCCTCTGTTTCCGATTTTCTGTCCACAAATTCTCTTCTTGGGTAAGAGAATAAACTCCATAAACTGTCTCTTGGCCAAATTATTCTCCAAAGATGACAAAAGACTAGGACTCTGGTACTTCCTGAAGAGAGGAGAGAAACTGAGAGAGCATGGGGGTTCCTTGTAAGGAGCTGCTCACATGGTTATGGAGGCTGACAAGTCCCAGCTCTGCAGTCTGCAAATGGAAGACCCAGGAGGCCCAATAGCTAAGTTCCAGTCCAAAATCCAGCAGGCTCAGAAAAAGGTCCACGTTTCAGTTCTAGTCCAAAGGCAGAAAAATCCAGTGTCCCAGCTCAAGGCGATTAGACAGGAGGGAAGCCCACCCTTTTTTTCTTCTCCGGCCTTTGCCTGATGGCAGGAGCCGCCCACACCAGGGAGCACATCTGCCGGTCCCATCTGGAAATACCCTCACAGACACACCCAAAATATGCCTGGGCCTGCAACCCAGTCAAGATAAAGCATACAATTCACCATCCCACCATGAGCACCCGTCTCAGTGTAGACGACCACGCACTCCTGCCTGACGTCTTCAGAAATAAAACAGATCTTGCACCTGGAGCCACTGAGAGTCAGAGGCTGTTGGTGCAACAAATGGTCCCATGACCGACAAAGCAGACAGTGCCCCGCCCACGGGAACCCAGCCTTGCCCTCACCACAACGTGGTCGCTGCAGCCTTCTTCCGTGGCACTCCACTGACCACTCCAGTGGCCAATCCTGCCATGTCAGCCAGAGACCCCAGTCTCAACCCCAGCAGGCCAGGGGAGCTCCCCTCCCCACCACCACCTCCAAGCCAGCCTCTCCTCTGGGCCTCCCATCCTGTGCAGGGCGGACACCCCGTCATCACCTCTGGCTCCTACCCTCCCCCGCATGCAATGGACCCATCCCTCCTTGTCCGCACCCACGTGGCTGATGATTCCTCCTGACTGTGGGGGGCTGACTCTGGGCCCAGTGTTGCTCTAAGTGTTATAAACGGTGTCTTCTCTCAACAGCTAGAGGTTGTCATTGTGGTGACGGCCATTTAAAGATGCAGCAGCCGTGATCCGGCGAGGCTGAGTGCCTTGCCCACAGTGACAGCCTCCGTGCGTGCCAACCCCGGCCTGGAACCAGACACCCTGGCCCGAGCCAAGCGGCTCCTGCTTCCTGGTCTGCACCTTCTGGGGAACAGCAATCGCCCTGAGTTGGGGTCACCAAAGCCGCAGAGTGCAGCTACACTTCAGCTTGGCGTCTTGCAAACTCTCTTACTCTCTCTCCTTGGTTCTCCCCTGCCGCTGCAGAAACTTCCAGCAGTCCTGCTCTATAGACCTTCCCCTTCCCCTGCCGCTGCCCTGCTCCCCACAGCACTCTTGACTCCTTTTTCCAGGGCCCAGAACATTCCAGGCCCAGGGCTGGACCCAGTCCCCTACTGATGCCACCGCCGCCTTCTTTTCAGTGACACCTTGCAGATCACTGAATTGAGCGGAAACTTTATACCCAAGAGCACATAGAAAATAAATTGTGATGATTCAGAAGCCATCTGGCCACCACTGGCTACTATTCAAAAAAATACTGAAATAAACAACTTCAAAACCGTTTTGCTATTCATTGACCACCTACTGTGCACCAGACATGCCCTTGTAACTTTTGCATCCATTACCTGGTTTAATCCTGACCGCCGTCCATGAGGCAGACACCATTCTTATCCGCATGTAGCAGAAGGGAAAATGAGCTCCAGAGAAGAACTTGCTGGACATTAGCCAGAGAATAAACGGCAGAGCCAGCTCCCAGCCCGGGTGTCACTCCAAGCCAGTCCCCCAGCTCCCACACCGGCCCAGCTTCCGTTGGGCCAACATCGCCCAAAAGAAGCGCCTGTTGAAATGAGGAGAAACGTGAGCTTCAGAGTTCACCCAGCTGACCCTCTGGAGCTGCCCCAGGGGAAGGAGAGCTGCTGCGTTCCCTGCTTCTGCACACCAGGCAGGAGCCAGGCCACCACGCGCACCCTCCCCTCTCTCACCTGCTGCGTGCACAGCACACGGCTCTGCTCAGGGTGGATGGGGCTCGGACCGGGCTCCTCTGGCCACCCCTCTCCCCGCCAGAGTGGCTGACAGGCCCTGGCCTCCCCTCCGCTTCTAGCATTGCTATCTGCATTTCCCGAAATTCAGCACAGGTGAGCTCCCTTCTCTTTTCCCCTAATTCTTGCTTTTTAAGATAAATCCTGAGCAAGAGGTGCTTTATCAAGAAGAAATTTCGTGGATCTGTAGCCCACTGAAGCTGAAACAAACTGATTGCCCAGATGTGCTGAATGGGAGAGGTCAGGTCCTTTGCTGCGTATCAGACCCACTTGGCCAAGGAGGAGGCTTCCGTTCTCACTTTGATGATTCGTTCACCAAGCTCTTCGTGCATTTGCCATCCTGTGCAGGACCTACTGGGCATGGGCATGTGCCTGGCAAGAAAAAATGGGCCTACGGAAACATCGCTGTGATCGTCGTGTCTTTGAGACAGAAGGGTCAACGTTTTGAGGATAACATCAAATTTTTTTCAGAAGAATATTATCTTTTTCCATAGAAAATACACAAGTCTGTACAAGTCTGAATGTCCTAGATCACCGACCACAATGGAGACTTGTTCTGTCTGAGGATCCTGGCAGTTCCAAGTGTAAATGCCTGTTGGCTGGGAACTCTGGTTATGCACAGGCAAACTACCCGAGCCTGTGTTCCCAGGCCAAGGAGGCTAAGGGACAGTGTTGCCGGCACACGCCACACAGTCCGTCCCTGGATCTGGGCTCAGCTTTTCCTGTGCCACCTCAAAGCTCTGGCCAACTCAGTGAAAAAAAGAAGAGAAAAGAATCACGCTGGTTTTGACTGACGCGGCATCTACCGTAGGCATCGTCTAGATTCCAAGTTATAGACTTGACTGTTTCTAATTCTAATTTATTCACCATTTCAAAAACCAGGTATGTGATTAAAATATGCTGCCACCAGGTGGTGGTACCGGTGCCACATGTCATGCTCCAGAAAGTGAAGTCCCCACTGTAACCGTGTTTTGGTGGAGTTAGCAATGAATACATTTTTCTCGTCTATTCAGGGGGAAATGGTAAGACGTGAACTTCTTCACTGTTAATCCTGCATGTCGCAAGTATAATCTGCACACAAGTCTCGAGGCAGCATTTCTTAACCAGTCATGGATGCTTCTAAAATTTGAGAGGATCTCCCTGGCAGAATGAACCCACACGCTCACTCACCAAGTTACACACGCAACTTTGAAAAAGCATAGTGCAGAGTGAAGCTGCTTGCTTCAGAGGAAACACCTAGAAACTGATCCCACTGATATGACTACAGATCAAAGGGCTGTAATCACAGGGAAAAGGGGCGGCAGCTGTGAGCCCCTGTGAGCTGCCTAAGAAGTCAGACCAAGCGCACCGTGATTCCATTCTGTTGTTATAATATGTAAAGGTAAATTTACAGGAGCCATATGTGTTTTATAGATGTGTATATAACACATAAACAATTATTTATATACTTTTGTGCTTATTCATAGAAAACATATTTTTATATAATTATTGTATTTCCACACAATAGTTATTTATCACATGCCTGGACTGGTCACCGGGCTGGGTGCTGAATGCTCAGGGAATTAAGATTCAATTTCTGCCCTCAAAAGACCTGCAGCCTGGCAAGGGAAATGAGCAGACATATATACACGTGGAAGAACTATGATCTAACGTGACAGGTGTTCACACAAAGCCACCGTGGGAGTGGGAGAAAGGGCAGTTTCTATCTGATTTGGGGTGGCAGGGAGGAAAATCTGCTGTTTAAGCTGAGGAAAGAGCAGTGTAACCTCATCTCCCACGTGAAACACACGGATTCGGGGCAGGAACTGCATGAGGAAGGCTCTGCCGCGCCCACGTTCACGGGCCCAGCCAGCGCTCTGCGGCAGGTCGGCAAAGCCGCAGCGTCTTCTGCAAAATCTTTCCCTCTTTCTCCTTGGTTGCTCCCCACAGTGAACCTTCCTGCCAGTCCTATTCTGCAGAATTTTCCCTTCCCCACACTCCGGGGATTATCCATGGGGCAGAACCGCTAGGAGTGTGACCGTCTTCATGTGCAAAGCCTCATTGTGTAAGGTAATTATGTGGGATACCTTTTGCACACCACATGAAAATCCTCCCGCCCCCACCCGCACCTCAGCCAGTGCCTCCCAGGCTCCGATCAGCTTTGCACAGCGTCACCCAGCACCACCTGGGCTCCCAGCTCTGCTTGCCTCTCACTTTCTGCCTTTGTCCTGGGGTCACCTGCAGGAGGCTGCTCAGCACCCCCAGGTGTGCAAGTCACCAAACACAGGGCCTCCATTGGCCAGGACAGAAGCAGATAACAAATTCTCTTTCCTTCACTGTCCCAAGGGGACTGTGCTGAGATGCATTTCTTACGGGGCCTCAACCACCCCAAACGGCTGTCAGTTGGGAAGCCGTCTGGGGCCCCCGTTCACCCCTTCCCTTCCTTGCTCTCCTCACTCCTGCTTGCCTGAGCCCTGGGACCCCTGCCCAAGGAAACGACCTGCACTTGAGGCTTTGTCCCTGGCTCTGCTGGGGAGCCCCATCCAAGACCACTGATACCCAACCTGAAAGCTCTACAAAGCAGACCCTCAGGATAGAATTTGGGGCTAGTCCTCCTGCCGATCCAGCAGACAGAGGAACCCCATTGCCAGTGGCAACTGGGGAAGTACTAAGACCTGGCCTCAGTTGCCTCATCATCACCAAGAAGGGCACTGGAGCAGGGCTAGGGGGAGGAATGGGGAGGCACGGGGCTGAGGGGAAGGCTTGACACTGGCAGCCATGACACCTCCGAGGCTCCCCGGTCCAGCAGGGTAGGGGTCCCCACCTCCCAGCCATGAGCCAGTACCAGTGTGTGGCCTGTTAGGAAGCAGGCCAGACAGCAGGAGGTGAGCAGCAGTCTGAGGGGCATTGCCATCCACGCCCCACCTCCGTCAGATCAGTGGTGGTGTTAGATTCTCACAGGAGCGTGAACCCTATTGTGAGCTGTGCATTTGAGGGATCTTGGTCACCTGCTCCTTATGAGAATCTAATACCTGATGATCTGAGATGGAACAGTTTCATCCCAAAATGATCCTCCTACCCCCAGTCTGTGAAAAATCGTCTTCCACAAAACCTGTCCCTGGTGCCAAGAAGGTTGGGGTCCACTGCCTCAGGGCATCTGATTCGGAGGTCTTGCAGGGTGCATCAGTGACTCGAATTTCTAACCTACAGCAACATCCTGTGACAAAACGTTCATCTACTGTAGGAAGATTTAGGGTGTGGAGACAAAAGACATGCCACCTGTAACCCTGCCATGGGTCCATGTGCCATGTCTCACACTCTTCTGCACACCCATGTGGCTGGCGTTGGGTTCCAAAGTCTCAGCACGATGGAAGCTGAGCCAGGCCCTGAAGCTGTGGGCGGTGGGCGCCGCATCCACCTGCTCTGGCTTGGACCTAGAAGCTTTCCCCTCTCTCTTCTGCTTGCCTGAATTGACACAGGAGGCGAATGAAACCTGGGAAAAATGGACCAGAACTAAGACCCTGCCCCCAACCGACCACATTGTTCAAGGACTTGATAGTGCAGTGTTACCTGTAAATCAGAGCTGAGTTCCCCGTCAGTTACAGGCTGGGTTATACCTGTAACAAATGTCCTGCCTTCACAGAGGCTTCCCACCACAAAGATCTGCCTGTCTCTCACATGTGCCCAGGGCGGGCTCAGCTCCTCCTCACCCGTTCTTCCTTCACAGGTGGATGGGCATCCACAAACTGGAGCATGGCAGCCTGTCATAGAGATAGGAAACGAGGACATGGAGAGCAAATGCTGGCTCTTAGCTTCTGCCCAGGAGAGCCCCAGGACACTTCTCACATTTCACTGGCCAAAGCAAGTCACACGGCCCCAATGCCACATGACACATGTACTCCAATTCATTGGCCAAGGCAAGTCCCCTGGCCACGATGTCACCTGACACTCACATTTCATTGGCCAAGGAAAATCACATGGCCCTACTGCCACATGACACTTGTACTCAATTTCTTTGGCCAAGGCAAGTCCCCTTGCTTTGCCTGCTTTGCCTGCTTCAGTGGGGCAGGGGTTCAGTGAGCCAGTCACCCCGAGAACTTGATTACTGTCCTTGCTCCATTCTTTCTTTAATCATGGTCCTTTGTCCACTGACCCATCACCAGCTCTGGACTGGAGCTCCAGCAGAGCGGGCACCAGGCACACTCATCCTCATATCCCACAGGGACTGGCATCACTGGCAGACAGACTTCTCTTTCTCCGCTCACTGCACCCTCTGCCTCCCGTGCGATTCTCCTACCTCAGCCTCCTGAGTAGCTGGGACTACAGGCACGTGCCACCATGCCTGGCTAATTTTTTCTATTTTTAGTAGAGATGGGGTCTTACTATGTTGGCCAAGCTGATCTTGAACTCTTGACCTCGTGATCCACCCTCCTTGGCCTCCCAAAGTGCGGGGATTACAGGCTGAGCCACCGTGCCCAGCCCAAGTTGTCTCTTATTCAAGATGCTTGGGAGTAGAAGTGTTTTGAATTTTGGATTTTGGGATATTTACATTATACTTATTGGTCGAACCTTTTGAATCCAAAATCTAAAATCCAAAATGCTCCAATGAGCATTTCCTTTGAGCATCACGTCAGCACTCAGAAAGTTTCTGGAGGACCTACTTAGCATTTTTCATCTATTTCCCTTCATTTTTTTCCTATAGATTTTTTGGTCCTGCTGATTTAAATAATTTTCTCTTTTCTTCACTTGAAGTTATACCTGTAATAGTTTTCAGAACTCTTTGAGACTTCCATGCTAAAGACCGGATGATATTGCCTTTAATGTGGATAAGATCGGTGTCCATGTATTTTTTAAAATACTGTGGTTAATATTATTTTTTAAATTATACCTCAAAAAGCCCTTGTGAGAAGAATATTCATAAAGCGTAAGCATAAGGAAACCTTCTTCTGAGCTCTTTGTTCTGTAACCATTTATCTCAGCCTAATTACCTTTTACTGGCCGTAGAGCTGTTCACTTCCTCAGCAACCGGGAGTTGAAGTGCTGTAAAACACAACGCAGGGCAGTTCTAGAAGAGAAACGTTTCTGGAACTAGGCTCTAAAATCTTCAGATTGGAATCATTTTTACAATTAAATAAAATTTAATTTTGGACTCACGTAGTAAAGGATTATATCAGATTTCTCATTCCTTGGAAAATCAGAGAGAACTTAATAACAAATACCATAATTATCTGCAAAGACTGAACAGTGATTGAATTATCAGGAGGCCGTTATTCCTGAAACTATTTCTTTAATTAGCTAAAGCTGGCAGTTAATATATTAATATTTCCTAAGATATTTGCATACATTCACAACAGGCTAACCAGATATTAGCCGAAGTATAATTTTTCTAATATATTAGAAATATTTCAAGATTAAATCATATCATATTTTTTTCCTGTGATTATTAAGCAGACACTCTTGGTCTATTACCATAAATTCTCTAATATAGGAGCTGAAAATCCTTCTTGTTTTCCATGATGAGCTTTTTCTATTCCATTTGCCCAGAAGAAGGTGTTCTTTGAAGCCAAGATCTGTTGGTAGAATGTGTTTTTTAACAATCCACATCTTCACATGGCTCCCACCCTGATGTGTAGCTGGCAGGACTCCGGCCATTCAGATTCATGTGGCCACACCAGGAGAAGTGTCTGGGTAGCAGTGGGTGCTGGGACAGGGTGAGGGTGAGTTGGTCCAGGGTAACCACAGCACCAGATAAAGCGTGGAGGACGTGTCAGCAAGCAGGATTGGAATGAGGCTTGAACAGGTCTTTCTCAGCTCCATCCCAGCCTGCACAGAGGACAGCAACTCCATTGAATTGGGCAACTCACAGGAGGTCCCATAAGGGGTCAGTACAGAGGTACAGGGATGGTCAGAGAGGCCATACCCCAGAATACAGTAAGGCTCTGTCAGCACCACCAGGAAGAAGAAACTGGGGAGTCCTGTGAGCCCCAGAGCAGAGGACCACCCAACAGGAGCCAAGCCCTCCGGGGAGGGGCACAACCAGCTCCAGGCTGCCCGTGGGGAGGGGGCTGAGAATAAAGGCTCTGGCTGCTCTCCATTCTCTCTCTCCACAGCCCTGCCCAGATCCCTTTAGCCAAACCCAGCAGAAGCCAGAGGGGAAGGAGGCTCATAGATGTAGCCCCACAGGTCGGCATCCAGGGCCTGAGAGGGGAAGGACATGAGGAGAACCGTGGAGACACCTGAAAGTCGCTGGGCACAAATGACAAGGGACATCATTGCATCGGGGACACCCTGAGGGACCCCACTTGGACGTGCTGAAGCCAGCGTGTTCACCTTCATAATACGTGTTCACTCTCACTCTGGAGGACTTTTGACTCTTGCCAGGTCTGTAATTTTAAAAAACAACCAATTGTCAGCAAGAAGGAATACACTCTGAAAACCAACACAGAAATTTCCAAAGAAGCCAGCAGCCCAAAGACTGTGATAAGTTGCAGCTGGGCACGCCTGCGTCCCTCTGGCCATGATGCCCAGCACTCCTTGAGCAAGTGGGGCTGGACCTGGGGTCAGTGATGAGCAAGACTCAGCCCCTGCCCCAGGGACACCCAGGCTAGTGGGGCTGCTGACCACGTCACCTCAGGGACACCTAAGCTAGTGGGGCTGCTGACCGCATCACCTCAGGGACACCCAGGCTAGTGGGGCTGCTGACCGCATCACCTCAGGGACACGCAGTCTAGTGGGGCTGCTGATCGCGTCACCTCAGGGATACCCAGGCTAGTGGGGCTGCTGACCCCGTCACCTCAGGGACACCCAGGCTAGTGGGGCTGCTGACCGCGTCACCTCAGGGACACGCAGTCTAGTGGGGCTGCTGACCGCGTCACCTCAGGGACACGCAGGCTAGTGGGGCTGCTGACCCCGTCACCTCAGGGACACCCAGGCTAGTGGGGCTGCCGGCTACATCAACAAAGCACTGCCTACTTGAAAGCAAGAAGCAGATGAAGGTGTGCACAGGTGCAGGAAGGCATGAGCAGGAACCTAACTTGGTCTGTTGGATGAGAGGAGCTTGGGAGGTGGTGACAACAGGACAGGACAAAGCTGCTGCATGTTTTGAGAGCTGCTCCCCACCCAAGGCACCATCACTGGACAAGGTCATCCTCTCAAAGCCGATTCTGGTCAGATGCCAGGTTTGATTTTATTAGTTTAGCCCAGTTGGACATCCTGGACCAGATGGGGCAAGAACTCAGAGGATAAAATTCATCTGGTCCCTTGGGCAGAACCTAGCAAGGGAATACTGTCATTTTAACCACGTGACGATTGCCTTTAGCTGGTATTTGGATGGCATCTCTATGAACAGAGAGCAGTAAAGGCACATGAGCCTCCAAAGCTCATACCACAGGGACCTTTTTCCACCTTCCCACCTTTTTCTTCCAGACAAACTTCACTGAAGACACCATGGCCTCTGACTTCTCTGGGGGAAAGGAATCATTTCCGTGGCTCTTGTTGAAACCTCACAAAGCATTTGATGATGGCATTTGCCTTCTGGAAGCCCTGGGTTGGGGGCCAGGTCTACGTCCAGACCTGAAGGCTGACCATGCTGTCACATTTTTTTTTCTTGTAGGAAGGGGTGACTGAGCTCAGGAACCAGCAAAGAGAAGGCACAGTAGCTGCATGAGTTGGGGGCATTGAGAGGCTTCCTCCCCTCTGCTCTTTGGGATCCTCTAACAATACAGAAACTCCTCTTGCCTAAAGCAAAATGTGTCCCAAAAACATTCTTTTCTCCTCACCCCAAAGACTGAAAAAGTATTTTAGGAATTAAAATGCAGTAAATTCAAATTACAGTCTCTCCAAATCGTGATACTAAAAAGGAAATGTAATATTCATACTCAACTTGTCATCTCAATTAATTTGTCTGTATTATTTCAGGAGTTCTAAAAAAATACAGGGCAATCATCAAGTGAAAATGGGAGGATAAATGAGGCAATTCAATTAATTCACTCTCCATCTATGCAGATTTATGGGAGGAAGACCTTCCCACTGGGAGAAATGGGCTCCACAAAACACTCCCAGAAATAGCTATTAGAGAACAATTGCTTAAACGTGGGTGATTTTTTTAAAGTTATGTTACACTACTATCCAATCTAAAAAGTCAGCATGCTTTCTCTGAGACCTTCTAAATACTGAAGTTTGACATTTAACACAATTTTGAGTTTACAGCAAAACTGAGCAGAAAGTACCAAGAGTGCCCATGTGCCTCCCAGCTCCCCACACGCACAGCCACCTCCACTATCGACGTCCCCCCCGCAGAGGCTGCACGTATGAAAACTGATCAGGCCACATGACACATCATCACTACCCAGCATCCGGAGCGTACGTTAGGGTCCTCTCCTGGTGTCGCACATTCTATGGGTCTTGGCAAATGTAGAATAGGAGGCACCCACCCCTGTGACATACAGAATCATTTCAATGTCCTCAATATCCCCTGTGCTCCATCTATTCGTCCCTCCCTACCCCTCAACCCCTGGCAGCCATCGAGCTTTCTGCTGTCCCCATAGTCCTGTTTTTCCATGATGTCATATGGTTGGACTCATCGACTCTCCAGCCTTTTCCAATTGGCTTCTTTCAGTGATGATATTCATTTAAGTTTCCTCTACAACTTCTCGTGGCTTGATTGCTCATTTCCTTTTAGTGCTAAATAATGTTCCAGTGTCTGGATGCGCCACAAATTATTTATAAATTTATCTACTAAAGGGCATTTTGGTTGTTTTCAAGTTCTGGCAACTATGAATAAAGCTGTTGTGAACATCCACGTGCAGGTTTTCTGTGTGGACATGAGTCTTTAACTCCCTTGAAAAAATGCCAAGAGGTGCAATGGCTGAATATCTTGGTCCATCTAGTGTTGCTGTAACAGAATACCTGAGACTGGGTAATTTTTTTTAAGAGGTTTGTTTGGCTCACAATTCTGGCTGGAAGGTTCAAGACTGGACAGTAGTACCTGGTAAGGGCATCATGGGACTTCAACACACGGAGAAAGCGGAAGGGGAGATGGAGTGTGCAAAGGGGTTATCTGCCGAGAGAGCCAGACTCTCAAGATCAACCTGCTCCCTTGGGAATGACTCTATTCCTGTGAGAGTGGGGCTCACTCACCTCCATGGAAGGGTGCTCGTCTAGTCATGTGCTCCAGTGACCACATTGCCACACTGGGGATCCAAGTTGAACATGCATTTTGGTGGGAACACCCCACATCCAAACCACAGCACTGGATCATATGGTCAGAGTAGGTTTGGTTTTGTGACCCACTGCCAAACTGTCTCCTGAAAAATTCGGGCCATTGTGCATTCCCACCAGCAGCGAATGAGGATGGGACCCTGTTGCCTCGTTTAATGTTAACAGCGCTTTGGACTTTGACCGTTCTGATACGTGTGCGGTGGTATCTCACTGTTGCTTCCATTTTCATTTCCACGATGACACACAATGCAGAAATATTCCATATGTTCATATGCCTATTTGCCGTCTGTCTTTTTTCTACTGTGAAGTGCCTGTTAATATTTTTGGCCCTTATTTTTTTTTTTTTTGAGACGGAGTTTCGCTCGTTACCCAGGCTGGAGTGCAATGGCGCAATCTCAGCTCACCACAACCTCCACCTCCTAGGTTCAGGCAGTTCTCCCGCCTCAGCCTCCTGAGTAGCTGGGATTACAGGCACGCGCCCCCATGCCCAGCTAAGTTTTTGTATTTTTAGTAGAGACGGGGTTTCACCATGTTGACCAGGATGGTCTCGATCTCTTGATCTCGTGATCCACCCGCCTCAGCCTCCCAAAGTGCTGGGATTACAGGCGTGAACCACCACGCCCAGCCTTTTGGCCCATTTTTTTAAATTGTGTTGCTTGTTTTCTTATTGTTGCATTTTAAAAGTTCTTTCCATATTTTAGATCCTAGTCCTTTATCAGGTGTGTCTTTTGCAAATATTTCCCCCCATCTGTGGTTTCTCTCCTCATTCTCTTGACAGTGTCTTTCATAGAGTAGAAGTTCTTTATTTTAATGAAGTCCAGTTTGTCAATTCTTTCTTTCATGGATTGTGACTTTGATGTAATATCTGAAAGTCATCACTATACCGAAGTCATCTGAGTTCTGTCCTATGTTATCTTCTCATGGTTTCATACTTTGCATTTATACTGGGGTCTATGATCCATTTTGAATTAATGTTAATGAAGGGTGTAAACTCTGTGTCTAGATTCATTTCTTATGTAGATATTCAGCTGTTCCAACACCATTTCTTGAAAAGACCATCCTTTTCCGTTTAATTGCTTTTGTTCTTTTGTCAAAGATTCATTCAGGATAACTGTGTGGGTCAATTTCTGGGCTTTTTGTTCTGTTTCGTTTATTTGTCTACTATTCCACCAATACCACGTGGTCTTGATTACTATAGCTTTGTAGTAAGTGTTGAAGTCAGGTAGTGTCAGTCCTCAACTTTGTTCTTCTTCAGTATTGTGTTAGCTACTGTGTGTTTTTTGTCTTTCCGTATAAACTTCAGAATCAGTTTGTTAACATCCAAAAAATAATTTTCTGGAGTTTTGATTGGTATTGTATTGAGTTTATAGAAAAAGTGGGGATATCTTGACAACACTGATTCTTTCTATCCATGAACATGGAATATCCCTTAATTCATTTAGCTATTCTGTGATATCTTTAATCAGAGTTTGGCAGTTTATCTCATATATTTGTATATATTTTGTCATGTTTATATCCAAATATTTTGGTTTGGGGTGCTAACATAAATAATAATGTATCTTAAATCTCAAATTTCACTTGTTCATTGCTGATGTACAGAAAAGTGATTGACTTTTTATATTAATCTTGTATCCTGAAGCCTTTCTAGAATTTCTCATCAGTTCCAGTTTATTTGTCAGTTATTCTGGATTTTCTACTTATTTGATAATGCCATCCAAAAATAAAGGCAGTTTTGTTTTTTCCTTCCCAATCTATACAGCTTTTATTTCCTTTTCTTATCTTATTACATTAGCTGAGATTTCAGCACAGCATTGAAAAGCACTGGTGAGAGGGAACATCTTTGCTTTCTTGCTAACTAGCACACTTTCAGCAGGAGTTTTCTCTTATCATATTTCCCTTTTTAAAATTAATTTAATTAGTACTTTTAGTAATGTACAATTTCAGAAATGCCTGTACTTGCAAATTATATAATTATATAGAATGGACACATCTGGTTTTGTTTTTGAGGAAATAATAATATTTCATTTGAAAGAACTTGAAGCCTTTCATAGGTCCCATACCAGGGCTTTCCCTGGAAAGTGGAGCCAGTGTTGCAGTTTACCACAAAGGATGACACCAGCATGACAGCCTGAATCCCCTCAAGTCTGGGTCTTAGCTCCATCCCACTGAGACTCAGCCCCACCCCACCATAGAGTTTCTGAGGAGTACAGGAAATGGAAGTACTGTCCTGTGCCCCATCTCTGTGCTGACACCCACCAGACACATGGATTTGGAAGTGCTTATCACAGCTGGAATATAGGGTATAGTATGTCCATATAATGGAATGCTACTCAGCAAGAAAAAGAAATGAATGACCGATACAGGCAACAACATGAGTTAATCCCAAAAGCATCATGTTAGGTGAAAGAAGCCAGACACAAAAGACCACATACAATAGAATTCCATTTACAAGCAAGTCTAAAAAACTCAGAATCACAGGGGATGCTAGAGCATTAAGGGGCTAAAGGCAAAGTTGCTCAGAAGCAGCTCAGGGATGCAGAACTGGTCTGCAGCCCGATTGTGGGGTTGGCTGCCTAGCCGTGCACTGTTGTTGGAACTCATTGAATTGAACACTTTAAATTTGTGGATTTTATTCGTGTAAATGTAACCTTAATAAGGCTGATTTAAAGATACTTTTCTTGGCCAGGTGCAATGGCTCACTCTTGTAATCCCAGCACTTTGGAAGGCTGAGGTGGGTGGATCACTTAAGGTCAGGAGTTCGAAACCAGTCTGGTCAACACGGTGAAACCCCATCTATACTGAAAATACAAAATATTAGCTGAGCGTGGTGGCATGAGCCTATAATCCCAGCTACTCGGAACGTTGAGCATGAGAATTGTTTGAACCTGGGAGGCAGAGGTTGCAGTGAGCCAAGACCATGCCACTACACTCCAGCCTGGGTGACAGAGCAAGACTCCATCTCAAAAATAAATAAATAAATAAACTTCTCTTGCCACTTGCCACTAAAAACCCTATAATGGTCCCCCATGACCTGCCAGACAAAGTCAAGGCCTTACATGATCTGGGCCCTGGTTATCTCTTTAACCTCATGTCTGGGTGCAATTTCCTCAGCCCCCTCTCTCCCAGAAATACCACACTCTATATTGCAGCTGTAACAAGCACTCCCAAATCCATGTGCTTCCTGCTTCTGTGTCCTCTACATACCCATTCCTTTGCACAGAAACCTTTCCTTTTTTTCTTCCTCCATTGACTGGTAAACTCTCCTGTTCTTTAAGACCCAGCCAGAAGTATTTTCAACGGGCACTAAGTAGGGTTTACCAAGGGAATGAGGCAAGGAGGCTGGACAGCTTCCACACCAGTCAGCGCTGCACTGCCAGAGTTCCTGCAGAGGCAATATGTTAATCTGAGAAAAATGAAGCAAACGGATTATAAAAGATAAGGTAATTATTAACAGGTCTTTATAGCTGCATGCAAAAGATGAAAGAACATTTACAGCTAGAACTAATAAGAAGGTTCAGGGGCTACTGCTCATAAGCTCAACACACAAAAATCAAAGCATCGTTACACATCAGCAATAACTAACTCAAAAATGTGATTCATACAAGATCCCACTCACAATGGGAGAAGAAAAAAGAAATCATAAGGGATCTAAAACCAAATCTCACATAACATAAGACGTCCAAGATATTGGTAGAGAGAGTTATAAACAGTATTCAAGGACGTGAGCGCGGGGAGAAGCAGGTGAAAGAGAAGATCTGAGTTTGTACGGATGTCAACTCTCTTCGAGTTAATCTGTAAATTCAAAGCAATTCCAATCAAAATCCCAAAGAGATTATTTTGTAGAGCTTGTAAGACACATTTTAAAATTCATATGACCCCAAAACCTAAAATTCAATAAATAAATAAATAAAATAAAAACAGAGCTATGTTGTAATCCCAGCACTTTGGGAGGCCGAGGCGGGTGGATCATGAGGTCATGAGATCGAAACCATCCTGGTCAAAATGGTGAAACCCCGTCTCTACTAAAGATACAAAAATTTAGCTGGGCATGGTGGCACGTGCCTGTAATCCCAGCTACTCGGGAGGCTGAGGCAGGAGAATTGCCTGAACCCAGGAGGCGGAGGTTGCGGTGAGCCGAGATCGCGCCATTGCACTCCAGCCTGGGTAAGGAGT
>CM052660.1:1484637-1518770 GCA_028533165.1 Leontopithecus rosalia
GAGAAATACCAAATATGGGTGAGGGGGCAGAAGGCAGCAAAACACACTGCCACGTGTGTACCTATGCAACTATCTTGCATGTTCTGCACATGTACCCCAAAACCTAAAATGCAATAAAAATTAAAAAAAAATAAATAAAATAAATAAAAATAAAAACTGGGCAAAGACTCTGAGTAGACATTTCTCAGTATGAATGGCCAGTAGCTTTATGAAACAAAACGCTCAACATCACTAACGGTTACAGAAATGCAAAGTAAAACCAGAATGAGAGGTCAACTCGCATCTGTTAGAATGACTGTCATGGAAGAGACAAAAGATAATGGTGTGGGGCAGGACGTGGAGGAAAGCGAACGTGTGCGGTGTTGGTGGGAATGTGAACTAGTACATCCACGTGGAAGTCAGTGTGGAGCTCCTTGAAAACTTGAAACAGAACTCCCCTGTGATCCAGGATGTGCCGGGTGCATGTCCGGAGGAAATGGGATGGGGATGTGGAAGGGATGCCTGCACCCCAGTGTTCACGGCTGTGCTGTTCACATTAGCCGGGGTATAGAATCAACCCGAGTTTATTCACGGCTGAATAAAGAAAGAGAATGTGCGGTATCTACAGAGTAGAATTCCAGGTGGGCTTAGAAAGGGAGGTCTCCTATTATTTGCAACAACATGGGTGAGCTTGGAAGATATTATGTTAAGTGAAATAAGCCAGGCACAGAAAGACAGATGCCCCGTGGCCTCAATTCTATCTGGAATCAAAAAAATTTAAACTCATGGAAGCAGAGAGTAGAATGGAGGTTACCAGGGGCTGGGAACGGGAAGGTGGGAGGCAAAGCTCAAGATCTATTATACATCACGGTGATCATGGGAAATAACTGCATTGTTAAAAAATAAATAGACTGGGCAGAGTGGCTCATGCCTGTAGTCCCAGCACTGTGGGAGGCAGAGGCAGGCATTTCACTTGAGCTCAGGAGTTCGAGACCAGCCTGGACAACATAGTGAGACCCTGTCTCTATCAGAAAATAAAAAATAAGAAAGAAATAAATGGAGAGACACATCGTGCTCATAAGTTGAAAGACTCAATTCTCTTCACATTTCTTTATGGCTTTAATGCAATTCCTCTCAAAAGCCAGGAAAGTTTTCTGTTGTTGTTGTTCCTTCTTTTTTAAACACAAACAAGCTTGTTCTGAAATGCATTTGGAAAGTCTCAGGCTATCAAAGAGCTAAAATGATTTTGAAGTCTAATAAGGCCAGAGGAATCAGTCTAACTGATTTTGAGTCTTTTTAATGGAGCTTTAATATCAGAACAGCATAGTAGGTGATGGAATAGATGCACAGGGCAACAGAACAGAGAACTCACAGACAGACCCATAAAAATACGTCCCACTGATTTTTGACAAAGATGCAAAAATCAACGCAGTGGAGGGAGGGTAGACTTTTCAGCAGATGGTGCTGGGGCACCGGACACCCCCAGACAAAGATGAGAACCTTAATCTCAGTGTCTCACACTTCATGGAAAAGTAACTCACACTGGATCACAGATTAAATGTAACACATTAAACGATAAGAATCTTTAGTAAGAAATAAGAAATACCTTTAGAATCTAGGGCCAGGCAGGCTCTAGATTTGACACCAAAACACAATTTACATAAAAGGAGAAATTGGTGAATTGAATCTAGTCAAGATTAAACATCCTTGTTCCCTGAAGGCCCATGTGAAAAGGATGAGACACGAGCTACAAACTGTATGAGAAGCCTTGCAAACTACGTGTCTGACAAAGGACCAGAATGTGGGAGGCTCTAGAATACATAAAGCACTAGGATGAATGGAGCTCAAAATTAAGCAGCAAAACCCAGACAATCCTGTTCACAGAAGGGCAGAAAACATTTCACCAAAGGGAACGTAAAGATGGCAAATGAGCCCACGAAAACGTGTGAAATCATGAGCTAGTAAGGAAAGCCAAGTTAAAGCCACGTGGATCTCAGCGCCCACTGCTGGGAGTGGCTAAAGTTAGAACACAGACAACAGCAAGTGCTGGAGAGGAGGCAGAGAAGCGGGTCCCTGACTCATCACCAGCGGGAATGTAACATGGCAGAGCCTCTTGGGAGCACAGGCTGATGCTTTCCTGTAAGACCTACCTGCAGCTTCCATGTCACCCAGCCCTTGCTCTTCTGGGCATTTCTTCCCGAGGAATGGAAACTTAACCTGCATGCAAATGCTTACAGCAACCTTATTTGTGATACATAAAAACCGGAGTCTGCCCGGATGTCCTTGAGAGGGGTGTGGTTAATTAAAGCACTTGGGTGGGGTCACCACTCAGCAGTAAGAAGGCGTGAACTGCGGGTGTGCACAGTGACCTAAATAGGTCTCCAGAGAATTCTACTCGGTGTAAAAGGCCAGTGTGTGGCTGGTCGCGGTGGCTCACTCCTGCAATCCCAGCACTTTGGGAGGCAGAGGAGGGTGGATCACCTGAGGTAAGGAGTTCAAGACTGGCCCGGCCAACATGATGAAACCCCATTTCTACAGAAATACAATAAACTAGCCAGGTGTGGTGGTGTGTGCCTGTAATCCCAGCTATGAGGGAGGCTGCTGGGGCAGTATAGATCACTTGAATCCAGGAGGCAGAGGTTGCAGGGAGCCAAGATTGCGCCATTGCACTCCAGCCTGGGCAACAGAGCGAGACTCCGTCTCAAAAACAAAACAAAGAACAAAAAAGCCAGCATGTGTGCGTTGTAACAGTGCACACACACACAAAGTGTGTACCACACAATCCCACTTTATAACAGTTTGAAATGACAAAGCTTTCGAAACAGGACAGATTAAGCTTCTGGATCAGTGGTAGCCGTGGTTTAGGGGGGTGAGGCTGAGGAGGAGGCTCAGGGAGGGCGAGCCAGAGGACCGGGAGGAGGGCAGAATGTGTGGCAAGTGTGGTTATGGAGGTCAGCATGAGGGGTCATCGCGGTGCTGGAGCTGTTCAGGATCCTAACTGTGAGAGGGGACAGTCAACGTCAATCCCCTCAAGTTTATCTGTAGATTTGACACAATTCCGATCAAAATCCAAGAAAGGTTTTTTTTGTAGACATACACAAGCTTACTCTAAAACTTATATAGAGAGGCTCAGCTGTTGAACAGCTAAAGGATTTTAATTTATAAAACTGTGCGGGCTCAAGCCTGTAACCCCAGCACTTTGGGAGGCCGAGGTGGGTGGATCACGAGGTCCAGAGATCGAGACCATCCTGGTCAACATGGTGAAACCCCGTCTCTACTAAAAATACAAAAAATTAGCTGGGCGTGGTGGCGTGTGCCTGTAATCCCAGCTACTCAGGAGGCTGAGGGAGGAGAATTGCCTGAACCCAGGAGGCAGAGGTTGCAGTGAGCCGAGATCGCGCCATTGCACTCCAGCCTGGGTAACAAGAGCGAAACTCCGTCTTAAAAAACAAAAAACTGTGCGAATCTGAGCGTGCACACGCACATAGCGAGTGTGAGCAAAGCTACGTAGGTTTGTTGATTTATCAGCGCCAATATCCTGGTGATATTACACTGTTGTTTTGCAGAACGCTGCCATTGTGGGATGCTGGGGGTCTCTCTGAGCTGTTTCTCAGAACTGCACGTGACGCTCCCATGACAGCGACGTGCTCCCATCAGCGGGTGTCGTGGAAGCAAGGTGGTGCTGGCCCCAGTGTGGAACTCCAGGTCTCAGACTCCTGGGACCTTCCAGCTCTAGGACACTCCAGCTGCCCTCCCCTGAGACACGGGCTCATCCCGTACCCTCCTGCTAGGACGGCAGGGTGGGTTCTGCGGGTCGTTGCTTGCGAGGCATGGAGAACAGCAGGACGCATACAGGCTTGTGGGTGCAGAGGGCCAGGGACCCTGAACCCAGGCAGCGGGCTCTGGAGTGAGGAGCACCTGAGGCTCACACCCTCACCCTGGGGGACACGTAGCTTTGTACCTCCCTCTTGGCTTCCCTGGCGTGTGGGCCAGTCATCCTGAGCCTAGACTCTGGGGTGCCTCCCGGAGGCCCTCCTAACTGTCCTCATTGGGGCATCCTGGAATGTTCCATGCCCCTCATGGCAGCTCAGCTCCATTTCCTCACGTGCCCAGGGCTGGGGAAAGCCCAGCGTCCTCCAGTTTGAGTCCTCCCGTGGGCCTCTCCCTGACCCACACCCAGGTCCACATTTCTGAGTACTCCCGGCACACGCAGAGAATCCAGAAAACAGGGTTAGGTTTCCTCATCTAGATATTTAATGCATGTATTTGTCTCTATGTGAGATGTGTGTGTGTCTGTGTGGAAGGAGTGTGTCTTTATGTATCTGGTGTATGTGTGTGTCTGTGTCTCTGTGTGTCTGTGTGTGTGTATCTCTGTATATCTCTCTGTCTCTGAATGTGTGCTGTGTGTCTTTGTGTCTCTGTGTGTATGTGTCTTTGTGGCTGGTGTGTGTGTCTCTGTTTCTGCATGTGTGCTCTGTGTGGCAAGTGTGTGTCTCTATGTGTGATGTGTGTGTGTGGCAGGTGTGTCTCTAGGTGTGTATTGTGTGTGTGTGTCTGTGTGGTGGGTGTGTGTCACTATGTGAGATGTGTGTCTGTGTGGCGGGGTGTGTCTCTAGGTGTGTGGTGTGTGTTTCTGTGTGTGTCTCTAGGTGTGTGTGTCTCTAGGTGTGTGTCTGTGTGGCAGGTGTGTGTCTCCATGTGTGATGTGTGTCTGTGTGGCAGGTGTGTGTCTCTAGTTGTGTGTCATGTGTGTCTGTGGCAAGTGTGTGTCTCTAGGTGTGTGGTGTGTGTGTTGGTGTGTGTCTCTAGGTGTGTGGTGTGTGTGTTGGTGTGTGTCTCTAGGTGTGTGGTGTGTGTGTTGGTGTGTGTCTCTAGGTGTGTGGTGTGTGTGTTGGTGTGTGTCTCTAGGTGTGTGTGTCTCTAGGTGTGTGTCTGTGTGGTGTGTGTGTCTCTATGTGAGATGTGTGTGTCTCTATGTGAGATGTGTGTGTGTCTGTGTGGCAGGTGTGTGTCTCTATGTGTGATGTGTGTGTGTGGCAGGTGTGTGTCTGTTAGATGTGTGTGTCAAGTGTGTGTCTCTAGGTGTGTGTGTCTGTGTGACACGTGTGTCTATGTGAGATGTGTGTGTGTCTGTGTGGCAGTTGTGTGTCTCTAGGTGTCATGTGTGTGTATGTGGCAGGTGTGTGTCTCTAGGTGTGTGGTGTGTGTCTGGGTGGTGGGTGTGTGTCTCTAGGTGTGTGGTGTGTGTCTTTGTGTGATGTGTGTGTATTTGCGTGGCAGGTGTGTGTCTCTGTGTCTGTTTTTGCATGTGTGTGTCTGTGTGGTGGGTGTGTGTCTCTATGTGTGATGTGTGTGTTTGTGTGGCAGGTGTGTGTCTCTGTGTTTCTGCATGTGTGTGCTGTGTATGTCTTCCTGTCTCTATGTGTGTGTCTGTGTGTGGGGGTGCGTCTCTGTGTGTGTGTGTGGTGTCTGGATTGCTGGCTTCTGAGCTGATGAAGTGAGTCTGGAAAATGTCTGAGTGTAGGATGGACACAGATCACCCAGACGGGGCTGTGCCTGATGAGAAGCAAATTGCTGGAAACAGATGGAGGTGCAAAGAGTTTTCGAAGCCGTTGAGCACAAAGTCAAGGAAGATTCTTTTAACTTTTAACCGTGGTCTATTGTCATGCGTCATAAACAGCCCTAGCGATTGCATCTGGGGAGAAGGTGCCGGCCTACGGCCAGCGTAATAGATGGAGGGTTGGGAGGTGCTGGGAGCAGCACCCATTTGCTTTCCCGAGTGTTATACTTTTAGAAAAAGTGCAGTGGTTTTATTTCTGGAACCGGCAGCGTGAACGAGGGAGGCGGGAGCGCTTCAATGCTATGTGCTGCCTATCGGGTGTATTTTCCCCAGTCAGAAGTTTCAATTTGACAGTTCACTTATGTGTGATTATTAACCATGATTTTGACCCATATGAACAGTGACAAATTGTCTTAAGGGCATATTTGTATTCCGTACCTTACAGGCTAAATTCTAGACATATTTTCCAGTAATATTTGGTCCAAGCCTGTCTAATCACACAGATTGAGACTCCCGTGATAATAGGAGGGTATCCTGCTCCAGTCACTGGTGTGTCACAGGGTAGCTCCGTGCCACACATGCCATTGTGTTTGGAAATGGAAGGAAAGCATGTTTCTGAGACGGCTCCTCCAGCTCCCAGTGCAAGCCAGCTAACCATGTCATTACAGCAGCTGTGCAGATTCGAGCTGCTTGCCAAGTGTCTTTGGAAACCAGGCTTGGAGACGCTTCTGTGACTCTTGTTTGCATGTTTTTTGGCTCTGATATGGAGGCATTGGGTTCTGCATCCATAGCAGGTCTTACTCACCGCCTTGCCTGGGAAGCTCCCAGCATGCAGACGGGTCCCTGTGGCACTCACCCTCTCGCCTGGCCGGCATGGTGAGGTTTGAAGCTTCGCTGCCAGCAAAGATCAAGTCCATTAACAGGAGGTGCAGCCGAGGCCTCTCCCCTCCGGGCGCATGCCTGGCAGGCTGCACTGGAGAGATGTTCTCTTGACCCTGACCTGCTCCCAGGCCCACCTCCCTCCTCTGCCACGCCTCGCCCACTCCCGCCTCTTTTCTCTGGCGCGCCCCTCCCAAGCCCGCCTCCCTCCTCTGGCACGCCCCTCCCAGGCCCGCCTCTTCTCTGCCACGCCCCTCCCAGGCCCGCCTCTTCTCTGCCACGCCCCTCCCAGGCCCACCTCTTTTCTCTGCCATGCCCCTCCCAGGCCCTCCTCTTTTCTCTGCCACGCCCCTCCCAGGCCCGCCTCTTTTCTCTGCCACGCCCCTGGGCTCTTTCTCTTCCGGCATCTGCTTCCCTCTCAGACTTTCGGGGGACTTTCCCTGCACTCCAGTTTCTCTGACCTTACCTGCCCTCTCCTGTGCCTTTATCACGGAGTCACCCACCTGGTGCATGGCCCACCCTCCACCGCTGTAGGGAAAAGCTGGAAGCTGTTGAAAGCTCCCCTCCAGGTTCCACCTAAGGCTCCCCATCTCCAGGCTCCATTCCGCTCACCTGGAGCCCAAGTTCCAGCTCCACCTTCCACTCTTGCTTCTGCATTTTTACTCCGGCACCTGAGGAAGGATTCGCTTTCCCAGGCTGATGTCTGTTTTATCTTTGGGTGCTCAGATGTTCACCCTCTGCCCGCGGATCCCACTGGCTTTGCTTGGAGGCACTGAGGCCAAATCCCTGGTCGGCTCAAGGAGGCTCCATGAGCCAGTCATGAGGTCTTGAGGCCTGTGTGGTTGGACTTCCCTGGAGACGCGTGTCCTGCTGTACACTTCATTGTTCTCTTTCTAACAAGGCAGGTGACGGCAGAACCATCAGTATGTCACGGTTTTAATTTCAAAGCAAAAGTGGATCCTATGGGCACAGGAGATGTCTTCTACCAGTGCTTTGGGAAAACCATTGGTGGGCAGGTTTGCATTTGGCCCCCACCCATAGGAAGCTCTTACCATCTCCTGCTTTCCCTCCAGCATGGCCCAACCCCCCACACGCCTGTATTTCCCTAGAAACTGGAAATAGAAGCAAATTAGTTTCTAAAGATGTGTTGGTTTTCTTAGCAAATCAAGCCCTGGGACTCCTGATCAAACAGCCGTGTGTGTCTACATCCGAGCATGTCCCTCTCTGTGTTCCCATCTGCAGTCGCCTGTCTGCATCCGAGCATGTCCCTCTCTGGATGACACGCCTGCAGTGGTCACCTCAGAACCTGCCATCCAGTGTGTGTCACGAATCAATCCAACATACAGGTTTAACACTAAGGTAAAGCAGCAGGCATGTTTTTCTTTCTCACAGTTATGCAGTCAGCTGCTTGGACTGGGCTCAGTTGGATGGTTCTTCTGCTGGTCTTATCTGGGATCACTTTCTGACTGCACTCATCAGGTGGCTTCATGGGGCAGTTGGTGCTGGACATTGGCTGTGTGGCCTTCCATTTCAGAGCTGAGGTCCATGGGAGGGGTAGTGGATCTTTCAAACTCTTGAGATCTCGGCTCAGAAGTTGCCAGGCTTTGCTTCTGCAGCTTTCTGTTGGTGAAAGCATGTAATATACACCCATGGCTAAAGGCAAAAAGACAGGGGATAGGGGACGAGTTTGCTTTTGCTAAACTTAACATTGACTGATAAAGGCACCCTTAGACAAATACGTTAACATCTATTTCGAAGACATGGCTAAGACAAAGAACATGACACAGCAGAAAAGAGAAAACAAATCTTCTCCTTCCTGATGGGCAGGAAGATCCAGAAATTGCAAAGAACCTCCATGCCCTGTTCTCAGGAGTACACTGGTGGGTGCTAGCCGAGACCTCCAGGACCAAGCGATATGCCCTAGGAATGGCAGATCCACTCCCTAAAAGAGGAGCGGAGTCTGTGGGTAACTCTGGCTATGAGGGCACCTATCCTAGGGGGAACAGATGTGGGACCGAACACAGAACAAACCCACCCCTGAGTCCTGATGGCGTCTGCACCCAGGAGGGTGGGGTAGAGGACAGGACAGAGGTGCCATATGTGCAAGATTATTAGGGACTGAGTCACAGGCTTCTTTCCGTGTCTGCTGGTGGCTACATGTGTGCATCCTCTGTAAATATCTTGCATTTTAGAGAAAAATCGATAGGATGGGAATTGAAAAGAAATGACCTGGCATCATGGAACGAAGAACCTCCTTCTAGAAGTTAGACCTTGTTGAAGAGCAGAGGCACCTGGGTCATGATTTCCAAATGCCTTTTCTCACTGAAGGAACCAGGTGGGGTCCAGACGCATGCTGTGGGAAGCCTGCAAAGTAGGCCTGGAACAGCCAATTGTACCAGAGTGAGAGAGTCTCAGAGCATTGCCACAGGTTGCTTGGTGCAGGTGCCTTCAGGATTGAGAAGGTGGAAGATGTACCACACCCCAGTGATGAGGCACCACACTCCCGGTGCAGGAGCTGGTCCCATGTGGGTGCCTTGGGCCGGACACAGCACCCGGGACAGCTTCCTCTCAATGCGGAAGTGAGCAGGTGTTTCCAAACAAGGTTCCTCCAGCAAAGCCACTGGCCCGGACCCTTCAGAACAGCGACAGGTGAATAACAGCAATGCAAAGTGGAGAAGCTGCTCCGTGCTAAAGGAGACTGGAGAGACGCGAAGGCCAAATGCAGTGAGTAATGATTCGCTGGCCACCTCAGCCGAAAGACAGCTATCAAGGACCTTACGGGGTAATTGAGGATGTTTAAATAAGGACTGCGCATTTGAACCTTCAATGCTTGTGCAGATTGTTAGCAGGTTCTTGTCTTCGGGGGACAGGGGAGGAGCTGAGTGCGTGGGCACGGGGGATCCTGAGGTCCACAGCAGCTGTTGTGTTCCGACACGGCACACTGCTTCCTGTGGGCGTGCACAGTACCAGGCCTCCCCTCATGGAGGTGCACTCAGGGCTCAGATTGTCGTGAGAAGTGCTATTTGGAGGTGAGACTTGAAGCCCCTGAACCCTGTCTTGTTCCAGCCAGAAGGAGCGTTTCCCAGCGACCTAGCGTCCCCGCTGGTGCAGCCTTCCCGGCCCTGGCTGGGTGGGAACCGTTCTTCAGGTGACTGAGCAGTCTCTGTCCCCAGCACTTTATGAACTCCCACTTGTGTAGTGTATAGGGCAGCCCTTCCTGGGAGCTCCGTCCAGGTGCCCTTTGGCTAATGGAGCTGCAGAGCCAGGGCATTGATCTCTCGAGGTTGCCTGAGTGTGGATGGGTGGCTGTGTATGAACACAGTCCATGTGTCCACGTGAGCCTCCAGAACGGTTAGTTCTGCTACCAGGGCGGTCATCTCCAGAGTGGGGCTGACAGCCAGACACTGAAGAGCTGAGGTGGGAGACCCGAGGTACTCACAGTGCCACAGATGGGTGGGTGCAGCCTCAGGCCCTGCACACAGCATTACCTGCAGAGCCAGCAGCACAGCCAGCACCCTGGAGCCGCACTGACTCAGGCACGGGATCCAGCATGTCCCTGTACCGGCGCCCGCCGTGACTGCCCTGGGTGGGAGGCGGCGGTTCCCAGCCCAGGCAGGGGTGGTTCACCTCCATGGTCGGTAGGTTCTCCTTGCATTTCACCCTCCTATTTCCAAAGTGGATTGATTTAGTCCCAAGGACACGACTGACTTCCATGCAGTCCTGTGTGACCGGAAGACAGAACCTGCCCTTTTCATCATAAAACCAGGGGACTCTCAGCCTGCTCATCGCTTCACTGAGCCCAAAATGACCACAGTGAAAAATGCTTATGACTCCTGGTGGGAATAATTCATAAAAGTTTTAAAAACGTTCTCATGGTCTTCTCCAAGCTTTCAATTTTATATAAGGAACAAAAAATGACCTCTGTGGCACAGCTGTGGCCCGTCACCACACACTGGATCTCAGCAGGGTGGGCTGAAGATGAGGGAAAACACCGCCTCACGGGCAGGCAACAGCCCAGCTCCAGGCAATTTCCTCCTCAGTTTCATTACCTGAAATGCCAAGGACAGTTTGTTAGGAGACAGTCCCGGATTCAGACGCCACAGGCTCTTGTGTTCATCGAGAAACCTGCTAAGAAGGATGGATGGTGGGGAAATTAAGCACTATCCAAGGGCCAGTGTCACTGGGCCGAGCTCAGGGTGAGGTCGTGTGGGGTGCATGTCCCTTTTGGGGCAGTCAGGTGTGTGAGGGTAGGGAAGGACTGCACAGGGGCAGCAGGTGGACATCTGAGGGCCACGGTGCAGCGAACACTCACTGGAGGGGAAGGGAGGACCTACCATGCCCCTATGGGTCACCTCTCTCCCATACTTCCAGGCCCCACATGGAAGTCAGGGGAAGCCTGGAGAACGCAGCCTCTCTCACTTGGAGACGTGCCTTTCCACACAGTCCCTTCAGGTCACACTGCTGCAGGGAGCTAAGATCCCACTGGGCTCCACCGGGCTCACAGCAGCTGGATACGGAGCCTCACCAGCTGTCCTAGGTGGTATCCTTCTGATGGGAAGCATTCCGTGCCTGTGGTTGCCAACAGCGGTCCCCAAAGACGTCCCCCTCCTCCTTCCCAGAACCTATGGACACGGGAATTAGGCTCACAGATGGCATTGAGGAGCTGGTTGGATGACCTTATGGTAGGGAGATTGTCCTGTGCTGTCCACGGGCCCTTCGCAGTGGAAGAGGGTCTTGGAGAGGAGGTGAGAGATGGTGGCGTGAGAAGACTCGCCCCAGAGGTGCTGCCTTTGAAGATGGAGGAGGGGCCGATGAGCCCAGGGGGAGCACGGCAGCCTCCAGAAGGCGGAGAAGGCAAGGGATGTTCTCCCCAGAGCCTCCAGGAGGAGCCAGCCCTGCCGCACCTTGAGTTAGTCCAGGTGGACTTTGGAGCTGTGCCTGCAGACATCCACACTTGCTGCTCCAGGCCCTAAGTCATGGCTGTTTGTACGGAAGCAGTGGGAGGCTCATCCAGGGCCCTCGACAAGAAGTGCTGGGTGAGATGCTGGCTCTGTGCCTTTATGCAGAAATCCCGAAGTTTGTCCTGACCACAAAAGCCAGGCTTTCCCTTCACTCTCCCTGCAGCACTTCTTCTTTCTCCACGTTCCTTTTCCTGGATTGCAGGAGGATAGAGCCTTGGCTTGTGATGGCTCTGGCCTCAACGGGGTTGCTGAGGCTCCTGGAAGGTGTGGGGGCGGTGGTCTTCAGAGCGGGGTCGCTGAAGCTCTCTAGGCACCTGCGTTTTTCGGGATGTGCATTGGTACTTCCACGCTCTGAGCAGAGGCCTACGCATCCTGCAGACTCTCAAACCGGACTCGCGTGCAGGGATGAGACCCTCTGGGACAGGAGAAGGGCAGGACACACGGCAGCTGCGAGGACCCAGGTCAGGGCTCAGGAGAAGACGCTCTTGAGGGGCTCCCTGGATTGGGAGGGGCAGGGCTCCAGAAGGCACCAGGCTTGAGGGCATGGAAGGGGCACCGCCAGAGGCAGGGTTTGCCAGGACTTCTCCTCGTGGGCAGGGCTGCCTGGGTGCAGCCAGAGTGTGTGCGGTTCCGCCATGATGTCGCCCGGCGTCCCGAGTCCCCAGGAATGTGCATCAGGCAGCCCCTGTGGGCGGCAAAGTAGGGCTATCCTCAGAGACCCTTTCCTTCCAAGTGCAATGCGGCACAAGAGACAGCTAATCACACAAATGAAAATTAAATGTTACCGTCATGTTAGGGAAAATCAGCATTGCTGGAGCCCAGAAATAAAGCCGATGCCCAAGGCAATGTGTGGATGGAAGCCCCTGGGAGCAGGCAGCGGGCGGCGGGGAAGGGGCCTGGGGCTCGGATCCAGGAGTCAAAGGGAGCCTGTGCCCCACCAAGGCAGCGAGGGAGTGGCCTCCAGTGAGCACCGGAGGTGGCGGGGCCACAGGCAGAGCCCAGACAAGCTGTGAGTGCCACGTCCGGAGGCACTTTCTCGGAATCTGTGCTTGGGAGGTGGACAGAGAACCAGGGCTGTGAAACCAGGCGGGGCTGAATCGCCGATGGGCTTGTTGATGTTGATGCCCTCGGTGTCTCTGTAAGTCGCAGGTCCTGAGGCGGAGCATGAAACTTGCTTCTGGGCCCAGGACGAGCTGCAGAGGGAGCCCAGGAAGGGAGAAGGGAGGAAATCACAGCCCGACTGAGATCACAGGGAGCCTAGAGCAACACGATAGACACGGAGGAGAGCGAACCACACACACCAGGGCACAGCCGCGTTTACGGATAGACACGGAGGAGAGCGAACCACACACACCAGGGCACAGCCATGTTTACGGACACAGACATGCAAACTGTGGAACACGGCAGCACGCATTGCGTTAGGAGTGGGTGCAGACACTGACGTATTGTTTGAGCAGAGAGGCGAAGAGATGGCTTCACATCACAGCATCTGTTTCCTCCACTCGTACATTAAAAGGGAGAGAAAAGTGAATATCACTCAATGGGTACAAAGACGCCTTTGAGGAAATCATTGCTGATTTGTCAGTCTAAGAAATGTTAACAAATGAGGGATTAAAGGAGATTTCCTCAATCTGATAAATACAAAAAACATATCTGATGTTGAAATTCCAAAAGCAGTCCCATCCAAGTCAGGAGTGAAGGGAGAGCGTGTTCTGTCTTCTCTGACTGGGCCGTGTCCTGGTGGCCATAGCTGCTGGCCAGAGCCAAGAGTGGCAGGCAGTGTGCCGGCTGGGGGGGGTCAGAAACCCAGTGACAGTTGTTTGAAAACAACAGGACTGATCATGCAAACATATCTGTACACAGCTCAAGCTTAAGAGACTGGCCAGCAAAGTCACTGGGCACAATGACTGGGATGATAACCTGATAGAGCTGGGTGTGGTGGCGCACGCCTGTAATTTCAGCACTTCGGGAGGCTGAGGCAGGTGGATCACCTGAGGTCAGGAGTTTGAGATCAGCCTGGCCAGTGTGGTGAAACCTGATCTCTACTAAAAAATACAAAAATCAGCCAGGCATGGTGGCACACGCCTGTAATCCCAGCTACTTGGGAGGCTGAAGCACGAACCTGGGAGGCGGGGGTTGCAGTTAGCCGGGATCGTGCCGCTGCACCCCAGCCTGGGTGAGAATGAGACTCTGTTTCAAAAACCAAAGAACAAAAAAACAAACCCTGATAGATTCCTTCCCACCAACAATAGCCGACTGAAGCAAGCAGTAGAGGAAAACGGACCATCCCCAGTGGCAAATTGCCCATGAACAGAGCTAGTAAAAGGTGAGCAATGCCCCTTAGAAAAGAAAATGATGAGGAAACTCATAAATTCTACACTGTTGAGAGACATAAGGAACCCACACATACACGGAGACGTCGATCATGTGGATTGACACAGCATAAAGACGGCAGTTCTTCTCAGATGAATTTATAAAATCAGTGCGATTCCTATCGGAATCCCAAATGATGTTTAATGACACCTGACAGCGGCTTCTAAAGTTGGCTGGATGATGGAAAGCCCAGCCCAGGCACCCCGAGGAAGCGTGGTGGTGGGGACTGCTGTGCAGAGCGCCAGGGTTATTCCAGTGTCCTGACGAGCACCCGTGTGTGTCTGAGCCCCTGCAGACCACAGTCCGGGGGAGGAGGCAGAGGGCGCAGGACGAGCTCTCCACATGGGGGCGGGGGCTATGGCGGCGCTGCCAGGAGAGAATGGGGGACCTGCTGCATGAGCACGTACGAACACAGGTAGAAATAGAACCCAGTCACAGGAGAACCCAACCCAGAAATGCTGTGAACACAGAACTGTGAAAAGCTGAACTTGAAAACTTCTTATTTATTTATTTATTAATTTTTTAAAATTGCATTTTAGGTTTTGGGGTACATGTGCAGAACATGCAAGATAGTTGCATAGGTACACACGTGGCAGTGTGTTTTGCTGCCTTCCTCTCCTTCACCCACATTTGGCATTTCTCCCCATGCCATCCCTCCCTCGCTCCCCCCACCAGCTGTCCCTCCCCTATTCCCCCCAATGGACCCCAGTGTGTAGTGCTCCCCTCCCTGTGTCCATATGTTCTCATTTTTCACCACCTGCCTATGAGCGAGAATATGCGGTGTTTCATTTTCTGTTCTTGTGTCAGTTTGCTGAGAATGATGTTCTCCAGATTCATGCATGTCCCTACAAAGGACACGAACTCATCGTTTTTGATGGCTGCATAATATTCCATGGTGTATATGTGCCACTGGAAGAAGACAACGGTTGACAGGGTGTTTTAAATAGGCAGAAAAGGCATCACCTGAAAGAAAAACAAGGATGAAAGCATTTATTCAGAGCTTCCTTCAGGCCAGGCACCGTGGAAAGCACTTTACAGACGCCTTGGCGGAATCTCTCAACAGCCCCGTGCGGTCGAGGCGATGAGGGCACCACTTTGCAGAGGTGGCATCTTAGGGGCGGTGACTTGGCTGAGAGCAGCTGGTCAGGAGCAGAGCCCAGTTCCCAGCCAGGGTGGCTGATGGACACTGCACTTCTGACTGTGGTGACAGGGATTTGATGACAGCCAATAAAACAAAGCAGCGATCAAGCCACCGCCTGCACAACAACGGACGTGGTGAGGTCCAGGAGAGCGCATTTGTGATGCAGTGTACGTCACTGACAATAACTGAGTGTCTAGCATACAATAAAAGGTGGACCCCAGCAACACGAAAACTCCCACGAGGGAGCGGTCACACGAGGCACTCGGCCTCTCTGGAAGCCCAGAAACACCGTGGAAAACAGCCGTGGGAAACTGTCTCCTACACACACGATTGGCAGAAATTGCAGTCTGACAATGAGAAAAGGTGAAGATTTATTTTATTTTTAAAGTTTTATTTGTACCCGGTATACAAAATCAGAGTATATTAATGTATCAATGTGATGGGTTTAAACACGTGCACACACGTCTGAAGCCCTCCCCATCCCTGAAACACAGGTCATAAAGGCATTCGTCACCCCGAAAGGTTCTTCCTGCTCTCCCGTCCCTTCCCTTCATGGTGAAAACAACCTTTGAGGTGGACCGTCAGCGAGCTTTTCAGCGTCCACTACTGCACGGTTAGCTCTGGGTGCCAGGTTGCACACAGATCTCTAGGACGTGAAATGGTGCAGCCGCTATGGAAAACAGTACCTCGGATCCTCAAAAAATTAAACACAGAACCACCAACCCCACTGCTTGGTGTACACTTAAAGACTTAAAATTGGGATTTCCTTTTTTCGTTTGTCTTTGAGATGGAGTCTCACTCTGCTGCCCAGGCTGGAGGGCAGTGGCGTGATCTGGGCTCACTGCAACCTCCACCTCCAGAGTTGAAATGAGAAAAATCAGGATTTGGATGAGATACCTGCACCCACATGGTCATTGCAGCCTCATTCACAGTAGCCAAGATATCGAGGCCATCTAGGAGCATCCGTGAGGTCTTATTTCTTTAGAAAATCTGAAGCTGATGAGACAGAGTGAGTGTAGGATTTGTGAAGCCTCAGTGTTATACTATTCCCTGAACTTTTCTTGTATATTTTACTATAAAATTAAAGCTAAAATAACTTTTATAAGCAAGGGACCTGTTGTGGCCCCTAGGGACCATCTGCAGGGCTTGGTGGGTGAGCTGAGAGAAGGGAGAGGCAGGGGGGCTGTGGTCAGCTGAGCACTGGCCCCCACAGATGTCCAGGCCGGAATCCCGGGAACCTGTGGGTATGTCCCTCTTACATACCAAGCAGGCTTTGAAGATGTGATTAAGTTAAAATCTTGAGATGGGGGATTAGCCTGGAGTTCCTGGGCAGGCCCAGTGTAGTCACAAGGGTCCTTGTGAGGGAAAATGGGAGGATGGAAGTGGAGGTCAGGGAGAGGGCTTGCCACAAGAGTACAACTAACGAAGGAAAGCAGACATATTTATCCCTATGCATTCGGATCAGACACTGCTGTGTCTGATCTCTGCTGGTTGGAGCCAGACCTCACAATCTAAACTGAAACCCGATTGGCTAACAATTTAAAACTTTTCTAAACAGGTAAAAGCGATGGAGAACAGAAGGAAAAGGGGAAGTGCCCACAAGGAAGGGACAGGAGGCTGCTCGCAAAAGGACTTAGAAAAGCAGTAGCGTAAATATCTCGGTTAAAGCTCAAGGACGTAGAATGTACTTATTCCTTCATACCTAACAGCCACATAGGACGGGGCTTAACAAAGCAGGAAGGCTCTGAAGAAAGTTAGTCTTTAAAAGAGACTATTATTTCTAACATTTATTATTATTATTGGAGATGGAGTCTTGCTCTGTCACCCAGGCTGGAGTACAGTGGCGCAATCTCCGCTCACTGCAACCTCCGCCTCCTGGGTTCAAGTGATTCTCGTGCCTCAGGCTTCCAAGTAGCTGGGACTACAGGCGCCCGCCACCACACCCGGCTAATTTTAGTTTCAGCATGCTGTCCAGGCTGGACTCGAACTCCTAACCTCATGATCCACCTGCCTTGGCTTTCCAAAGTGCTGAAATTACAGGCGTGAACCACTGCACCCAACCACATCCATCATTATTATTACAATTATCTAACAAAAAAGGAAACTTTGAAGACTAACTATTTTACTTCTCACAATTTGGGATCAATGTTTACAGGTATCTCACTGCTCATGTGTGGGAAGTCTCTGCTGTTTTATTCCATCTAATGAGAAAGCCAAATATTCGTAGACACAAAAAAGATGTGAAAATTACAGGTTCCCAAAGCAAGCATGAGTTTATTTTAAAGAGCAACTGTGTTCACTATTATTTTTTGGCCTTTATCATTTCTAAAAATCACATTCATAAAAAGAATGGGTGGAACAATTGCTTCCAAATGTCCTCAGGCACCTTTGCTGAAAGAGGAGGGGGTGAGGGCTTCTCCAGCCCTGTGGGTGTGACTGAGGGAGGAGGGGTGAGGGCTCTTCCAGCAGGGTGGGTGTGACTGAGGGAGGAGGGGTGAGGGCTCTTCCTGCAGCGGGGGTGTGACAGAGAGGAGGGGTGAGGGCTCTTCCTGCAGGGGGGGTGTGACAGAGAGGAGGGGTGAGGGCTCTTCCAGCAGGGGGGGTGTGACAGAGAGGAGGGGTGAGGGCTCTTCCTGCAGGGTGGGCAGCCGGGAGCTGCTGGAGAAGGACAGAGCCAGGCTCCATTAAGACACACCCTGCTTGGAGGATGGGACCGTTCAGATGCTGCAGGTGTGCTCCGGGTTCTGGTGCTTTGCTTTGGGAGGAGGTGAGGTCACCTAGTGAAACAATGAGGGCCAAAGCTGTGTTAGGCCCGTGCCTCATTAGGGGTCTTGGGTGTGTGGACCACAGAGTCACCAGGTCATCAGCTCAGATTGTTGCCACTGACAAAGGGCCGGCTGTCCCCAGAGAGCCTCGGTGTCGACTCCCTGGAGGGTGGCGTCCACCGAGCAAGTCACCTGCAGGGCTCTGGGCCATTGGCAGGGGGACGCAGCACATCAGGGCTGCCTTTGGGTGGCTGACCTGGTGGTCTGGCTGTGGCACGAGGAGAGATGAGAGGGAGGACAAGCCATGCTCTGCATCTGCCAGAGGAGAAGGACTCCTGCCCAAGCCTCAGCGCAGCTCCAGCACGGTCTTCCAGAGAGCTCTGCTGGCAGGCAGGCAGCTCCACGGCTGAGCAGATCCCGGACATGCTGGTCCTCCGGGGCCTCTGACCCACTGCACCGCTGTTACCTCCATCTTTCCAGCCTGGATGCCCCCAACCCCACAACACTGGTGCAGGCCTGTCCCTTCCTCAGACCAGCACCCCTCAGATCCCTGCGGTGTCATTACTGCCCATACCTTCCCTCGGGATGAAACGCAGTTTGATTGATTATCCAGTCCAGGGGCTGGGGGTGTTAGGAGGCTGGGCCTTCCCCGCTGTGATAACCATTGGCCCAGAGACTGATAACCAGCAAAGGGCTGTACTGGCTCCAAGATGTCCATCCAGTTACTCACTGGGGCCTGAGGCACGGCTGTTGGGTCTGTCCGGGGACCCGGTGGACACCGTGTGATCGGGCCTGAGCCGGAGCTCCACGGGTCTCCTGGCTTCTATGCACTCTCTATAATCTGGAGGCCGGGACAACTTGTCACATCTCTGGGTATCCATGGCAACTCCGACTGGGCGTCCATGGCAGCTCAGACCCTGTGTCCAGCAGTCCCTGAATGTCTGGGGACCCCGGCCTGCTGTCCAGCTGGCTGAGTGACCATGGAGCTCCCTCTGGGGAAGGGTTCGGAGACCCTCACACAGATCCTTGCTGCAGGGTCCTTCCTCCTGGGAGAGGGGCTGTGGCTTTGGACTGAGGCTGCTGATCCTGGCTGTTTCAGCTCACTGCAGGACAGCCCTGAGGGGCTGGTGTCCGGAGGTCACTGGGAGGGAAGCTGACCTGAGACGTGCTGGCCCCGCGCCACCCTGGACTTCTTCCTGCACCCTCCTCCCACCCCTCTCCACAGGCACTGATCCCTGATAAATCCCCTGAGCTGTCCTGCAGGCGAACTCCAGCTCCACCTCTGCTCCTGAGGGTCCTGCCAGTGACACCAGCTTACAGAGGCCTGGGAAAGGATTCATTGCAGGCTGGCATCATCCTGAGCCAAGGAACTGGGGACCAGTCAAGAATCTGGGGACCAGTCAAGGACCTGCGGACCAGTCAAGGATCTGGGGACCAGCCAAGGACCTGCGGACCAGCCAAGGACCTGCGCACTGGTCAAGGATCTGGGGACCAGCCAAGGACCTGCAGACCAGTCAAGGATCTGGGGACCAGTCAAGGATCTGGGGACCAGCCAAGGACCTGCGGACCAGCCAAGGACCTGCGCACCGGTCAAGGATCTGGGGACCAGCCAAGGACCTGCAGACCAGTCAAGGATCTGGGGACCAGTCAAGGATCTGGGGACCAGTCAAGGACCTGCGGACTGGTCAAGGATCTGGGGACCGGTCAAGGACCTGCGGACCAGTCAAGGACCTGTGGACCAGTGCTTTCTCAAAGAGGTTTTGGGGGAGCCAGGGGTGGCAGGAAGCAGTCCTGCTGGAGCGCCAGGGAGCCTGGACTCCGCCTGATCCCACAGGGGCTCTGGGGCCTCAGTGGCCCTTTAGAAGTCTGTCTGGCCCCAGGCCTGGGCATGGGGCTGGTGGCCTCAGGCCAACCCAGTACCATGGGGGGAAGCAGTGGCCCCAGTGCCCCAGGGCAGCCTCTAGAGGCTGGGTGGGGCCTGCAGGCTGAGTTGCAGAGGAGGATGGATGAAGAGGAGGACCAGGTCCTGTGAAAAGGTAGAAATGAGATTTCTCAAAACAGATGAGTTTGGCTCCCTTGAGGAAGGCTCAGTGAGATCTTTACATCTGACACACAGTTAGCACAGGCCACTGAGATGGTGCTGCCCTGGTCAGGCCACAGTTCAGACCAATACCCATGATTCGGTGCTGGGACCTCCGTGGGAGGCTCGGGGCAGCATCACCCATGTGGTCACGTGTGGGTAGAAATGCAGAAATGTAATCACTCTGCTTCTGTTTCCCATGTTCTCTCCCTTCGGAAAACATCCCAAACTCAGTCTCCACAGAACCCGCCACAGGGACCAGGGGCTGTGCAGGGAGTTTGTGATGTGCCTGAGGAAGGGGACAGGGAACCCAGCTCAGGATTCAGCCAAGTGATTCTTCCACACTGTCCTAGCTCTGCCTTTGCAGCCTCGCAGTGCTTCAGGCCTGTGTGACATGCTCATTGTGGAGAGGTTTTACCACCAGGTACTATTTTCTGTGGGCAGGGATTCTGGATCCGTTTGGATGGTCTGTGGTCAGAGTTGACCTGGCAGCTTTGAGAAGGAGACGTATCTGTGCGTGAACAAGAGGAAGGCCTCATCTTGACACGGTGGTGCCTGCCCATCAGCTGTTCTATCCCATTAACTGTTCCACAGACCCATGGCCTTGCACTGGGTCCTGCCCGCTGGCGCAATCACCTATTTCTGACTTTTTACAAGACTGCAGCCAAAGGATGCTGTCTCTGAAGGCAAAAACACGGTTTGCGGAGAATGTCCATCTTCAATGAGTGAGATGGGATTTTTTCTCTAGGAAGATTTTTGAAATCTAGGTGGAACTTTCTCCAAACAGGTGGAAACCGTCCGGCCTCCAGGTAATCTGCTGAGTTATGCTGTCATTTGGAGCACGGCAGAGCTTGCGGGCACTGCACCAGGGACGTGTTGGTCCCAGCACAAGAGTGCCATCCCTCAGAGCAGCAATGGAGAAGCTGCAGCTGCAGGGAGATGCTGCAGGAGGGAGCAGGTGCCAGGCAGCCCTCCTGCGCTGAGGCTTTCTGTCAAGCAGGAAAGGGCTATGCTTGGGATGTGGTGGAGGGGAGAGCTGCTGTGGGCAGGTAAGGCCTCCGCCCGGCAAGTCAGGAAGATAATGAATAGAAAGGGCCCTCCCAACGGCCCGCAGTCCCCATGCACAGCTTGAAAGCTGGGCTGTGCCGGTGCCCTTGGAGACGCTTCAGCTGATTCCTGGAAGTCAGCAGCCCCGCCCAGGAAACCTGTGTGCTCACAGATCACCCCCAAGGACCAGGGCTCTGAGGGAGGGCTCTGTGTACTCACAGATCACCCCCAAGGACCAGGGCTCTGAGGGAGGAGATGTGCTCACAGATCACCCCCAAGGACCAGGGCTCTGAGGAAGGACTCTGTGTACTCACAGATCACCCCCAAGGACCAGGGCTCTGAGGGAGGACTCTGTGTACTCACAGATCACCCCCAAGGACCAGGGCTCTGAGGGAGGACTCTATGTGCTCACAGATCACCCCCAAGGACCAGGGCTCTGAGGGAGGACTCTGTGCTCACAGATCACCCCCAAGGACCAGGGCTCTGAGGGAGGACTCTATGTGCTCACAGATCACCCCCAAGGACCAGGGCTCTGAGGAGGACTCTAGGGGCTGAGGTCTCCACCTCCTGAGGGCAGTGATGAGACACACACCTGTTCAGTTAGCTGACATCTCCTGTTACCCCTGAGTACTAGCCTGTCTCATGGGTGACATCCAGTTCATGCATTCTTAAGGATGAGTTGGTTGGCCGCAGTAGTGAAGGTTTTGGATTGGAGACAAAGCAGCTGCTACCTAGTGAGTGCTAACGCTGATAACAGTCTCCACGGAGTGCTGCAGCAGCAGGCGCTGCAGGGAGAGGTGACCCAGCCGGGAAGGAAGAGGGAGCTTCTTGGGGAATCAATCGTGTGGTTCAGAGATGCCCAGGTAGAACAGGAACAGAAAAGGGCTCCCAGGGCTACCTGGCTGCACTCCCTGCCCATCCTGAAGTAGAAGGGCAGGATCCAGCCTGCAGCGGACGGAGGCGTCAAGAGTTGGTGAAAAGTGAAAGCCAGAACCTGGGCCACTTTCCAGGCTTTGCTACTTGGGTTAGAGAGAAGCTTGAGAGCTCCAGGCTCACGGAGGATGCCTTCAGAATGGGAGAAGCTCCAGCAAATTTCCTTGTGAACGGAAGAGGTGTGAGCTATGGGGTAATGAAAACACAGAATCAGCGGAGCGTTTTGGGCTTGTGAGGTCTTTGGAGCTAAGGAGAGGGCCTTGGGACAGGATGGAAGGTCAGCCTTGGCCAAAGAGCAGATGCCCCCAGGAGGACCAGGGACAGGGTGGCCCAGGTATGTGGAAGTGCAGGTCATCGTGGAGGCGAGGGAATGACGTGGAAGGAGCTCCTGCTGGAGGCTGCTGTTGGTCAATTGTCATTTTGGGGTAATTTTTGCAGAGGAAGGGGAGTGGGTGGTATAGGGGCTGGAGAGAGTGGTGTGGCTGGAAGCAGCCCCAGCAGGCGTAAGAGAAGCACCCACTGGGAGTGGCCCAGGTGGGTCTGCAGAGGGGCAGGTGCAGGACACCAACTTCGGGGGGCGGTTCTCTCCACCTGGACTGGGCTTCAGGAGCAGGGGCGGGGCAGATGACAGCATCGAAGGCAGCATCTGACAGTGCAGGTCGTTTGCAGGGTGGGGCTGCCATGGAGATAGGGGAGGGTGGTGGTGGGAAAGTGCCCCAGTGGTGAGCGGGGGTCTCGTGTGCTGGGAAGGAGGAGAGAAGGGAGGGGCCTGGAAGATGGAGGGAGGGGCAGAGAAGCTGGGGTACAGAGGCTGCGGTGTGGCAGTGGGTGAAGAAGAGGGGCTCGTGGGCAGAGCGTGGTGCTGGCTGACCACATCCAAGAGTGCCCTTCCTGGCGTCCCACGCAGTAGACAGCATGGTATCGGGGGGACCCACTGCATACCAGCGTCACCCAGGAGACTTGGAAAATCCCATGCTGGGGCCTGTTCTGAACTGATTAAACCAGAGCCTTGGGGCCCCAGGTAATTTCAGCGGGTGCCCACAGCCCTGTCCACTGCCCGGTGACAATGGTGGGCCCCAGGGGAGCGAGAGTGAGGACATTTGAGATGAGGATCCTGTTTCTCAAGTTCTGGCATCCAAATCACCTGAAGGGCAAACGCCGGGCCCCCAGGGCACCCTCAGTGGGACTCGGGACCCTGCATTTCTAGGAGGGCTCTGGGTGAGGCAGGACTTGAGGCTCTGGGGACTCCACGTGGAGAACGGTCTCTGCCTGGGGTGTTGCTTCTGTTGTCTGCTTGGTTGTTTGAGCGGGCAGGAGGAGGACAGACCTGGATGGTGTAGCCCCACGCCCCCTGAGTGAGGCAGGGTGATGAGGTCAGGGCTGGCAGTGGTCAGCGGGGCCCAGAACACGGCTGGGTGGCAGGAACTGATGGGGGTCTCAGGGAGAAGAAAGCAGACCCCGCCTCCGGCCTCCAGGCCCTCCTCGTCAGCCATCCTAGTCCCACTGCCCAGCTGGCCAGCACTCGTCCTGCAGGATTCGCCACGAATCTGCAGCCAACGTACAACTTAAGGCCTTTGTGAAAAAAACCTCTAAAATCTCTTTTACTCTCCTTAGAAGTAAGTTGAATATATCCAAGGATCAGAAAGATGGGGTCATGGGGGCACGCAGCAGGAATTTGCATCAGCAACATGCCGACTGCCTGCCCCACCCTCTCCAGCAGCTGCTTATGAAATTGGCTGAAATCACAGTGTGTTACCATTACAGGAAAAATAAACCAACTCGTGTGTGTGTGTGCGTGTGTGTGCGTGCGTGTGTGTGTGTGTGATTGGAACAGGGCGGCACTGGAAGATGCATCTAACAGCGCAGGGTCTGCAGGGCGGAGCCTCCATGGAGGTAGGGGCGGGTGGCGGGAAAGTGCCCCAGTGGTGAGCACGCGCGTGCACACACACACACACACACACACACAGGAGTAGGCTACTGGAAAGTAAATCATCACAGGTGGTGATGGCTTTAGAACACAGCAAAGGGACTGTGCCCTGGGGCTTACACTCAGAGCAGAGCAGGCCTTGGCCTTGGTGTGGCTGTCAGCAGATCCACCCCTACATGGCAGTTCCCGTGGGCTGGCCTGGAACCTGCTGGGCCTGGGGCAGCTACTGCTACAAGAACACATCGAGGAGTAATGGCCTTTTGGCGACCCAGGGAGGTGTCCAGCGCTCTGCACACAATGGCAGAGTCAGAGGCCAAACTCACTCCCCTCGATCAGAAGCAGCTGCATGAGCACTTGAACTTGAACCGGCAGAAAGCTCCACGTGTGGGCTGCTCCTGCAGGCGATTTCCACAGGTGGCTCTGAGCTGAGAGCCGGGGTCAGGAGCCAGCAGGAAGTAAAGCAGCCCAGGACAGCTGTGCATGTGACTGGAATGGCAGGAAGTAAAGCAGCCCAGGACAGCTGTACATGTGACTGGAATGGCAGCGTGTGCGACTGCACAGGGGCCCGGGGTGGCAGCATGGGTGCCTGTGCAGGGGCTCAGCTGGGGCCAGGAGCTGTTGGCCACTCAGTGCGGCTGGATATGGAGCTGGGGGCGCACTGGGAGGTGGCAGGACCTCGAAGAACTTCCCTCAAGGGAGCCACGGGCCAAAATACCCACTGCAGGCCAGCCCACTGGCTACAGCCTGGAAGGAGATGGAAGGTGCTTCTGCAGAGGTGGGGGCTGCTGGGGAGTCCAGCAATGGTGGGGGCGGGGACCGCTGGGGAGTCCAGCAGTGAGGGGGAGCGGGGTCCGCTGGGGAGTCCAGCAGTGGGGGGGGCGGGGACCGCTGGGGAGTCCAGCAGTGGGGGGGGGCGGGGACCACTGGGGAGTCCAGCAGTGGGTGGAGGGAGAGGGGCCGAGTGAGGCCACTGCCCACTCCTAGGCGTCATCCGGCAGGAGTTTGTGGGGCCTGGTGCCTATTTAGATGGGTCGCTAATGGGAACATCAGAGATGGCCTGGGTTTTCTAATTGGCCAGGTGAGCAAATGTGTGGAGAGGACACTAGGTGTGCTGGGCCATGCTGGGCCCAACGCCGTCTGAGCACAGATGTCCACCAGGCTGTCAGACCTAGGCCTTGGCACTCAGGAAGCAGCCGCCGCCGGAGAGGCTCAGGGGCCTGCTGCAGATGGGCATTGAAGCCGTAGGTGCCTGGGAGCTCAGTGGGCTCCTGGTGGGCACTGGGGCACCGCACTGATGGGTGGCGGGCTGGCCTGGGAGGTGGGAATGCCTTGTGAATGGGCACTCTGCCTGGGAGGTGGGAGCAGGTGGGCAGAGCCCTGCTGGAGAGTGAGGGTGAGGATCAGTGGGCTCTGCCAGGGGTGGAGAGCACCGCGCTGAGAACTGTGGGGGCCACAGGGACATGGTTCGTGCCCAACATGAGTGGGGGGCAGAGCTCAAGCTGGGGAGGGCAGGGTGTGGACAGGGATGCTGGAACCAGCCGGGCAGGGACTGGTTCCTAAGCATGTGGGGTGTAGGTGGGAGCTGGAGGCAAGACCCGCAGGGTGTGGCCGGGTGGGAGGTGCCCCCGCCCAGCTCAGTGCATGGAATGAGGCTCTTTCCAAAGGGAAGGAAGTGTCTTTATTGGGTGTTGTGTGTGGAGAAAGTAGGAGCAGGTAACCGTGGGACTCATCCCCTCATCGCAGGAGGCTTCTCGCAGGCTCCGCCCCGTCCTGACAACAGAAGGGCTGTGCGCGTGCATGGAGTGTGCCAGTGGGGTGTGTGCACAGATGCATGTGTGCATATGTGTATAGACGTGTGACAGTATGTGCATGCGTTCACGTGTATGTGTGAGTGTGCATTTGTGCCAGTAGGAAGGCATGTATGCATGTGTGTACATGTGTGGTGTGTTTGTGTATATATGTGGTGCATGCGTGCTTGTGTGCTTGTCTTTGTGTGCGGTCAATGGGGTGTGCATGTGTGTGTATTTGTATATTTGTGCGTGAGTGGTGTATGTGAATGCATGTGTATGCATATTTGTGCATGAGTGGTGTGTGCATGCATGTTTTTGTGTAGGTGTGAGGTTGATGAGGTTGCATGTGTGTGCATGCATGCGTGTTTTTGTGGGTTTATGAGTGGTGTGTGCATGTGTGAGCATGTATTTTTGTGTGCATATTTGTGCATGAGTAGTGTGTGTGCATGTGTGTGTTTTTGTGTAGGTGTGAGGTTAATGGGGTTGCATGTGTGTGAATGCATGCATGTGTGTTTTTGTGTCTGCCTGTGTGTTAGTGGTGTGTGCATGTATGTGTGTTTTGGTGTTCATTTTTTGTGTGTAGTGTGTATATGTGTGTGTTTCTGTATTGTGAGGTTAATGAGGTTACATGTGTGTATGCATGTGTGTTTTTGTAAGGGTATGAGTGGTGTGTGCATGTGTGTGTATTTTTGTGTGTATCTTTGTATGTGAGTGCTGTGTTTGTGTATGCACTTGTGTGTGAGTGTGTGCCTGTGAGTGGCATGTGCATGTGTGAATGTGTGTTTTGTGTGCATATTTGTGTGTGTGTAACTGTGTGTGAGTGCTGGGTGTGTCTGTGTATGCACTCGTGTGTATGTGAGTGTGTGCCTGCGTGTGCTGGCAGGGAGGTGTTTTGTGTCCTTCCTTCCTCCTCTGAGGCTCGGCTGAGGCGTCAGGGTGAATGTCATCAGCTCGACGCTGTTCCATAAATCAGAGCGCTTCTCGCTGGGACTCGGTCATCAGCTCAAAATCGCCTCAGCCAAAGCACACTCATTACTCATTAGCCTAACCTTGAATCCTATTTTTGTTTTTCAAGACGTTGTTTTTTAAATCTGTGACTACATACAGACTGAAACCAGCTAAAACCTACTTCATCTCATTTTTCAATTCCAAGAAATGTACAGAATCGCACAGATTGGGTAAGACAGCCCCTTGGAGCGAGCAGTCCCTGAGAAGGCCCAAGGCAAAGGGCCCCATCGGGGGTGCATTTGCTGCAGAGCTGCCAGTGGGGAGGGGCCACCGTGTGCTGCAGGTGTGGGGAACCAGAGCCAGCTGCTGTAAGACCAGAGGTGATGGAGCAGCGAGGAGGGGAGGGCTGGGGAGGGCTGGGGAGGGCGGAGGGGGCTCCAGGGGAAGGGAGGGGAGGCATGCTGGAAGAAACTTCCAGGGGTCCCGGCAAAGGCGCCCTCCCCTGCCTGGGAGGTGCCCGTGAAGCTGAGAGCGGTGTCTGAGCCCTGCCTGGAAGCCAAGACTGGCTCCATGGTGACTGGCAGAGCCACACGGGTGGGCAGGTGGGCGGGAGAACAGGAGGGAGGGTGGCTGGAGGCAGAGGCCGCAGGGCAGGGCTGGGCTGTGGGGATCGCGGTTAACCAGGAGGCAGAGACGTCAGAGAAATCTGCCAAAATGACCAACTTGCTAAATTATTTAAACTTAGCAGAAAACAAGTTCTAAGGATTGTTTGAAGACCGTATTCCTCTTGGCTCAGTGTAACTGGCGTTTTCCTGGTGAGGGGAGCGCTGTGTCTTTTTTAGCTGTGTTCAAGTATGTCCTCTTCCCAAAGGGAGTGATAAGAGCGTGTCTGCAAGGAGGAGAAGTAGTGAGAGTTCCCAACCCATGGGCCGTTTCTTACAGGTCTTTTCAGAAGCCCATGTTTACTGAATATATTCAGAGAGAGACAGACAGAGAGAGAGAATGTGTGTACTTCTCCAGGTTACCTGGGTTAATTCAGTGACTTGGTCATTAAGCAGATTGATTTTTTCTGTTCTTTCTCTCTCTTTCTTTTCCTTTTATTTTCCTGCGGCAGAGTGTCGCTCTTGTTGCCCAGGCTGGAGTGCAGTGGTGTGATCTCGGCCCACTGCAACCTCTGTCTCTGGTGTTCAAGCTATTTTCCTGCCTCAGTCTCCCAAGCAGTTGGGATTACAGGTGCCCGCCACCACGCCCAGCTAATTTTTGTATATATATTTTTAGTAGAGATAGGGCTTCTCCATGTTGGTCAGGCTAGTGTGAAACCCCTGGCCTCAGGTGATCCACTCACCTCGGCCTTCCAGGGTGCTGGGATCACTCGCGTGAGCCACCGCACCCGGCCTCTCTCTCTTTCCAAGTTTCAAGACATGGATTCACTGGGGAGGTGGTGGTTCCAGTGAGGCTCTGTGGGGCATGGACACATAGCAGTGAACCCAATGTTTACTGCGCCGAGCACACCGTGGACGCGGCACACCACGGTGACTAATCCTGTGGGTCATTCCTCAGAGCAGGTGCCTCGGTCACCCCGTCTCCCTGACACAAAAGCAGACTGGTCACTGCCAAAGGAGGCTTCGTGGGGAGTGAGGGCAGACAGTCCTGGCAGATTGAGGAAGGCAGTGTGGCAGAGGGTGGGCGGCGTGGCTGAAGGTGGAGAGTGCCTGGCAGGAGTGATGGCAGGGGCTGGAGGGAGAGAAGTGCTCATCCCAAGTGGGTGGGGAGTCAGGGTGTGAATGGTTGAGGGTGCTGCCAAGGCAGTGGGCCCTGAAGTGCTTCGGGGACAGAGTCCTTGGAGTGGAGGTGTGTGCCACTGGGCTTGGGCAGGAGAGTCCCGCTGGCAGGTGCCCAGGCTTTCAGCAGGGGAGGGGACAGGGAGGGCAGAAGGAGCAGGCTCTGAGCCAGCCCTCTCGGAGCCCCTTCCCTTTGACCCCTTACAACTTTAAATCTCAGAGACCATTATACGGTCACCCAAATGTAGACCCGTCTTCCACGTGCAGTTAATTTTACTCAAATGTCTTGACAGGACCGTGGTGGCCGCAGGGGTCACAGGGACTCCATGGCAGGGAAGACTTCCCCAGCTGCTGCTCTCAGAGCTGTCCCTTCTCAAGGCCGTTTTAGTGAGACTGAGTCACGGGGGCAGCAGAAGCCCCCAGCTCCCGCCCATGCTGTGGGCTTGTATGATTTCACCTGACCCCAGGCAGAAGGGCCTCTGAAGAGGCCAGGCTCCCCGCACTGGGACAGCCCTTGTGCGTCTGTGATAACGCAAAGCTGTGATAACACAACGCGCTCCTGTCCGACCGGCGCTCAGCTCGGGTGAAGTGCCCTGATCGCGCTGTTTTCTTTGTTTAATTTTCGAGACAGTGCCTGGCTCTGTTGCCCGGGCTGGAGTGCAGTGGCGCAGTCTCGGCTCACTGCAGCCTCTGCTTCCTGGTGGTGCTACTTTAGTTTCTGTGCGAATAAAGCCTGGGTGGTTTTTAAGGGCAGACATTTCAAATATATGGAGAACAATTTCAGTCTTCGCTGAGACTCCATTCTGCACGTGGATTTGGTGGGGGGATTTGGAGTGATTAAATTCAGTATGAAGACCTGCGTGGAAGCCGACGTGGGTGAGGGCTTCCCTTGCCTGAAGGTGGGGTCTCTGGTTTCTGTGGGATGCATCTGATGTTTTCTGGGTTCTTGACTCTTGAGCTCTCTCTGTACTCAAGGCTTTTGCGGTCAGGGCTGGCGCTGGGTGCCAGGCATTGGATGTCCTGTCTGGGTGTGCTGGCAGCCCTTGCAGTATGCACCATATACCCCGAAAAAGCCCAAATTTAGATTTAGAATGTCCAACTCTTCTTTATTTTTCTTTTAAAAAATGTTATTTCTTAATTGTCAAATAATAATTGTGCACATTCGCGGGGTACATAGTGGGGCTTTGATACAAGCTCTGTGTCACGATCAGAGCAGGGTGATAGCATATCCCTCAGCTCAAACAGATGTCATTTCTTCATGTTGGGCACGCTCAATATCCTCCTTCCAATGACTTGAAACTGCACACCGTGTGTGCCGCCGTCACCGGCAGCGGTCCCCCAGGGCCACAGGACACCAGGACCTCTTTCTCTGTTCCAGCCGCAACGGTGTGTCCTCTGACAAAGCTCTCCCTGCAAAGCAGCAGTTCCTGCAATGACAGATGCTCACACAGGAGGAGGACGTTGATCTGAAGCCTCAGGTATTTCTGGGCTGCTGGACTCCTCTGAGCAGGTCAGGTAACGCGGCTGAGCTGTCTTGGGTGGTCTTGCTCAGCAAGTACCTCTGCGGAGTGCTGCTCACAGATCCCCTCTCTGGGTGTAAACTGGCCTCCTCTGCGAAGGATGGAGCTCCTGCCCAGGTGTCTCCATAGAACTCGAGAGCCATCTGCAGCTTTCAGCACGCAGCAACATGGGGCACACATGCCTACACTTTGTTCTGGCTTCACCCCCCACTCTTGGCTCTATGGGGTTCCTGCTGCCGTCCCCAATAGCCTGCCCTCCTCGTTCCTGGTACTGGATATGGGCAGCTAGGAGCCTCAGGCATGAGAAGCATTAGCCGTCGGGGAAGGGGTGTCCTGGGAAGGCAGGTCGTGTCTCCTGTGGTGGCCCTATCTCTGTGGAAGGAGCCCTAGGTGGCTGACTCTGTGGCCGGATTCACTGCTGCACAACAGCGGGAGGGGAGCCCAGTCTCACCCCTGGGCCAGGGTCCGCGTTTGCCCTGAATCTGCTCTTGGCTGGGTACGGGGCCTCCAGGGGCCCCTGGCAAAGCACAGTGTGATGTCGGTGAAAAGAGGCATTTCCGTGGGAATTCCGTGGTCAGGAGCCCAAGGAAGCCTCAGGATAGCCTGAGCTGGGGACAGAGGGAAGCGTGGTGATGTAGGGACCTTGGATTTGGAGCTGGTCATGCACAGACCTGGGTAGGACCCTGCTCCAGGGCCTCATGTTCAAAGCGTGGGCAGACACTGCTGTTCTGGCATCTAATGGGAGCAATCACACGGGAAATGTGTTGAGTTCTTTGAAACGAAGGCACTGAATACGTTTGCTTACTGCCTGTCAGTCCACATTTTCTACTCACACAGGAGCGAAATTGTGCTTTCCACCATAGCACTTGCTTAGAAAGCACAAAGGAAGCCTTGAGTGGTGGAGATGGTCCAGCACTCACATTTATTCCGTGCTCCCTGTGGGCCCAGCACTGCGCAAGACCCTCCAGGTATAACTTATTTAAACCTCACAATCCCTACAAGATAGACGCTGTTCATATCCCCGTGAGGCTTCGCCCTGGGCCTCTGACATAGACTCACCCATCTCCGTCCACGAGGACACTGTGCATGGCGGAAACCACCATCCACAGCCGCCCTCCACCTCCACCGTGACTCTGCCACAGCCCCAGGAATGCTGCCCCCCGCCTTCTGCTCCCATGCCCTTTAGTACGGCCACCTCCAGGCTACACTCTTCTGGGAGACTCATCCTTTCTCCCGGATTTCCTGAGTGCAGCGGGGCAGGGCGGTTTCTCCCCTCCGAGTGTCCCCAGCAGGTCACCCTCCTGCAGGGCTTACTGACTCCTGCTTGCTCACTGGCTCTGTCCATGGGGGCCAGAAGGCGGGTAATCTCTTTTGTGTAATAAGAACACAGATCTAGGTTGTGGGTGTCGTGGAGAATCTATGCATAAAGAAACAAAAATACCCTTCTGCTTGATGGGATGTGTGGTTTAAGTGTGCACAGTTTGGGCTGAGCCCCCCTTCCCTGGCACCAGCTACCCCCCCCATGTGCCTGGGTCACTGCTACAACCACAGCTCTGGCAAAGGCAGGTAAAGCCCTGGCCAAACTCTTCCCCCTTTCCTCCCCGTTCTCTGTAGAAGGAATGGCCCACACTGGCCATTCGCAAGGAAGGCAGAGCCATGGGCTTCCATGGTGGGCCTGGCTTCTCTGTCATACTTCTAGAAGGAACTTCACATGCTGGCCTCAATATCTTTATTTTTTAAATTGACTTTTTATTGTTGTTTTTGAGACAGAGTCTCACTCTATAGGCTAGGCTGGAATGCAGTGAGTGGCACAGTCTTGCCTCACTGCAACCTCTGTTTCCTGGGTTTAAGCGATTCTTGTGCCTCAGCCTCCCAAGTAGCTAGCATTACAGGTGTGTGTCACCACACCTGGCTAATTTTCGTATTTTTAGTAGAGATGGGGTTTTGCCATGTTGACCAGGCTGGTTTTGAACTTCTGACTCAGGTGATCCACCTGCTTCAGCCTCCCAAGGTGCTGGGATTACAGGCATAAATCATTGTGTCCGGCAGGCCTCAATATCTTTAGTATTTGCACTTCTCTCTCTCTCTCTTTTAAATTTGCCAGTATTTTCTCTCTTTTTTGGCTCATTAACTCATTTTTTATATTTTAATCTGTACTTGACTTTGAGGAAGAATAAAGTGTAATACTTTGAAATAATGTACATATGAATTATTTGATTACTCGTTCAACCTACATACAAAAATTCATCAATGTAACATTATCATAATCACCTGTATGTATTTTCTAACCTGAATTTCGTTAATATGCCCCAAGGCTGATCTGTCTTGTTCTTCAGCTCCAAACATTGTAACAAGCCTCTCCTAACATGCCCTGGCCAAACAGAGTGGGCAGTTCCACCTCAGCTGCGCTGAGATTCCTGTCCCTGCTGTTCAGTCCTAAGCTCATGCGCCAGGGGTCTCAAGCTGGGCTCCACAGAAGCGGACCCTGAGGTAAGGAAGTGAGTCCCAGCTATTTGAGAGGTGACCCCAGGAATCACCCATGGACTAGAGAACTAGTCATCTTACCCCCTGTGCAACTGAGGCCGTGAGGGCTGGATTTGTGTCTGCACGTGTTCAGTGCCACGCCGAGGTGGGCAGTGGCCCAGTGGCTAGCAGCATGCCATGGATCTTGCTCACTTATCCTAGAAACAATCTTCCCAGGCTGGAGAGTCTGATGTCACCACGCGTGACAAACAGAATGCAGATTTCCTGAAGGACCTGGGGCCTCTGTGCAGTGGCATGAGGGCAGAGTGCCAGGTGCTGCCTCCTGGGCCACCTACAGCTATGGTGGGAATCCCAAGGGGCTTCCTAGGACCGGCCAGAGGACAGGAATGGGTTTGTAACCCCCCTAAATTGCGATGCACAGTCAGGACATTCTGTGCCAATCTGTGGACACTCCTTGGGTTTGTTGGGACAAAGGCCAGCAGAAGGGGATGGGGGTAGGGAAGCAGGAGGTGCAAGGCCTGTCTGCAAATACGTGGCCAACAGCAGAGTCCTTCCCACCCACGGAGGCTCGGGGTAGCCCTGCGTCTTGCTTTGGCTGTTGAAGGTGAGCAAAGGCACTGGGCTCTGCCTCTGCACAGTGTTGGGGACAGCAGGCGCTTTCCCACATTTGTGCTTCTCTCTGTCACAGTGACGGGCAGTTTCAGACAGAGGCTGCTGGGTCCCTCTGGTTCTGGAGTCAGGACAGTGACATGGAGTAGACCCCAGGCCCTCCCAGAATGAGCTTGGCACACATTTGCTGATTTCATTCCCGAGCTGGGGGGATTGTCTGTCTCTGCACCATAACAGCCTATTCGGACTGTCCCAGATTAGCTGTGTAGCCTGCTTTACTCTAAACTAGCAGTCTCTCTAGTTAAATGTCCAGCTGATCCTTCAGAGAGGGAAGAGGTCACAGTGGGGCTGGGAAAGGTTCATTCCATAGAACTCGGAGCCGCCGTGGCTGTTTCCGAGGAAAAGGGAGGAAGAAACCTGGGTTTTCAGTCCCCATCATCCCAAGGCCCCCAGCATCTGTGGTTGGAGCATCTGTTCAGCGGGGACAGGTAGAGAAGGACTTGCAGTGACCAGCTGCATGGCAGACTCCTCCAAGCAGAGGTGTAAAGAGCCAGGCAGATGCTGCCTGCTCTGAGGGAGGAAGGAGAGGGAGCCCCTGCACTGAGTGGGTGGGGTGTGAGTGCTTCAGGGGAGTCTCTGCAGGACCCACACCAGCTCCACCTCCACCTCTGCGGGGACCTCCAGGGGGACTGTGTTGGGGTGAGGGCTGATCGGGACATGCAGGCTGACCTCTGAGCCACAGCCCTGGACACTAAGGCTTCCTCCATGTGCCCTCAAACTCTGCTTGGGTCCAGTTGTGCTAAATGACCACAAAGCAGGGCCTCTGCAAATATTCAGTCTCCTCCAGCCAGGGCCACAGAGGCCGGAGGTCCAGGTAGGCTGCAAGAGCCCACCACGTTCCTTCCTTCCCTCTACAAGATGCTCAGGGTTGGGGTGGGGAATATCAGCTCCACACAGAGCCAGGCAGCCTGTCCTCAATGAGATGCTTCCTCCCCCAGTGAATTGCTTAAAACAGGGGGACTTGAATCGAGTGTTCTGTGGGTAGAGACAGAAACCCTGGTTTCTGCTCATAACCCTGAATCTGCAATCTGAGTGAGTGTTTCGTGAATCTGTGATCTGAGTCAGCGTTTCCGTGACTCTGTGATCTGAGTCAGCGTTTCCGTGACTCTGTGATCTGAGTCAGCGTTTCCGCGAACCTGTGATCTGAGCGAGCGTTTCCGCGAACCTGTGATCTGAGCGAGCGTTTCCGTGAATCCGTGATCTGAGCAAGCGTTTCCGTGAATCCGTGATCTGAGTCAGCGTTTCCGTGAATCCGTGATCTGAGTCAGCGTTTCCGTGAATCCGTGATCTGAGTCA
>CM052660.1:1519270-1546184 GCA_028533165.1 Leontopithecus rosalia
GTTGGACCTGGCACTTTCTAGGGGGTCTTTCTGATGCCCCGTGGAGTTGTCTGATCATTGCATTGCAGTTCACTCCCCAGACAAGGACTCATGGGCCCCCCCGAGGTTCTTCTGGGCCCTCTCTGCAGATCTTCCCGTCTCTGGCATCCTACCCTGCACATCCTCATTGCCTCAGCCTCTTTCAGAGAAAAGCCTGGGCTCGGAGCTGGGACTGTCCCTGCCCTACTTGCTGGGAACTGCCTCTAAGCCGCAGGCTGGAAAGGGGAGGGCCCAGCTCTTTGGTTTCTCCGCTCTCCTGAATCACAGTTTTCTGCTACCTGTTGTCTAGTATTTGAAAACAGCTATTTCGTGTATTTTGTTTATTTCACAAGGAGGTCAATTCCCATGGCACTTAACCTTTCACGGGTATATAAGAAGCCAAGTGGGTATAAAGTTCTTGTTATTTAGTTTATCTTTAAAATAACTTTCTTTTTAGGACTGTCTTGTCAGTCCATTTACTCATTTAAAGAACAGAGAAGACGATGTGTAGGGGACCTGCCCCCGCCCTGCCCCTCTCGGCCCCGGGCGTGATCCTGCACGGACCACACTGCATGTGGTCATTTGCCTGTCTGTGTCCCTTGTTGGGTGGAGACACTCAAGGAGAATGGGAGCCAGAACTTGTCCCCCTCAGATCACACAGCTAACTGTGACCTGGCCCCTAGTAGCAGTGAGTATGCATGTGTATGTGTCCGTGTGTGCACACATGTAGGAGCACGTGACAGACATGTGGATGCTGGTTTAGAAGCAACCCCCGCCTGAGGCAGGGGCTGAGGAAGAGCAGATCCTCCCATTTCCATGCAGCCCTTCCCTTCCCTGTGGGTACCTCAGCTCAGCTCCCAGCTGTGCACCAAGCAGCAGAATGTGCGCCTGCCAACTCTCTGCCCCTTTTCCCTTCTTCAGCAAACAAGGCCTCCTAAGGGAGGAGATAAGATTCACTCCAGTAGCACGAAGGGCTTCATTGGAGGATCTGGCCAGCCTGGCAAGAAGCTAAGTTTTGTGGGATGGTGCCATGACCTACAAAGGGAGGCCTCAGGCTCTGCTGCTGGGACTGTGCTGCCCAGGAGGCTGTGAGCATCAACAGGGAAGATTAGAAGCATGACCTCCAGCTGGATTTGCCTCCCTGCAGCCACAGAGTAAAGCAGAGCATAGAGCTTCAGTGGCCCTGAGATGCCCACTTGATGAGCTCATACATAAACCCATGGTGTCCTCCGGCAGTGCTCCCTGGGTTCTGGGTGAGGGCTGCTGGTCATTAGCTTCTAGGCCTTGGTGGGGATAGAGGGAGCAAGCAGCCACTCGCTTCCCTCAAGGTCAGAAAGGACAGCTCTGCTGTGTGCCACATCTCAGGGGAGATGGGAGTGGGGGGCTTCAGAGCCTGGGAATGAACTTGCAAAGCAGATGGCAGTCATGAGCTCTGATGTGGTCTCTCTGGAAGCCTACGGAGTCAGCACTGAGTGTGCCGGCTCAGCAATACTTGGCTGAGCCATTTCCTGCAGGCCCACCACGCTGGGTGTCCTGTAAGGGCAGATCATTCCCTCAGAGGTAAACAAGGAAGAGCCTGAGGCCACAGTTTGTAGTCTTCAGGGGCGGCACCAAACACCAAATCCACATTTGTGCTCCAGGTTCCTGCGTGAAGGAAGGTGAGAATTTAGAGAAGCTTTCAAGGCCTGCCTGGTTATTGGGCAAAAAGAATCATGTTCTACTTTAAGATGGAGATGAGATCTTTCATCCATCCATCCATCCATCCATCCATCCATCCATCCATCCACTCATCCATTTGCTCACCCATCCCATCATCCATCCATCCATCCATCCATCCATCCATCCATCCATCCATCCATCCATCTATCCATCCATCCACTCATCCATTCGCTCACCCATCCCATCATCCATCCATCCATCCATCCATCCATCCATCCATCCACTCATCCATTTGCTCACCCATCCCATCATCCATCCACCCATCCATCCATCCATCCATCCATCCATCCATCCATCCATCCATCCACTCATCCATTCGCTCACCCATCCGATCATCCATCTATCCATCCATCAATCCATCCATCCAGTCATTCACTCCTTGATTTCTCTCACAATGCTTATTAAATTCCTGCAATGGACCAGGTGCTATTCTAGGACCAGGTATGTATCAGGCAGGAGGTAAACAAGACAGACAAGTTTCCTGCCTGCCCAAGCTCCCGGTGGATTTTATCTTCTCATAGGAAAAGCAAAGCAAAACACCAAGAGCCACCATCACTGTTATGGACCAAACGTGTCCCACCAAGACACAAATGTTGAACCCCTGACCTCCAGTGTGATGGTATTTGGAGACGGGGCCTTTGGGAAGTGATTGGTGTCAGACGAGATCATGAGGGAGTGGGCCCTGGCTGGGGTTCTTATAAAAAGAGACACCAGTGTGTGCGCTCTCTTTTCCTCTCTCCCCTCTCTCTTCCCCGCATCCCGCACCTTGCTCTCCCTCTCTCTCCTCACCTCTCTCCTGCACACAGAGCAGGCTCTGGGAGCACATGGCAAGAAGGTAGCTGCCTGCAACCAAGAGTAGAACCTGCCTCCTCCAGACCGTGAGAAACAAACCCGTGCTTTAAGCCTCCGTGGTTTTTGGCGGTAGTCCAAGCTGACTAATGCAACCACCACCAGCAGCTGGGACACAACATGAAGGACTTTCACTTCCTCGAGCAAAAAGCAACAGCCCAGGCGGGCCAACGCGTTTGTTGACTGGATGAATGAGCATCTCAGTTTCAAATTCGGTTTCAAAGCGCATCAAAGAGATAAACCCATAGCTTGTCTCTGGTTAGCAAGCCTTTGAAGGACAATTTGCTTCCGTGGGAGCACGGCCTGTGTCTTTCACAGAATGGCCCGAAGCTCCTGCGGTCCCCTCTGCTATGGCCACTGGCTCCTCTGGGAACGTCCCTGAGCCTCACCTCAAATCGGCTTCAACTTTCATTGATCTCTAAATGCGGGGCATGTTTTCTTGCTTAAAGGCCTCATAGAGCAGTGATTTCTCAATGAGGAGGAAGGGGTGATCTCCGAGTGCTCTTTGATCAAGTGAACTCTGAAGCCAAATGCGATGACATGCCAGTGTCCTGGCCCCATGAGCAGATGGCCAGCAAGGGCTGTCAGGAACCCTCACTGCTCAGCAGACTGGGATTTCAGGTTTGGGTTCCAGGGCTCAGAAAGGGGTCCCAGGGCTCATGTGGCTCAACACATGGTTTTAGCTACAAGCAAATCACTGGAGAGGAAGATTGTTCCCAAGGGTCCCTGCTGTGTCCTTCTAAGTGGGAAGCCTAGGGCGTCTGGCTCAGATCATCAGTGGGTAAGTTGGATCCCTGCCTATCTCTGTTCCCAGGAAGAAAAGGCCACATCCCTCCCCAGGGCACCAGGACCAGCAACTCCTGGCAGTGGCCTAGTGGCTGCAGTCTTTTCTGAAAAACACCTCAGCTTGAGGTCAGGCTGTGCAAGAGGGACAGTGGCAATGCCCCAGATGACATGCAAACATCAGGCTCAAACCCCCAAAGACAAAGTATTTCCAGAAGGCCCTTGGAAAGTGCGGCCAGTCAAGAAGGGGTGAGGGTCTCTGTTTCCCCTCTTGCCAGAGGTTGTTTTGAAAAGTCTTGAGGTCTGCATTTCAAGCTCCAAAAGGTCTCTGTTGACAGTTTTCTTCAGGTTGGTGCTAATGAGGCTGAGGTTGGCGATCTCCGTGCCCGTCTCTGCCGTTGGCTGTCGGTTTCCTGTGCTGCTGTCCTCTGAAGGCTGTGGAGGCATCTCTCTCAGAGAAGAAAGACCTTGTGGACAGCAGGGTTAGAGGGAGAGCCCGGCAAACATTCACACAGACACACATGCCATGGCAGGGCCAAGGTGGCCCCGGACTCTTCCCCATGCCGCCCCAGGGAGAATGCCTTGGAAACTCCTCCCCTTGAGAGTGGGAGGCCCTGTGAATACGACAGAACGTCATTCTCATGATTAGGTTATGTCAAATGGAAAAGAAGACGGGATTTTGCAGATGTGATTAAGGTTTCTAATCTGTTGGCTTTTACTTAATCAAAAGGGAGATTATCTTTGTAGGACTGATCTAACCAACTGAACCCTTAAAAGCTAAAGTTTTCCAGATGGTCTTTTAAAAATCTGACAGCCAAATGTTGGGAACTGTCCCTGGGTGGGCGGGAGGGGGGTGGTGTGGGGCACAGAACAAAATCTCCAAGAGCTGAGTGTGGTCCCAGAAAACAACCACCAACAAAGTTACGGTCGCTGGACATGGGCTGATGCTGGCAACTGGGATTACCTTAGAAGAATTAGAAGAAGACCCTGAGCTTTAGATGACAGGACAGCCCAGGAGGCACACCGAATGCCCTGGGCAGTGGTGACAGACTGAACGCGTTCCTCCTAAGAGCAGGAACACAGCAATGAGTCCCCTCCCCTGGTGAGCCTGGTGAGGGCCTGAGAAGAGGACCCAGTAGCTCGGAGTGGGGCCCCGGACCCCCAGGGATTGTGTGATAGTCAATGTGTGTGTTTTATTATTATGAATTTTTTTTGAATTGGCTTTTGTTGTTCAGCATAAGTTCTGCAGATTCATCCAAGCTTTTTGTGCAGGAAGACTTGGTTTCTTTTTATCACTGAGCAGCCTGCAGGTGTGTGTGCCCCGCAAGTTTGTTTAAGGGCTCTGCCATGAGCCAGTGATATCTGGGCAGATTCCAGGTTATGTCTGCTCCCAGTAAAGGTGCTGCGAAGGTTCATATACAGGTTTTCATGTGAGCATAACTTTTAATTTTTCTGGGATAAATGCCCCAAAGTATAACTGTTAGGCCTTGTGATAACTGGGGTTTAGTAAGAAACTCTAATTTCTTGTTCGCTTGTTATCTGAGTGGCTCTACCATTTTACATAACTGCCAGCAACAGGCATCAGCCTCTCCGCCTCCCTGCCGGCAGGCCGTGCTCTCTTAGCCATTCTGATAGCTGGTACCGTATTGTGACTTTGACTCTGCTTGTCTCTGACAGCTGCTGACACTGAGCCTGTTTTCCTGTGCTTCTTTGCTACAGAGCTCCTTGCTGTCATGGGCTCCATCTTCCTTGGTAGACTGTTCAGGTCAAATGTCCCTCTTCTCACTAAACAACTCATTTTCACATTGTTGAGTTTCGAGAGTCCTTTCTCTGTGCTGGATACGGGTCATCTGTTTGCAAATACTTTCTCCCAGTGTGTAGTGTGACTTCTCATCCTCTTAATGGGGTCTTTTATGAATTGTGATTTCAACATCAAGTCTAAGAGCTCTTTGTTTAGCCCTAGATCCTGAAGACTTTCTCCGAAGCTTCCTGGAAAACATTTTGTGGTTTTACATTTTACATTTAAGCCCATGAGGTATTTTTAGTTAAATTTTGCGTGAAGCACGGGACTTGAGTCGGACTCCTCTGGTGTGGCCTCAAGGTATCTAGCCGCTCCCGCCTCATTGGTTCACAGTCTGTCTTTCCTCTGCTGTGTTGCTTTTGTGCCCTTGAGAAAAATCAGATGGACATACAGTAGCAGGCCCATTTCTGAGTTTTCCCTTCTCTGTTCCCTGAAAACACTGCCCAGTCTTGATTGCTGCAGCTGCATAGTAGGTCTTGACATTGAATAGACTGATTCCTGCCACTTTATCCTGTATTCAAAATGGTTTTTGCTATTTTTGTTCCTTTGTTTTTTATATATGTATTGGAATTAACATGCTTATATCTACAAAAAAATCTTGCTGTGATTCTTCTGAGATTTGTGTTACATTGGTCTAGCAGTTTGGGGAGAGTGGACGTATTTACGATGTTCAGTCTTCAACCTCTAAACGTAGACTGTTCCTCCCCTTGTTTGGATCTACTCTGAATTCCTTCATACGTGTTTTGCAGTTTTCAGCTGTTAAAGCAAACTAAATATGACTGAGAGGGACTCTGTACTTCCACGTTAAGTAACTTCTATATCGTCCTTGAGGATGAACTGCAACCTAGCTTAACAGGCAGACAAGATTGAAAACCTACTACAGGAGCATGCACCTGTAAGCTGAGCTGAGTCTTGGCCAATTCCTGCGGCTGCACTTTAGCCACTCATACACCGCTGAGTGTTAGGTTGTGTTCAGATAAAATGAACGCCAAGCTGTTACCAGTGCAGCTGTTCCGTACCTCCCTTCTGATGTCTGTACATCATTACATCATTCTCCCCCCTTTCATTGTCTATAAATCTTCTTCCACACGTGGCTGCGTTGGAGTCTCTGCAAATCTGAGATTCTGGGGGCTGCCCGACTCCCGAATTTGTTCATTGCTCAATTAAACTCCTTTAAATTTAATTTGGCTGAAGTTTTTCTTTTATCACAGCAGACAAGAGTGTACATGAGTTCACAGATTTACACCCAAGGATTTCAGGTTTAGAGCAACGGTCAATGGTTCTATGTTGTCGATTTCTTTTCTTTTCTTTTCTTTTTTTTTTGAGACAGAGTTTCGCTCTTGTTACCCAGGCTGGAGTGCAATGGCGCGATCTCGGCTCACCGCAACCTCCACCTCCTGGGTTCAGGCAATTCTCCTGCCTCAGCCTCCCGAGTAGCTGGGATTACAGGCACGTGCCACCGTGCCCAGCTAATTTTTTGTATCTTTAGTAGAGACGGGGTTTCACCATGTTGACCAGGATGGTCTCGATCTTTTGAGCTCGTGATCCACCCGCCTCGGCCTCCCAAAGTGCTGGGATTACAGGCGTGAGCCACCGCGCCCGGCCTCTATGTTGTCGATTTCAGTGTTCATGTATTCATTGCTTGTGTATGGAAATACAATCGATGTTTGTATGTTTATCTTGTATCCTGTGGCCTTGCTGAATTCACTAATTAGTTCCAAGAGTTTGCTTGTTTGCTTTTGGTAGATTTCTTGAGATTTTCTCCATGGAAAATCATGCCATCTGCACAGAGAGAGAGCTGCATCTCTTCCTTCCTCCTCTGTATCTAAAACACTTGTTTCCTTCCTCCCCCTCTGCCTGCCCCTCTCCCTCTTGCCTTCTTGCCATGGCTCGAAACTCCAGCGGGACGTGGTGTGGAGGCAGTGAGGGGACTCATTGCCTTGTTACTGCTCTTAGGAGGATGGTGTTGCGTCTTTCTCCACTGAGTATGGCATTAGATGTAGGTCTGTTTTTACACACGTTCTCTGAGTTAATTCTGCCTTATCCGTAATGTGCTGAGCTTCATAAAGCCATGAATGGGTGTGAAATTTGCCACATGCTTTTTCCGTGTCAGGTGATGTGCTCATAGGATTTTCTTTCTTTGACTTGTTGCATGGCAGATTACATTTCAAACGTCGAATCAGCCTGGCATGCCTGAAACGAATCCCACTTAGTCATGAGGTGTAGTCTTTTCACACGTGGCTGAATGTGTTTCACTGTTAGTTTGATTACAATTTTTGTGTTCAAGTTGATGAAGACATTATCTGTAATCTTTTGGGGACAGTTTTATCTTTTTACAAATCACGGTAATAGTATTACAGAACATTGGGAAGTGTTCCATCCTCTGGTATGTTTTGGAAAAGATGGTGTGGAATTGATGTTAACTCTTCCTTAAACAATTGGTAGAATCATCCACCAAAACCATCTGTGTCTGGAGGGTTTTGTTTGTTCAAAGTTTTAAAAATTACAGATTTTTAAAAGCTGAGCTCCCACCATTTCTGGATCATTGATCTCAACATGCTTGCGCAGGCCAGGCTTCAGGCTTGGTGGGTGTGGGTGAGGGCATGGGAGGGGTCTCATCTTCAGAGACAAGCTTTTCAAACCCACTGCCCTAGGGCTGCATGTGACCCGGGACGGCTGTGAATGTGGCCCAGCACAAAGTCGTAAATTTCTTAAAACATTATAAGTTTTTTCCCCTCATCAACAATTGTTAGTGTTAGTAGATTTTATGTGTGGCCCAAGACAATTCTTCTTTTTCCAACGTGGTGCAGGGAAGGCAAAAGCTTGGACACTTCTGCTCTAGGAGTTCACCCTCAGGTTGGGACAGTGGCCTGTAAGCAACTGCCTGTAGCAGCCAGAGGGAGAGAGAGGGTTTAGAAAGGGCTCGGGGAACTAGAATACATGGAGGAGGAATCAGAATACACTAGAATCAGAGTAGGAGACCTGAGACCTCAGGGGCAGAGCCTGGGGTTATGCAGCCACAAGCCAGGGAACACCAGGAGCCTCTGGAAGTGTGAAGAGATAGGAAGGAAGGCGCTTTTCCTGGAGCTGCCGGGCCTGGCCCTGCTGCCAACTTGGCTTGGGTCTTCTGGCCTCTAGGGACACGCGGGAGAAAATGAGGGCTACTTTCCACTGCCCAGTTTGCGGTAATTCACTACAGCGGTGACAGCGGTGCAGGGAACTAGTCTATGCACCTAGTACGTAACTCTCCCATCTGTTCCCTCCTGGTTGGTCTCCAAGGAGACAGTGCAGGGCAAGGGTGCCCGTTTCCACGCATTCACAGCAGAGGGCAAGGGTGCCCGTTTCCACGCATTCACAGCGGAGGGCAAGGGTGCCCGTTTCCACGCATTCACAGCAGAGGGCAAGGGTGCCCGTTTCCACGCATTCACAGGGCAGGGCAAGGGTGCCCGTTTCCACGCATTCACAGCAGAGGGCAAGGGTGCCCGTTTCCACGCATTCACACCTTCATTCTTGGTGCATTTGTTTTGAGCACAGGCCGTGGGGTGAGCAGTGGGCCTTGGCTGAGTGATCAGGGCATCAGGGAGGGGAGAGACAGAGGGAAAGAGAGAGGGAGGAAGAAGAATCAAACCTGGCCCCAGTTTCCAGGAGTGGGTGTTTTGTAGGGAGGGAAGACGAAGGCAGAGGTAATTCAGACACAGAGAGAGGAAAGGTGAATGCCAATATATGCCTGGAACCCAATGGCCTGGTGCCCCAGAGCGTGCTGGGAGAGGCAGCCCTGTGCCCTGCTCTGCAGGTCTAAGGGGGTCACCTGCATCCTGCTGGGTGAGGGAGTCACCTGCCTCCCGCTGGGTGTCCAGGCCTATGCCGGGCACCTTCTCCTGCTCCACCAGCTGCACCCACACATCTTCCAAAGCTGATTCCTTCTCAGTCCCATTTTGTGCACTGTGCACAGTGAATCACAGCACTGCCCATTTCTGAAGAATATTCTTTTTCTGTGTTTCTTTTAATCAAAAGGGATTGTGGAGGCCTTTTCATCTTCAGCAAGGAAAAAATCCCCCAAGGACTCCCAGCATCACAGCAGCAAGGACTGCCTTCCCTCGTTAGGGAGCTGGAGCCCAGCTCTTCTGCTCCTTAATGACCAACTTCTCTGCTGCCCGGCATGAGGCCACGTCATTGCCTCTTACATGCAAAAAGTAAGTTTAACAGAAACTTCAACGCGCTTCGCCATTTCATAAAGAAGCCTTAAAATGTCAGCTCAGGAACCTTCAAATTCAGCAAACACTAGGAGGAGGTGCTGGCTCAGATGCAGCTTCTCAGCCCCAGGAAATGTTCCATCCCCTAGCCTGCTGTGAGAGCTTGGAGTTAGGGAGATGCGTTTACATGGGATGCGGGAAGGACCTGACGTCCACTCTCCTGAAAGCTCTCCCCAGCTTCTTGATTCCGTGTGGCTGGATGATGCTTTCCTTCTTCCTGGTCCACCTGCACCCGTTAGCTTCTTCTTCATGTCAGTCCTCTCCACTGCCTTTCTTCTGCCGTATTTCCCGTGGGGTCTCCCTCTTCCTGGTCCTGAGGCTGCTGCTGGGTGTGGCTTCTTCCCCTGGCCTCAGGGCCTTGGCATGCATCTTTACCTGGAAGGCTGCAGCTGCCCCTCTGGGCTGCTCCCTCTGGCATGGGCTGCACACTCTAGCTCTGCACGGTGGGTGTGAGGGGGTCCTTGCCACTCTCAATGGTTTGACCCCTCCCCTGTGAGCTGTCTGAGGCCCACTGTGAGGTAAGAGGGGCAAGACTCAACCCTAGAGGCTGGGCTCAGACACCAGATCAAATTGAGGACTAGCTAAAACAGGGATGGGCGGAAGCAGCTTTCCGTAAGACACACCCAGCAGGGTGCCCCATCAGTTCACCATCACCATGGCAACACCTGGAGTTTCTGACCCTTTCCATGGCATCAACCTGATGTCCTAGAAGTCGCCACCCTTTTCCAAGAAATGTCTGCCTAAACTACCCCTTAATTTGTATATAGGTAAAAGTGGCTATAAATGGGACTGCAGACCCTGGCTGTGGGGTAACCCCACTCTGCAAGGAGCAGCACCTCAGCTGCTGCTGTGCCCTGCTGAGTCAATAGAAGTTACCGTCTAGCACCACCACCTCCCCACAAACTCTTTCCTGGTTGAAGCCAAGAACCCTCCTGGGCTAAGCCCTAGTTTTGGGGCTCCCCTGCCCTGCCTCCCCTGGGTTCCCAGCAAAGTCCCAGGATGGGTTGGATGGATGGGTGTGGTTGATTGACAGGACAGGGCATTTTCAAGCTGTGTATTCATTATTCATGATACTGACACACATCACCCCTATTTCAGGTTTATTTCATTTTTCCTACTTCTGGTAACAAAAATTACAGTGTCATTTTGAAAAAATAATCAAGGGCACAACATAATATGAGTTTCAGGAACATTTAAAGGAAAATTATGTATTAAAAAAAGGAAAGTAACTTCTCTCAAGAAAAAACAATCATTGGGGAAAACCAGTGTTCTTAAGAGGCTGGAAGGTAATTGAGCAGAAAATTGCACCTTCCAGATGGCGTTCTTACTTGGTGAATTCGGAGTCCCAGAAACAGCCCCAGAAAGGAGAGGCGTGTGCAGGAGAAAACTGCAAAAGCTACAGAAACACAGTGATCGCTGTGATGATGGACAGCGGTGACCGTGGAGACCCGCAGCTTTCCTGTTCTGAGAAACATTCAGGACGACGATACAGGCATCCTGTCTGCAGGCCGGGGTTGCCGTTTGCACAAGAGCTGAACATTCATGGACAAATCTGTCTATTTTTAAATTATGCATTTTTTTGGGTCCTAGAAACTGATTCCAGAGAAACGTCATTCTGATTGTTGCTGGCAGGGGAGTCTGCGTGCAGCCCCGGGTCTCCCTTTCCCCAGCCTGGCCCCTTCTCCAACACAGGATAAACCAACTGGGGTGCCCCACAAAGTGGCCCTTCCCAGAGGGATGGAAGATGGGGGCACATTCTGGCTTAAGAGACAGGCCTGATGGCCCCTGGAAAGGCTTTTTGAACCTCCTTGGTTTCCTCATCTGTAAAATAGGACTCATGAGCTCCCATACCTGCAGGTGCCAAGATCCATGAGCAGAAACAAATGGAGCCCTTAAAAACTGTGCTCAGAAACTGAGACCCCCAGACACACACCAACCCATTGGACCTCCGCTGCCCACCCTGACCTCCACTCTCAACCCTGACCTCCCCACCCTGGTCCTCCCTCAGAAACCAGGACTCCTGGACACACACCGACCCACTGGACCTCCGCTGCCCACCCTGACCTCCACTCTCAACCCTGACCTCCTCACCCTGGTCCTCCCTCAGAAACCAGGACTCCTGGTCCCATCCTGACCTCCACTGCCCACCCTGACCTCCACTCCCAACCCTGACCTCCCCACCCTGATCCTCCCTCAGAAACCAGGACCCCCGGTCCCATCCTGACCTTCACGCCCTACCCTGGTCCTCCACCTTACATAAAGCAAAAATGGGCAGGGTGGCAAGAAAGTCCCTGCCTGGAGGCCTGGGAGTTGCCGCTGCCCTGCCGGAGAGCTGCACCTGCACCTGCCTGCTCCCTTGTGAGGCCTTTGGGTGGATGCTGCCTGAGCCTTCCCCGGGTGGATGTGCCGGTGCCCCTTCTGTCAGCTGGGAGCATTGCCTGGTCATCACGGAAGAGACTGCAGCTGGTGATTGTTCAGACTGGGGGTCCCAGGCCTTGTCCACTTGCCCCGATTCTGGAAGACTCTGAAGGGCTGTCCAGCTCTGGACTCTCCCAGGGATTGGCTGGGACCTTTGCTGACGCTGCATCTTCCTCCTCTGCCCCAGGCCCCGCTTCTAGTCCTACGTTGCTGTGGAGCAGAGGAGGCTTCTCTGTTAATTTCCATAGCAGAGTCGGCTTTGGGGGAGCCTGAACAGCGGCTGGTCCTTTCCCCACAGCGCCCCTTTCTCCTCACCTTGTTGGAGGCTCTCCCTAGACTCACTGCCCTCACCTCTGTGCCCCCACAAGGGTGCAGACCCCACCCTCATGCCTGGCTTTGTTTAGTGGGGTCTCCCAGCCCCTGCAGCAGAGCCCGGCACATAACAGTTTCCCAGCACGTATTGATAGGAAAAATGACACTCTGGGTCTCGTTGTACACATTTTTAAGGTTTTGCTATGTTTAAAGTTGATGTCATGCTCAATTATTTATTACCATGTGTAAAACTTGCCATTGGTCATTTTAGGGGTGCTGGAGTCTGTTCCGGCTGCTCTCACGAAGTCCCACAGGCTGGGTGGCTTCTAAACTACAGACATCACTTTCTCACAGTTCCGGAGTCTGGAGGCCTGAGGTCGGGTGCCAGTAGGGTCAGGTTCTGGTGAGGGCCTCTTCTGGGCTGCAGATGCCACCTTCTCCCTGTGTCCTCACGTTGGGGAGAGGGCAAGAGAGCTGCTCGCTGGGTGCCTTTGAGAAGAGCGCTGAGCCTGTTGCCGGGGTCCACCCTCACGACCTAATCCCCTCCCCACATCCTCATCTCCCAACACCATTGCCTTGGGGGTTGGGATTTCAATCTATGCATTTTGGGGACACAGACATTTGGTCCATTGCAAGTGGCAATTAAGTTTAGCTGCAATTTTACTTAAAGCTTGGGAAGGAGAGGGAAGCCGTCCCCGCCTGGCCCTGGGGAGCGGGGAGGCTGGATTCGGGGTGGGGCGGCTGTCACGGTTGTTTTGTCCCCAGAGTTGGGGTTGACATGTTGGGCACCTGATTGTAATCAGGCGAGAGGAGACAGAAAACTTTGCTCTGATCAAATAACAAATGGATCCCAGAGTGGGAAGGGATAAACCTCAAACTGCAAGGACCTGGTGAACCCGGGAACGCACAGCAGCTCTGGAAGCGAAGGGGTTTCTGGGGAGAAGGCAGTGGATGCTGATTGGTCGGTATTTCACGTCTGTCCTGTGCTGGGCCGCCCACAGACGACCTTCCGGAACATTCCAGGCCGTGGCATTGGCTGCACGGTGCCCAGCTGGCACCTCGTGTGCCCATCCTTCGTTCCCTGAGACTTGTCTGCAACATGCTGTCCTTTCTACCGCTCTCATGACGTCAGGCACTGGCTCTCTCAGCCTTGCTACTGAAGAAATAGACGTGTGCTTGGCTTTTGTTTATAGCTTTGAAATTTTCAAAAAGGTTTAAGATTTGTTGTTCATTGTTATGTCAAAGGGAAATCAGCCTTCTGGTAGAATGGCCCTGAGACTGTGGGAATCCATGTGTAGCCCTGGCCCTTGACGTCCACCTGATCCGGCCGGGCCCTCTGCCTTCCAAGGTAAGGCTCCCAAGGCCAATGTGTGGTGTATGACTCCTTTGTGGCACGTGGCCCCCATGTGGCATGTGGTTCCTGTGTGGCACATGGATCCCATGCAGCATGTGGCTTCCATGTTGCATGTGACTCCTGTGTGGTGTATGGCTCCTGTGTGGCACATGGTACCATGTGGTCCCATATAGTGTGTGGCTCTTGTATAGCGTGTGGCTTAGGTGTGGCATGTGGCTCCAGTGACACCTGGCTCCTGTGTGGCAGTCTGGCTGGGTTTGACAGCTTTGCCCTTTTTTCCTGCTCTCCAGGCTCAAGCCTGGGTCAGGCTATGGGCGGTGAGAGTGGGACCTGGGCTCAGGGATTCCGGGAGTGTGTGGGTGGCCTCTGGGGTCTGCCCCATTTCCATCCTCTTCTCTTTTTGGTCAGTGTTTTGTGAGTTACTGAGAACCATCTACAGGACAAACAGATTCCAGAGAATGCCTCTTCCTGGAGCAGGGCCAGCACGGGTTCCAGGGGGACTTCGGAGAAGCCGAGTGTCTGCTGATGAGTCACCTGACTGCGGGATTCAGAGCCCCATTTCCAGGACTTCCTGGGCCTGACGGGCCCACAAGCCCCATTTCTGTCATAGGGAGTCTGTGTCTGCTGAGGAGGCTGGAGGGAGTTGTGTTCTATGGGTATATGAGGAAAGGCTGAAAATTGTAGAACCTGGAACACGAAAGTAGACTTCTAGGAAATGCTCTAAAGCTAAAGAGAAAAGTGAAACAACAGTCTCCCCTGGAGAGCTACAAATAAACGGAAAAGAATGAGGGGGTGAGATTCTCTGAGACCTGGAAATGTTTTAAAGCCAAAATAATACTTCATACTACCTTTAATGCAAACATAATTTGTTTTTAATGTTAAATGTCAACTTGCAAAAAAAATGCCGCAGGTACCAACGAGGACGCTTTTCCCAGGGAAAGGCTACCTGACCATGCCGGCTGTGTTTTAATGAAACATGGCCGGGTCCAGAGGGGCTCCTGGGTGGGGTTCTCATCAGCAGAGGCTCTGTGCTTTCGGGTGAGGGAAACACACTCATGGGAAAAGACCGGAATTAAATTGTCTTCCTCGGCGGCCCTGCGATGGTCAGCAGAGGCAAATCCCCGCACCCCTCTCCGGCAGGCACTTGGCCACTCCACTCTGCCTCCGCCCCTCCCCTCGTCCCAGAGTTTCCAGGCTGGAGCTGCAGTGGGACCCGGAGCTGAGTGACCCGACACTTGGGCTCTGCTCCGCGAGGCCTTGCTGGTTCCGCTGGCTTCCTCTAGGACACCTGCACTCTGAATGAGACTCCACTCCCCAGAAACAGCCCTGGGACCCCGGGAACAGGCACTGGCCTGGGAGGTCATTGCCTTGACCAGCTGACCAAGTGAAGGGCACAGCTTGGCCACTAGCCAGAGACTTTGCCTGGAGCAGGGGTGTGCGGCTTCTGTGTTCGGGGAGGAATGAGTCTCATCTCCACTGGCTCAGAAGCCAGGACTGCTCCAGCTTTTATTGCAGGAGGATTCCAGAACTTTCCATGACCTAAGGAACGTGGGCAAGTGCAACAGCAGAAACAGAGGCCAGGACAGGCTGGTAAGCCGGGCAGGTGAGCTGTGGACCGCCCAGGCTCGCCCTGATGCCTCACCAGGAAGCGCACCCAGGCCTGCTCTGCGCCTGCGGGAGCCACCCGGGGTGGGCTTCTGTTTCGTGATAGCCTGTGGTCGGGGTGGCCCCGTGAGGCCCACAGACATGGGTGGAACTCCTCGAGGCACCCTTGCTGGGGACCCCAGTACAGTAGGAAGCATTAGACGAGGCAAGGCCAGCGACCCCAGGAGCACCACCAGGAGGTGAGGTGCTGTGCGGGTCCTGCTGTTGTTTCCAGAAAACCTGCCGAGGGAGTGCCCTGTCCTTGCCACCCAGCTCCGTGTGAGGAGCAGAGGCAGCTGTGCACCCAGGAGGCCGGCCATGCTCCTGGACACAGCATGGGGAGGCCAGGTGCACGGGGTCCACTATGTAGGTGTCATGCTCCCCCGGCCCTGTTCCTGGCCAGGCTGGCTGACCCTCATCAGCCACTCCACCTGGATACTCCGGGGGAACCAGACCCAGCTTCTCAGCGGGGAGCAGGCCCAAGAGGAAGCGGGCGCTGGCCAGGGGCTCTGGGAGCAGCAGCTCTGAGAGTAAGGGCCGGCCCGTGCCAGGCCTGGGCCGGGGGTGCTCGGTTCTGCCCTGGAGTCTTGACCTTTGTGCGGCCAGTCCCCAGGGCCCAAGTAGCCGCAGCGTGTGCCCCTCCCCATGGTGCCGTGGGTAGCTCAACCCAAGGACAGCAACAGATCCCCGGCTGCGGGTGCCCAGTGGCCCCTGACATGGGCTGTTTGTGTGAGTGAGCACATGTGAGGCTGTGTGAGGTGTGAGTGTGCAGGAAGGCTGTGCATGTCTGTTGCCTCCTTGTGTGTGTGTGTGAGTGTACGTGTGTCTATGAGAGCTGCCTCTGTGTGTGTGTGTGTGAGAGAGAGAGAGAGTGGACTCTGTCTTTTGTCTCCGTGTGTGTCTGCGTGTGCATGTGCACACATGTGAGTGGTGCTGTGTGTCTATGAGAGCTGCCTCTGTGTGTGTGTGTGTGTGTGTGTGTGAGAGAGAGAGAGAGAGAGTGGACTGTGTCTTTTGTCTCCGTGTGTGTCTGTGTGTGCATGTGCACACGTGTGAGTGGTGCTGTGTGTCTGTGAGAGCTGCCTCTGTGTATGTGTTTGTGTGTTTGCGTGTATGTGTGTGAGAGAGTGGTACTGTGTCTGTTGTCTCCGTGTGTGTGTGCATGCGCACCCGTGTGAGTGGTGCCATGTGTCTGCTGCCTCCTTGTGGGTGGGGGTGGGCGCTGGAGCATCTGAACTCCTGGTCGCCCCAGCAGGGACTCTCCTGCCTCCGGTTGGAGACGGCTGGATGGGTGCTGCCCCCGGGAGGGATGGGGCAGCCGGTACCCCACCCCACTTGCACCAGCACGTGCACAGGGACCCCTCAACCTTCCCTGAAGTCCGGAACGGAGGCCTTGCTGGGAATCATGTGGTTCTCCTTTCACAGATCCCAGGGCTCCTGGAAAGCTTAGGAAATTTGAGCAAACCAAGGAATGGACTGTGCCCCCTCTACGTTCCAGGCCTTTATCTGGTGTCCTCCTAGACTCCAGCCAGTGTGGGGGAAGCGCCCTAAGCCTCAGTGACAGATATGGAAATGAATGATTTGCAGAAGACACAGAGCTAGTGCATAGTGGGGCTGGGATTTGAACCTTCATCGGGCTGAGTCCGCCCTGTGTGACTTTTCGTTCTCTGACATTGCCGTCTGTGTATGGGCAATGTCAGAGAGGCCTCCCCAGGCCTCAGGTCATGAGTGGGTAGAAGGCTGAGCCCAGAGGACCTGTGCAAGGTCAACAGATAGCACCCTGAGGTCAGAGCCTAACATCCCCCTGACTGCGGGAGGGGACGTTTCCACGGCCCACTGTCTGTGGCCCCCGTCCAGCCTCTGGGGTGTGGGCGGCCTCGGTGGTTTCGGTAGTTTCTTTAGGTCTATGGCAATCATTCCGGCCAGCCGACTCTCAGGGCCCAGGGTTCCTCCTACACAGATCATAATTTCAGTCCTAGAGTCTCATTCCCAAGGAGTATCGTTTAGGACCCCAAGGAACTTTTAACTAACTCAGCCTTTCTTGGAGCCAGTAAATGCAGATAACCAGCCATGAATTCCTCAAGTTATCTGGGATAACTGGTGGCTCTGGAAATGGTCTCTCTCTTAGGAGCCATGGGTATTCGTGCAGTTTGGAGGAGTCTGAGTTTCTGACGTCCTGGCCGCATGTCCCCTGCAATGAGGTTTGTGCTCTGCGTGCACTCAGTTTTTAGAGCGGAAGAGAAGCACAGCAACTTCCAGTGTGCTGCATGTATGCCTAACAGATGGATTACCAATAAACAGGCCCCTTATGTGCCCGCAGGCAGGCGTTTAAGAGGAAGGAGGTACCGCCTCGAGGTGGGGGCTGACGCCTGTGCAGGCATCTCGGAGCTGGTGCTGACCCTTTGCTCTGGGCAGTCAGTCCCAACCTCGAACGAGTTCCCCTGCCTCCACGCTGCTCCACATGTCGGCCGATTGCTGGGTGTTTCCGTCCCAGAGCCTGGTCACCACCAAATCCCCTTCCCAGCACGGCTTTCTCGAGGGAGCATTTAGAATTTGGGATCAAAAGCACGGACATGAGAGCCCATATAACATCAGGGAAACAGCAAGACTCCAGCCTTGTGTTTAAAGCTGGAATGTGAATTCAGCCCAGTTCGGACGGCCTCCCTCGGATGCCGTAATTCTAAATTAGCTCTAAAGGAAGGACGGGCGGCTGAGATTGATGCTTGCACCCAAGAAGGAAGCCGCGCTTATTGGATGGGCCGAGAAGAATAGATGCCTTATCTCCCCTCGCAGAAAACAGCCCATTAACAGAGGAGCGTTTACTGTCACTTCCTGAGGAATAAAGACATTAAAGATGTTTGATACTTAAAATTATGTTCATGTTGTCTGTGAAAATGTGATAAGTGCCCCCATAAAAACGGCAGAGAACACGCCTTCTGCTACGTAGCGGATTCGGAGCCTCATCTGGAAATATGCCCTGATGTGCTGGGACGCGTTGCCTGGGAGACGGCCCCAGCCAGCCGCGGGCACGGGCGTCAGGGCGAGGGCCCAAGGGGTGCGTCTGCCCCACCTGCTGGGGTACACCTCCAAGGGCCCTTTCACTGCCCTCCCCTCAGCAGCAGGGGTCCTGGCCCTGGGAATAGAGGAGGAGTCTCCCTGGGTGGGACTCCCTGCTGCTGGCTCTCAGCTCAATTACTGGGTCTAATTTGGTAACTGGTGCAAATTGCTATCATTGAAGCTGCAGTGATCAGGAAGGAGATTGTGAGGGTGTCTTGGAGAAAGCCCTTGCCAGGGTGGTGCTGCCATTTATATGCAGATTTGCTGATGCAGATGAAGGAGGGAGAGATGAAGGGGCCTCCAGTGCCCTCCTTTCCGGCTCCTTGAGGTCTTAAGTGATCAAAATGCAAATGTCTATAAATAAGGAGGCAAAAGCAGGTCTCTGGGCTTTGTCTTTGACAGGAGCAAAGCAGGTGCGGCTCCTGACACCGCTGGGGAATCAGACTTTGTGGGCCTGGGGAGAGCCACAGATGCCTCCTTTGCCATGGGCTGGAAGGACCGAGGCTCAGTGATACCAAGCCCATTGTCACAGGAGCCGAAAGCCACTCTCACTTGTGTAGGTCACCATTCATTCATTCATTCATTCCTTCCAACGAGCACTGGCTGGGTGAGCTTCTCTCGGGAGCCAGTCTTTTCTATGAAGATGACGTGCATGCTTCCCTGCTGGAGGGATCTCTGGAAAAGGTCACAAAATCAGGAAACAAAATACCTTGTCACATGGGGTTTGAGGGAGGAGCCAGGCCCCGGCTGAGCACGGAGAGGGAGTACTTGGGATTCCTGAGGTTTATGGGGCCCCTCAGCTTATCAGTCAAGTGACACCTTGCCCAGCTCTCCTGCAGCCCCCACCTCCGGCCCCTGGCTCAGAAGGAACCTGTGCTCTATGGGGGTGCTGGAAGCTGCCCACAGGCCCCACTCCTGGCCTGTGCTTGGCAGTCAGGAGTTACCCAGGTCAGGGGATGTGCAGTGGTGCTGGTGGGGGCAGAGCTGCTCAGGGCCTTGCCCACCTGAGCATGGTGGTCACTGAGGGTTTTGGGTGGGTGTTGGGCAGCGGTGTTGAGGGCAGGTGAGGAGCCACTTGGCCCCTGGGCACAGTGCTTAGGCAGCCACCCTGGATGGACCCAAGGACAGGGCTGGCCATGTGGCTTGCTGGGGGACTGCCAGCTCTAGGGTCTCAGGGCCTGGATCCCTGTGCCTCTGTTTCCTCACCTGTAAACGGGGACGCTGTTACCACCTCCCTTACAAGGTGAGGGTCACCTTGCTCAGATACAGTCAGCCAGCCCCGAGCGGCTGCATGACACATGGTCCCAGGCTTTGCTGTGGCTGCCAGAAGCGGGAGCCTGGCATTTGGGAGCTGGCGCAGCTTTGTCGCTGCCGGGATGGATGAGGCTCTGGGGTCAGGGGCCCATGGAGGAAGCTGAGTTTTGCTTTCCACCGCCTTCTGAGTCAAGGGCTCACTTAGAAGGTGAGGCCAAGAGAAGAAGGGGCCTGGGGCAAGCTCCTGGCTGCATGTGCGTGGGAGCCCAGCCAGTTCCTGGCCTGGCCTGGCCCGGCCTCTGCCTTCAGGGGACAGCTGGGGTTCCAGGAGCAATCAGGGCCCAGCTGGAAGGACGGAACCACACGTGCCTTGAGTCCTTCTGACTCTCAGTCTTTGTAGGACCCCCTGGGCATGATTTAGCAATCCCTTCCTTGAATTAATCCTTACCTAAAACATTTGAATAATAATCTTAAATGTGTAATGACAAGTAATCAAGCTAATTAAGGGTAATCAGGAAGCTTTATTAACCACAAAGACATGGTGGGAAACTTCTAGGGCAGGCAAATAATGGAAGATCAATATGGTAAGGGGACAGGACTCAGTGTGACTCTGTAAATCAACAGGGACGCACTCGGAAGGAGAATATTTCACACTTGTAAGGTGAATTAATCTAAGTGTCAATAAGGAAAAACAATTACGAGGTGGAAAGTAGCCAGATGTTCCTGCAGGATCTGTGAGAACACGGGCCTCGAGGAAACGCTGATCCGCTGAGGTAGCCGATGTTTGCTGGGTCAGGGACCCACTTGGGTGCCCCAGGGTAAGTAGCCATAATAGACTGACTATTGCAAAGCAGGTTGGCAAACTCAGGGCCGTCCATCGAAGTCAATATCACAGGTCTTAACAAGCGGTATCAGAGAAATTAAAATCCCCTCTGATCTCAAATATAGATGACTGACAATTCACGTGCACTTAGGAATTTCAAGTATATTTAGTGTTCTTTGCAACATGACAGGAAGTGGCAATGATCACACCGGGGCTAGTGACATAGAGTCGTGTAGTATTCTGTTGACTTATGGTTTAACATTTCTGAACATTGTGTTAGCGTTCCAAATGCAAATGCCAGCAAGTACATGCAAATCCTACTTTGTAAGAGAGCAAAAAAGGATGACCCAAAATATTCAGTAATGAACCAAGTGTAGTGCCCGGAGCTTAGTGACAAACGGAGCAGAAGGTTCGCGCACAGCATGCCGTGGTCCACAGAGCTAAGTCAGGCCTGTCATCTTTGAAAGGAGGGTCCGGGCTTGGAAACCTCAGACGGAAACGACCAGCAGCTAACAGGTACTGGGGACGACCTGTCTCAGAGGGCACAGGCGTCGCGCCTCACCTCCCTGGAAGGAGGGTAACCCCGGAGACTTGAGAGGGGTGGGGTGACAGCGTCCTCTTTGATCTAGCTCATCAGACAACACCCAGCCAAGTGACTGTCATCGGGCTGTTTTCTGGAAGTTGGGCTGTTGTAGTAATTGAACCCTAGATTTTTGGCCTGTGGATTTTTTGCTCCAGTTGCTTGGATGCACCCCCTCTGCTCAGCTCCTCTGCAATTTCTCTTCTTATCTCATTTCTCAAGGGCGTTAGAGGCAGGAAGAAGAAAGGAAATTGTTCCAACTCAAACAGCGTCTTACCGTCCCACGTGTGGCTGGCAATGGTGTGAGAAGACCAGGCTCTGGGCTGTCCCGAGAGTCGGCAGCCCCGGAGGAGGCTGGGGCAGGGCCTCCGTCCAGCCAGCGGCAGGGAATTCAGAATGCCTAGGGGTCCATCTGAACATGTATGTGCATGTATACATACACACACAAACATATGCATGTGCACTCCTATGTGTTCATATATGTATGAATAGATGTGTTTATATAGATACATCTTACTTCTATTTACGGGTAAAAACTTATTACCAAAGCAAAACACAAGGCGTAGAAGCAGAATTCACAGCCACAGCCTGGTTCCAACAGACAATTTCATTAAACCCTAATGCGGGTCCTCACCTTCACGCCATTTTAAAAACAAAGCAAATGAAGAATGTGCTCTGTCCTTCTCGGAGGTGACTCCCAGGGTGTGTCCAGGTTGATGATCTGCTGACAGCAAGGGCAGGTCAGGCTGGAGTCTCAGGACTTGGTGCTGAGAATGCCTGGATGCCCATGGCACATCTGACCTGCCCCATCTGGCCTGAGGATGCCCCCACAGTAGACCTCGTAGTCCTGGTATCTGCTCATTATCCTAAGTGCCCTCTGTCCTGCCAGATGACCTTGTGGGCCCTGGAACACTGGTGCCCCAGGATGGACCTAGAGGGAAATGGGGAGGTGCTGGCTGGGTCAGGGCTGGTATCTGCTTTTCAGGGCTTTCCGGGGAGCAGTGGGAGGAGAGCAGCAGGTGATCTTGGAGGCTCTGGTACACACCGAGACAGCTGGCCTGGGCTTGGAGTCTGGGAGGGAAGGCTTCCTGGAAGAGGTGCACCTTGGATGAGGCCTGCCAGGGACTCGACAGCATGAGGCAGAAGAAGGGAGAGGAAGGAGGGGAGGGAGCTGGCTGGGGGTCCACAAAGGCCTGCAGCAAAGGGCAGATGGGGCAGCCCAGCCATGAGAGTCGGCTCACATCAGAAGAGGAGGAGGAGATTTGGACTGAGAAGGAGAAGATTGAATTTAGATGCCTTGGATTGTTTTTAGCACTTCAGGGTGGAGGAAATAAGCCAGCCCATGGATCTGGTAGGTGAGGTTTTCCAGCATCACACTGTGATGGTCAGCAGATGGCAGGACAGTAATTGTTTCCGGAACTCAGCCAAAAAGAAGATAAAAAGCTCATTCTGATGAAGGGTTATTACATCTCCACCAAACTGGGGGGCTCCTGCTGGAAGAAGCACAGAGGTGGGAGGCACGGGCATTCTCTCCGGCGTCCCCAGGCGTTCTGTGAGGTTCTCTGTCCCTTCCCAGCCTGGAGTGCTTCACTGTGGTGGAAAGGGCCCTCTCACACTGCTTTGCCCTGACCTGGGCACTAAGATGAGTCCAGAGGCCCCAACTCCTAGTGGCCTGGATGTTGCTCCTGAAGTCTCTGAACACAGCAACCCCGCAGTTTAATTTGTGAACATATCTGATCAGGAGAGGGGATGCACCCACCTCTTTGGGCATTCAGAGGCAAATGCCATGAGGCAGGCACGAAGCATCCTGGAAGAAGGCAGCGGCCGGCTTTCTGCGGGGTGGGAACGCCGGCACACAGCGGCCCGGCCGGGGGTCTTGGGAACCTGAGCAGCACAGGGTTCAGAGGTCAGGAGAGAGGGCTTCCTCCAGGTGAGCACACGGAAAGGAAGAGGTGGCTGATGAGTCCAGGCCAAAAAAGCAGGCTCCTCGCCCCATAAACCTGATACCCAGGGAGGAGAAGGACAGGAAAGCCTTGGAGAAGAGAGGGACGAGGCTGCGAGGCTGGCGCTGATTGGATGACATCAGTGTGACCAGTGCTACCTAAGTGGTGTCTCAACCCTGAGCACTGCACCATGGGGAAGGTACTGACTCAACCCTGAGCACCACACCATGGGGAAGGTACTAACTCAACCCTGAGCACCACACCATGGGGAAGGGGGGAAGGTGCTAGGTCAACCCTGAGCACCACACCACGGGGAAGGTACTGACTCAGCCCTGAGCACCACCCCACGGGGAAGGTACTGACTCAGCCCTGAGCACCACCCCATGGAGAAGGTACTCACTCAACCCTGAGCACCACACCATGGGGAAGGTGCTGGGTCAACCCTGAGTACCACATCATGCGGAAGGTGCTGGGTCAACCCTGAGCACCACAACCCCAGGGAAGGTACTGAGTCAACCCTGAGCACCACAGCACAGGGAAAGTACTGACTCAACCCTGAGCACACAGCATGGGGAAGGTACTGAGTCAACCCTGAGCACCACACCACAGGGAAGGTACTGAGTTAGCCTTAAGCACCACACCACAGGGAAGGTACTGAGTCAACCCTGAGCACCACACCACGGGGAAGGTACTGACTCAACCCTGAGCACCACAGCACAGGGAAGGTACTGAGTCAACCCTGAGCACCACAGCACAGGGAAGGTACTGAGTTAGCCTTAAGCACCACACCACGGGGAAGGTACTGAGTCAACCCTGAGCACCACACCATGGGGAAGGTACTAAGTCAACCCTGAGCACCACACCACGGGGAAAGTACTGTCTCAACCCTGAGCACCACAGCACAGGGAAGGTACTGAGCCAACCTTGAGCACCACAGCACAGGGAAGGTACTGGGTGAACCCTGAGTACCACACCACAGGGAAGGTACTGAGTCAACCCTGAGCACCACACCATGGGGACGGTATTGGGTGAACCCTGAGCACCACAGCACAGGGAAGGCACTGACTCAACCCTGAGAACCACACCACAGGGAAGGTGCTGACTCAGCCCTGAGCACCACACCACGGGGAAGGTACTGACTCAACCTTGAGCACACAGCATGGGGAAGGTACTGAGTCAACCCTGAGCACCACACCATGGGGAGGGTACTGGGTGATCCCTGAGTACCACACCACGGGGAAGGTACTGACTCAGGCCTCAGCACCATACCACAGGAACAGTACTGGGGTCTGTATTTTATGGGCACATCTTCAAGGGGACAAGCAGCTTTCCAAGGCCCCCTCAAGGAAGTGTTGGATCCAGACATAGAATTCCGCCCTGCCCAGGGCCTACTCCCTGCCAGGTGATTCCAGGATACCTGAGAGGTAAACAGCACCTTGTTGAACAGGCGGTTTGTGGGAAGAGGTGGGTGAGCACCTCTCACTGGGACGGCACTGCCAGCAGAGGCTCCGTGAGACCCTGGAGCTGAACGGGACCCTCGCGGGTGCAGAGCTGAGAGCCCCTCCAGTTCTCAGGAGAGAAGGCATTGTCTGAGAGGTTTCTCTAACACCTGCCATGCAGCCAGTTTGAACAGTCGCTTGACTTCACACCACAGGAGAAGGAGAAGATAAGTTAGTTGAGTATAAGTCAGTATAAGACAGTAACTCTTCAATTTCTAAGGTTGAAAGGGTTGAAGGCAGAGCCTCGGAAATGAAGGGCAGTGAGTTACAAGTGTGTTGGTGCCTGGTGAGGACCCGGGGCACCATGGGGGTCTGCTTGCCGCGTCCCAGCCTGAGGGCAGGAAGCTGTGCCTGGAAGTGGAGGTCCTCCCTGGGACAGGGCCAGCCATGGAGATGTGGCACAGAGCCAGGCCAAGAGGTGTTCCCATGACATTCCCAACAGAGTGGGACAGAGGCTCCTGAGTCGTTCAGGCTCGGGGGATGGACTCCGGTCTCTGCAGAGCCAGTAGCCCAGGGTTGAAGCCACAATAAGTGGTAAAAAGAAGAGGGTGGGCTTGTCGCCCAGTTTAAAAAGAATGAGGGGAAGAAGGAGGACAAGGAGTGGGTGTTTAGCACAGACAGTCTGGGACCTGAGACCACCCTGGAACTTTTCACCAGCAACAGCCTACAAAATCTGAGGGCCCCTGCTGGAAGAAGCACAGAGGTGGGAGGTACAGTGGCATCCTCTCTGGCCAGCCCCTGGAAGCCCTCCAGGGGCCCCAGCCCACCTGCCAGACACAATGAGGAAAGTGTTCCCCTGAAAAGAGGGTCAGGCACAGAGGTCCTCATGCACTCACCTCTGGGGTCTCCATCACATCAGTGTTGTGGCAAAATGTTTTTGAGGACTGGACAACTGGATGACAGATGCTGGGAGCATGTTCAATATTTTATCTCATTAGCAACAAGGAAATACCAAATGGCTCAAAGGGAAAAGCCACTGGAACAGTGTTCTGAAAGTAGAGCTGTGCTGGCGGGTGGGAAGGGGCAGAATGTGAAATGAGCTGAGCTGCAGTGATCAGTCCTCTTCTCACGGGGCAGGGGGATATGGGAGAAGAGCTTCCTTACTGTCCGTGCTGTGTTTGCTTCAGCAAAGTCCTGCCAGAGACAGCCCAGGGCCACTTTGTGAAGCCACCATTTTTAGCATCCTGGCTGCTGCCTGGCTGTAGAGGCACCAGTCAGCTTTAGACTCCGGAAAAACAAGGAATTCAATCCATCTTCCACTCAAACGTGGGCTCCTGATGTTCTCTGCAAAGACTGAAGTGCTGCCGTAACTTATTAGCTGCAAAGAAGAGGTGCATTTTATTTCAGGAGCATGCGGAATCTTTCTAAGCTCATGCATAGTGAATGTCCTTTGATTTTTTTTCAAACAAACTTGTAAGTGGAGTTGCTGTGATGATAGGTAAATATGGTATGAAACACATACCATGAAACGAGACTCAGACGAGGGCTGATGTGAAGAGGGAGTGAGATTCCTGCCTATTATGAACTGGAAGAGCTTCCCGCCACAGCCCGGGTGCAAGCCCTAGGCTGACTGAAGCCCACAGCACGTGTGGGGCCTCCTCCTGTGGGTCTAGGGACCCTCTTGGTGCTGCCTCTCCATGGCAGCTTTATCCAGGCGAGGAAGCCTGATGCTGGCACACCCCAAAACGGGGCTCAGCCCGGGAGGGTTCTTGGCTTCCTGCAGGAAAGAATTCAAGAGTGAGCCAGCAGGCTAAAGTGAAAGCAAAGCAAGTTTATTAGAGAGAAAGAGAACAGGAAAACAACATGGCAGCATTACCCACAGGCAGGGTGGCACACCTGGATTCCTGGCTGGCAGCATTACCCACAGGCAGGGTGGCACACCTGGATTCCTGGCTGGCAGTATTACCCACAGGCAGGGTGGCATGCATGGATTCCCAGCTGGCTACAGTTATGCCCATTCCTAATTATATGCTGGAAAAGGAGTAGGTTATTCATGAACTTTCTAGAAAGGGGGTGGGGAGTTCCCAGGGTCACGTGAGCCAGGTTCCAGGGCATTGCCATGGCATTTGTAAACTCTCACGGCGCTGGCTGGAGTGTCTTAGGCAAATGTACTGTAATTCCTGGTCCCAGCTGGTGTTGGCTGGTTTGTTTACCACATCCTGTTTTGATCCACAGGGTCCTGAACATGAGTCCTGCTGATCTGCAACCTGGAGCCTGCAGCTCAACACCAGGGTGATGTGCTGACCTGCAGTGCACACACAAAACTCCACTCACTGGGCTCAGCTGGCTCATGGTCATGCTCAACTTAAAACTTTAAAAATATTTTTATATTTTGCATTTCTTTCTATTATGTAAAAATTAATGCATCTTATACATTTCATGCACTTCACTTAAGAACAAGATACATTCCTAAGCAAACTTTATTCATCCTAAAATCTCCTGCGTGGAGGTGGGGCACAGGTGTGGCCAGCCCCTCCCAGTTTCTTTATAATCAGACTCGGACACTGAGAGGTATTTTGTTCAAGGTTGGGAAAGAGAAAGTCAATACTGACTGAGGGGTTGAAGCAGAGCATTCTGGCTCAGCTCAGGTCACTTTTTTTTTTTTTT